>JAPXFY010000015.1:61834037-61836537 GCA_030674185.1 Monoplex corrugatus
TGTCTGTCTGTCTGTCTCTGTCTCTCTCTGTCTGTCTGTCTGTCTGTCTGTCTCTCTCTCTCTCTCTCTCTCTCTCTCTCTCTCTCTCTCTCTCTCTCTCTCCATCCGTCTGGTTCTTGGTCGTTTTTCTCTCTTTCTCACTCTCTGTTTCTCTTTGTTTCGCTCTCTGTCTGTCTTTCTGTCTGTCTGTCTCTGTCTCCCTTTCTCTATTTGTCTTGCTCTTATTTTAATACAATTGCATATGTATGTCTCTCAATATGTGTGTGTGTGTATGTGTGTGTGTGTGTGTGTTAGAGGGAAAAAGGGAGGGGTGAAGAGAGAGAGAGATAGAAACGGGAGGGAGAGACAGATAGATAAGTGTGTATGTGTGTTTGTGTGGTGTGGTGTGTGTGTATCTGTGTGTGTGTGTGTGTGTGTGTGCGTGCGTGTGTACGTGAGTGCGTATGTGTGTGTGTGTGTGTATGTGTGTGTGTGTACGTGAGTGCGTATGTGTCTCTGTGTGTGTGTGTGTGTGTGTGTCTGTCTGTCTGTCTGTCTGCCTGTCGTGTGTGTATGTGAGCGCGCGCGCATGTGTGTAAAAGGCGCACGCGCCAGCTGTCTGACAGATGTCTTGTTTTGTCCAGTTTTGTTTAATTCAAAAAGTTCATTCTGACTTTCTCCACCAACTACTGTGTTTTGCCAGACGATAGCCAAGTTGTGAAGTCGTCTTTCTTGACGTAACAACAGGCCAGGGCTAGACTTCAGACGTCACTGAGTAACGCCCTCAGCTACAATTACAGTCGGAATGACGAAGTTGAATATGCTTATTCTCTCCCTTTGCATTCTCTTTGACTCTGTCTCTCTTTGGTGGTTGTGTCCTCTGCCTCTGTCTCTGTCTCTGCCTCTGTCTCTTGTTTTCTTTGTGTCCCTGTCTTTCTTTGGTTCTGTCTCTGTCTTTGTCTCTGCCTTTGTTTTTTTTGTGTGTGTCTCTGTCTTTCTTTGGTTCTGTTTCTGTCTTTGTCTCTGCCTTTGTTTTTCTGTGTCTCTGTCTGTGTTTGATTCTGTCTCTGTCTTTGTCTCAGCCTTTGTTTTTCTGTGTGTCTCTGTCCTTTCTTCTATTCTGACTCTGTCTTTGTCTCAGCCTTTGTTTTTCTGTGTCTCTGTCCGTGTTTGGTTCTGTCTCTGCATCTGTCTCTGCCTTTGTTTTTCTGTGTCTCTGCTGCCCCCCCCCTCTCTCTCTCTCTCTCTCTCTCTCTCTCTCTCTCTCTCCCTGGTTCCGTTTTTCTGTCTCTGCCTTCGTTTTTTTTTCTGTGTGTCCATCCCTCTCTCCCTCTGTCTAGCTGTCTGTCTGTCTCTGTCTCTGTCTCTGTCTCTCTGTCTGTCTGTCTCTCTGTCCCTCTTTGATTCTGTCTCTGCCTCTGTCTCTGCCTTTGATTCTCTATGTCTCTGTCCCTCTTTGGTTCTGTATCTGCCTTTGTCTCTGCCGTTGTTTCTCTATGTCTCTCTCCGTATTTGGTTCTGTCTCTGCCTCTGTCTTTAACCTTTGTTTTTCTTTGTCTCTGTCCATCTTTGGTTCTGTCTCTGCCTTTGTTTCTCTGTGTCCCTGCCCCCACCCCCACCCCTCTCTCTCTTTCTCTCTGTCTGTCACATTTTGGTTCTGTCTCTGCCTTCGTTTTGTCTGTCTGTCTGTCTGTCTGTCTCTTTCTCTCTGTCTGTCCCTTTTTGATTCTGTCTCTGCTTCTGTCTTTGCCTTTGTTTCCCTGTGTCTCCTTCCCTCTTTGTTTCTGCCTGTGCCTCTTTCTCTGCCTTTGTTTCTCTGTGTTTCTGTCCGTCTTTCGTCGTGTCTCTGCCTTTGTTTCAGCCTTTGTTTCCTTGTGTCTCCCTCGTCTTTGTGCTGGCATTTGTTTCTCTATGTTTCTGTTCCTCTTTGGCTCTATTTCTGCCTGTCTCTGCCTTTGTTTCTCTGTGTCTCTATCCGTCTTTTGTTCTGAATCTGCCTCTGTTTCTGCCTTTTTTTTTTCTTTTTTTTTCTCTCTGTCGCTCTTTGGTTATGTCTCTGGCTCTGATTCTCTGTGGTTTTGTTCGCCATTGGTTGTGTCTCTACCTCTTTTGTTTGTTTATCTGTGTCTCTGTCTGTCTTTGGTGAAAATAACATGAAAAAGGAAAGATAAAAAAAACCCAAAAACCAAACAATTAAAAAAGAAAAAAAAAGAAATGAAGAAAGAAAAGTCAGTCAGAAGAAGACGGGATATAAGTGGAACATAGGGGTGGGTGGCGGTGGCTAGAAAGACAAGTTAGGGAGTCAAAGGATGAACTTTTTGCAGTTGTTGAATTGGGGGTGGGGGTGGGTGGGGGGGGGGGGTGGAATCAAGTGTTTAAAGAACCTGCAAGTCATGTCAGTGTCTGGTTGCGGCATGGAGCTCCCCGAAGACGGCATATGCAGACTGCGTAGCAACATACTGCATGCATAGTTTGGGGCGAAAAATAAGCATACAGGCATCAGGAAAAAATAGGAACGCTA
>JAPXFY010000015.1:61846537-61851537 GCA_030674185.1 Monoplex corrugatus
CATCATCATCCATCATCATTTTTTATTATTATTATTGTCATTATTATCATTATTATTATCATCATCATCATTAACTTTATTATTATTATTATTATTATTTTATATTGTTATTGTTATCATTATGATGATGATTATTATTATGATTATTATTGTTATTATATTATTGTTATTTTTATTATAATTATTGTATTATTATTGTTATTGTTATTATTATTATTGTTATTTATTATTATTATTATATTTGCATTATTATATTATTATTATTATATTATTATTATTATTATTATTATTATTATTATTATTATTATTATCATAATAATGATTGTTGTTGTTGTTGTTGTTGTCGTCGACGTCGTCGGCGTCATCATCATAGTTGTCACTATCGTCATCACCAACATCACCAGCATCTCACTGATCATCGCCATCATCATCATCATCATACATCATCATCATCATCATCATCATCTCATCATCATCATCATCATCATCATCATCATCAATCATCATCATCATCGTCGTCGTCGTCGTCGTCGTCGTTGTCGTTCGTCGTCGTCGTCGTCGTCGTCGTTCGTTGTTGTTGTTGTTGTTGTCGTCGTCATCACCATTGTCGTCGTCATCGTCATCATCATCGTCGTCGTCATCGTCGTCGTTGTCATCATCATCCTCATCCTCATCAGCTCATCATCACCATCGTCGTCGTCGTCGTCGTATTCATCGTCGTCGTCGCCGTAGTCATCTTTGTCGTCATTGTCATCGTCGTCATCGTCGTCATCGTCGTCATCGTCAGCATCTCGTCATAGTCGTTGTTGTTGTCGTCATCGTCATCGTCCTCATCGTAGTATCATCATCGTCATCATTATCATCATCATAATTCTCTTTACTTTCCCACGTAGGATCGAACCCTTACCTTCCTGTTGAAAGTCTAGCGCCTCACCCACTGGACCACGGCGTCCCTGTCTGCATTGATTATATCATACCATACCATACCACTCCTCCCTTCTTTCAACGACACATTGAGAAAGGAAAATCTGAGGGACAATTATTGGTCATTGCAGAAGGCTGTTAAATTGATTTTTCCACATCCTCGGGCAAGAACAGTTTCTGAGGCTAATCAAGAAAGTTTGAAGTTTAAAAGTCCTACTTATATGTGAAAAGGATGGGGTGGGTGGGGAGGGGTGGGGATCGTGAGGGATTGAAGGAGGGGTGGGGGTTTGAGGGATGGGTGAAAAAAGAAAAGAGGAAGAAAATTAACTGGCAGGCCAGCAGCTTCCGTTTTGTCTGCAGTTTGTGACTAACATTCTTTCTGTCTCTCTCTCTGTCTCTCTGTCTGTCTATCTCTCCCCCCCTCTCTCTCTCTCCCTCTCTCTGTCTGTCTGTCTGTCTGTCTGTCTCTCTGTCTGTCTCTCTCATTCTCTCTCTCTCTTCTTCTCTCTCCCTCTCTTTCTCTCTCTCTCTCTCCTCACACTTTCCCTCTCTATCTCTCTCTCTCTCTCTCTCTCTCTCTCTCTCTCTCTCTCGCTTGATCGATCGCTCGTTCCTTCCCCTCCCTCTCTCTCTCTCTCTCTCTCTCTTTCTGTCTCTCTCTTTCTGTCTCTCTCTTTCTCTCTCTCCCTTTCTCTCTCTCTTATTCTCTCTCGCGTAAGACAATGTTCGTACGTGGTGACTGTAATAGTTTTCTGTTTCGATTCCCCCTTTTAGAAAGTAATGTTTCCCATCAGTCAGGGGGCGTATATGAGTGAGTGTCTGAATGTCTATATCTGTCTGTCACAGATTCTTGTGAATGGATCTTTATTTATAATTATGTCCTATGACAATAATACGTTGGCAAGATTATGATGATGCTGTTGCTCCTGCTGCTGCTGCTGATTATTGTTATTATTATTCTTACTATTGCCAGTATCACTTTTATATTTGATTACTGTCATCAGAAATTAACCGTGCGTGTTAGTATTGTGTTTTCTTTTCGAAGTTTCCAGCGATCATGTAGAATTACAAAATTTAAAATTTCTGGAGGCAAGCAAAACTTGTTTGCATAAAAGGGATTCTTATGAATGGCTTGACCATTTAAATCATTTACTTTTTCACACCGCCTCCCTCGTCCCAATCATCCCTTCCCATCTCCCCTCAAAGAGACAGTTTAAAACAACAACAACAACTTCAACAACAACAACATCAACCACAACACAACAACAACTACACAACAAAACAACAACAACAACAACAACAACAAAGATTAGTTAAGTGGTTGGTACCACCACCACCACCACACCACCAACAAAACAACAACAACAACAACAACAACAACATCAACAACCAACAACAACAACTAAGCGTAGCTAAGTGGTTGACACCAAGTTTCGCCATAACGTCAAATGTGAAATCATAATTGCTGTCTTGCCTCTTGCACCGCTTCGCTCATGGAAACTTACTCTTTAATGTTCTAGGCTGTTTCCTCGACTGTCAACTCACTCAACCCCCACCCCACCCCCACCCACCACCCTCTCCCCGTCTTTCCTCTTCCTCCGGCAAAGCTTTCCTGTGGGGTGCACTAAGTTAGGGTTAGAGTAAGGGTGGATGGGAAGCCTATACTGGTGTGGTGGTGGTGGTGAGGAGTGAAGTGAAAGAGCTGGATGACGAGGGTGTAGGGAGAGTGCATTTACGTCGTTGGAAATTGGAGGGTTTCACGTGTTTTTTTCCCCCACTCCTCTCGTATCCAAGTGACTCCTGTTGATCTCTCTCTCTTCTCTCTCTCTTCTCTTTCTCTCTCTCTCTCTCTCTCTCTTTCTTTCTCTCTTTCTCTCTTTCTCTCTTTCTCCTCTTCTCTTTCTCTCCCTTTCTCTCTCTGTCTCTTCTTCTCTCTCTCTCTTCTCTCTTTCTCTCTCTCTCTTCTCCTCTCTCTCTCTCTCTGTCTCTTTCTCTCTCTTCTCTCCTCTTGTCCGTGTCTGTCTCTTGTCTTCTCTTTATCTCCTCTGTCTGTTTCTCTGCTTGTCTGTTTGCTTGCTCTGTCCTCTCTGTCCTCTGTCATCTGTTTGTCTGTCTCGTCTGTTCTCTGTCTTTCTCTCTCTGTCTTTCTTGTCTGTCTGTTTCTGCTCTGTCATTGTCTGTCTGTCTCTGTCTTGTATGTCTTTCTCTCTCTGTCTTCTGTCTGTCTGTCTGTCTGTCTCTTCTCTCTTCTTCTCTCTCTCTTCTCTCTCTCTCTCTCTCTTTTCTCTCTCTTTCTCTTCTCTCTCTCTAGCGTATCTTCAATAATATCGATATAATCCACAGTCTGGAGTAATCCCAAAGGTAACTCATCTGTGATACATAATAATACATTTACAACACCTGTCTGACTATATCAACATCATAATAAAACGTGCCAGTCCTTTCCCCACCCATCCCATTGTTTAATGACTACCCAGCTGAACCTGTCTCTCAGTGACAAAAAAAAAGCTACTTACTGCGTAGCTTTCATCGCGATCCGGCCGACTTCTTCAGCGCAACTGCTGGGTTGAGAACTGGCTTCAGTGCGCACAGCCGTGAGCGAACTCACGACAGTGCGACTGAATAAGTGAGGAGAACACCGATGGCAGGTTGTGTCGGGCCTGGTCATGGTTGAGGGTGGGGTTCCTTCCATCCCATTGTTGTATTGTGGCCCAAGGCCGATGTGCAGTAAACTGTCTGAGTCTGAGTCTGAGTCTGAGTCCCTCTCTCTCTCTCAACTCCCTCTGTTTCTCTGCATGTCTGTCTGCTTGTCTGTCCATTTGTCTGTTTATCTGTCTGTTTCTGTCCGTCTGTTAGTCTGTCTCTTTCTTTGCCTCTCTGTCTGTCTCTGTCTCTGTCTGTCTGTCTGTCTTCTGTCTGTGCCTCTTTCTCTCTCTCTCTTTGTCTGTTTCTCTTTTTTTCTCTTTGTCCCACTTTCTTTCTGTCTCTGTCTGTCTGCCTGCCTGCCTGTATGCCTCTGTCTTTCCTTTTTTTTTCTGTCTCTGTCCCTCTCCCTCTCTATCTCCATCACTTTTTCTGTCCTCTGTCTGTCTGTCTGTGTCTCTCTGTCTGTCTGTCTGTCTGTCTCTCTCTCGCTCTCTAAATAATAATAATAAAAAAATATATATATAAATAACATATAACATATATATGTATATATATATATATATATATATATATATACATATATATGTCTATATGTTTATTTGTGTGCATGTGTATGTGTTTGTGTGTATGTGTGTGTATGTGTGTGTGTTGTCACATTTTGTGTATTATATGTTCAGCAAACATATATATATATTTTCTTTCTTTTTTCTCTTTTTAAGCTGACGTGGATTTGAACGCAAGACGGCCCTGGCTTAAACGTGGCACTCTTTATTTCCAGAGCAGCGTATTTATCACTTGGCCACAATCCAAACCTTCCCATTTGTGTTTTCAATCATCAAGAACACCACATATAAAAACAACATGTAACGACAAACATTTGTTGACGCTGCTGAACGGCCAAGGCAGGATTCGTGGTCTAAGGGAAGCAACCGTATGTTTTCGCTGATCTATGAGATTCTTGGTTGTTTCCCTTGCTACACAACCTTTCGGCAAAGAGAGCAGAGGCGAATGTTTTCTGAACGTGTTTTTCTTTGCTGGCTCGCAGTGCACTCTGTCAGATTGTCTTGTTGATCGTATGTGTATCTCTCTCTCTCTCTCTCTCTCTCTCTCTCTCTCTCTCTCTCTCTCTCTCTCTCTCTGTATAGAATAGCACGGCAAGTTTAAAAATGGCTTCTAGCCAATGCTTTTTCCGTTGGAAATAAGCATCATTGTCATTATCATTGTCTCTCTGTTTGTCTGTCTGTCTGTCTCTCTTTCTCTCTCTCTCTCTCCTTTCTTTATACATCTGTGTCAGCGAGAAAAAGACAGATAAGGGGAGAGAGAAAAAGAAAGAGAGAGAGAGAGAGACAGAGAGACAGAGCGAGAAAGAGAGAGGAAGATACAGAAAAAAGAAAGAGAGAGAGAGGCGAAAGAAAGAGAGGAGAGAGAGA
>JAPXFY010000015.1:61854037-61864037 GCA_030674185.1 Monoplex corrugatus
GAGAAGAGAAGAAGAGAAGAAGGGAAAAAGAAGAAGAAGAAGAAGAGAAGAAGAAGAAGAAGAAGAAGAAGAGAAGAAGAAGAGAAGAAGAACGAAGAAGAAGAAGCGAAGAAGAGAAGAAGCGAAGAAGAATGAAGAAGAAGGAAGAAGGAAGAGAAGAATGAACGAAGAAGAAGAAGAAGAAATGCGAAAGAAGGGAAAAGAAGAAGAGACGAAGAAGAAGAAGGAAGAAGAAGAAGAAGAATGCGAAGAAGAAGAAGAAGAAGAAGAAGAAGAAGAAGCGAAGAAGAATGCGAAGAAGAAGAGCGAAGAAGAAGAGAGAAGAATGGAAGAAGAAGGAAGAAGAAATGCGAAGAATGCGAAGAAAGAATGCGAAGAAGAATGCGAAGAAGAAGGAAGAAGAGAATGCGAAGAAGAATGCGACGAGAAGAAGAGAATGCGAAGAAGAATGCGAAGAAGAAGAAGAAGAATGCGAAGAGAGAAGAATGCGAAGAAGAAGAAGAAGAAGAATGCGAAGAAGAATGCGAAGAAGAAGAAGAAGAAGAGATGCGAAAAGAAGAAGAATGCGAAGAAGAAGGGAAGAAGAAGAAGAAGAAGAAGAAGAAGAAGAAGAAGAAGAAGAAGAAGAGAAGAAGAAGAAGAAGAAGAAGAAGAAGAAGGAAGAAGAAGAAGAAGAAGAAGAAGAAGAAGAAGAAGAAGAGAAGAAGGAGAAAGAGGAGGTGGAGAGGGAGGAGAGAGGAAGAAGAAGAAGAAGATGGTAATAAGAGTAGCGCGTACAAATGGCGAAAATGCATTTACAGGAAGAGCGCTGCATTCAGCGGGGAAAAATGTATGAGGGCAAATAATAAGCAGCAATATGTGAATATACAAGATAGTACAATAGACATGAAAAAAATATCAAACAGTTAACAAAGAGCACATAATATGCAAAAGAAGCAAAATAAAAAGGATAATCGGTAAAATGCAGACAGAGAGATTAAATAGACAGAGACTGAAAAGACAGAGGGACTGAAACAGAGAGAAGAAAGATAGAGAAGAGAGAAGAAGAGGAAAGAGGCAGAAAAAGCTTTGAGCTTTTTTTCTTTTTATTAGTATTTTGATGTGTGAATGAATGGATGAAAAAGAGTTCAATACTTACTAGATTTAATGAATGAAAGACAAATCAATGTCTAATGTATTGAACAAATAAAGAAATGTTGATACAACCAAAGAAAATACGCGTACTGCTTGCTAAATGCAAGTGATTACATCCACGATGATCTGAATCAACTGCCATTTTTTTTTATAACAGCACATAGAAAATGACTATTTATTAACGGTCTCTTAACTGACGAGGACAGACAGTATAACCGTTCGACAGTAATACTTTTTCCTACAGAAGGACGATGTAACAGCTGTACAGATATTTTCTTAACAAAAAAAAAGAAGAAAATTTACACCATCAGTCGCTACTGATGAACAGAACAAAATCGTGACCTTCTACAATGAAATGAGTCGTTTGTCGTTATATGTTCAGCTTTTTTATGTATTGCACATCCTGCATGTTCTTTTTATTCTCTCTCTAATGACGGAAATTACTTAAAAATCAAATGGTTATTCACTGAAATGTGGAATAGGTCGTACATCTAAAACTCGCAGTATTGAGAAAGAAGGGAAAACAAATCAGAATTTCAGCAACTCTTTTTTTTCTTAGCAACCAAGACTCATTGTTCATGAAGTTTACGAACTCGTCAATCAGTATGTGCCGTTCGACTGACTTGTCTGTTGCACACATTGCATGGACGACTGGTTGTTGAAAATGGATCCTTTTGAAGTGTTTTCTTTTTTGTTTTTTACATTTAGAGCAAAAAGTCCGTTCGCTGTTGGCTAGATACTTTCAATGGATACATTCATAATATTAAGAGTATACCGGAAGTAACATATAAAGGAAGAACCGCAGTATCAGTGTACATCAAAGTCGTCAAATCAAGCCAGTAACCCCTACCTCAAATTTTGACTATTAGCTTCAGACCCTGTGAGAAGACAAGCTATCTATTCTGTTGTAGAAGGCCATTCACATTTGTGCAAAGTAGATTTTGCAGAAAACGAAACAAGCAAACAAACAAACAAACAAACAAACAAACAAACAAACAAACAAACAAACAAACAAACAAACAGACAAACAAACAGACAGACAAACAAACAAACAAACACACAGAGAAGAAGTAAGCAAAAAACAAAACAAAATCGATTCAGGAACTAAAATTTGATAGGAGTAAAAATAATAACTGGGATGTGGTAAGAGTGCACAACTGCTTTGTGTATAAGTAACCAGCGCAAAAAGGCAGAAGTAAAGGATTTCCTTCCAAATCTTCCTCCTGTATATGGACTATAGAATTCTAGAGCACAAATACAATTATCAGTCATGAGAAGTTAGTCATCTGTGTGGACTTGAATTGTTTGTCAGTCACTAGTTCTTATCCACTGACTATATTTTCTATTCTGACTGACCCATCGCTGTATTTCATCAGTTGTGTTTTCTCTGCACTGTTTTCCTTTCCATATCCGGAAGACGTTTCATCCAGACAGTTCAATAGGCTGGCCATTTCATCTTCATCTTTGATAGCCCATTAGTATTATCGGCAAACTGAGGATGGTGAGTGTCCATCGTCTAATTGTGACTGTTCTTACATGACTTTCTAAGACATTTATCAGTTTTTGCTTGACGAAAATATTCACCAGTGTGGTGGATGATACGAGACAGCCGTGTGAGACTTCAAACTGTTGTGCAGAAACACTCCCTGAGTGCTTCTTGTGAAAGTACCACAATTCTTGTTCTTCATATTGGTAGATGATTTGCTGAAGTAATAGATTTCTATTGCGTCCCAAACATACTATTTCGAAAGCCTCTTCAATGTCGAGGAAACCTGGAAGATATTGTGTAGGTATAACTTGTACTTATCGCTCATCATATCTCCTCTCCTGGCACAACTTCACTGGCTCCCTGTATCAAAGCGCATACAGTACAAACTAAACACCATGTGCTACAAAAGCCTCAATAACGCAGCCCCCGATTACCTGTCAAGCCTACTTGAGATCTATCTTCCCTCACGTACCCTCCGCTCTGCCTCCGATCCTCTGATTTTTCGCTTTCCACGCACTAAGCTCAATACCTATGGTCCACGAGCCTTCTCTGTTTCTGGTCCACTCTCCTGGAACAAACTTCCTCTCTCAATCCGTCAGCAACCTACTTTTGTCTCCTTCAAGTCCGCTCTCAAAACTCACCTTTTCTCCTCCGCATAAAATCCTAACCTCACTCAACCCCCCCCCCCCTCCTCTGCAGCCTGTCTCCGCTCGGAGGGGAATCACATGGGTATAATATATAATTGTATATGCTATGCTCTCTATAATTTCCCATTGCTTTTATTTTTGCTTTTATTGCTTTTATTCTTTCTCCCCATTTATAGACATGCGTGTGTGTGTGTGTGTGTGTGTGTGTGTGTGTGTGTGTGTGTGTGTGCGTGCGTGTGTGTGCGTGCGTGCGTGCGTGCCTGTGTGTCTGCTTCAGCGCTTAGATTTGATTTTATCAAGATTTTGCGCTATATAAATAGTGTAATTATTGTAATTATTATTATTATTATCATTCAAAGATTGAAAATCTAATGTATTTCATTTTGTGCACTTCTGAATCCTGCCTCCTGGAAAAGGTCGACTTCCAATTCAGCGGCGGGGGATCATCCCAAACCAAGGCGGGTCACAGGTGGCGGATAGTGAAGCCCTTCAGATATGGAGGGTGGCTGTGAATAAGCTAGCTTGATAGCAAATAAGCAGTCCCGGACCAAACTGGCAGTGTTCCTATCAGGACGGGGTGGGGTAGCAGGTGGCGCTGCTATCCTTAAAAAAAATGCCCCAGGGGTCCTATGGCGGGTTCATCTGTGGGTAAGGGCCGCTATAAGCCCTAGCGACGGGGTGGGATCCCCGGAGAAACGATCCCCCCTGTGCTCCCAGGGCAGGACGTACGGGCCAGGATCTAAGGGCGGGGCAACCCTTACAGAAAACCTAGAAGACTGAAGACAAAGGTACCGGGCCAGCGTGCACCTTCTAACAAACCATGGTACCATGCACTTATCGCACAATGGCGACACACTCAATCCAGCCTGATCTTTGTCAAGTATTCAGCCTGTTTAAGATTAATTCCAAGTTCGCATTGCTCGTAATTGTAAAAATCATGTGCAAATATGATTCGTTGATCTGAGTATGAACTGATCAAGTCCCGAGGTACATAGATGTAAAAAACACACTATTAAATCATAAGTAATCACCAAATGTTTCTTAACCATTTAAAAAAAAAAGGTTGAGATATTTGAGATGAAATTAACAGAAATGACTGATCTGTAACACAAAGCAACAGCCAACAGGCACATACAGCTATAGCCATATTCAAATATTCCAAATAAAAACTGAAAGTAAACAGTCAAAAAGTGATGAATGTGTAAAAAAAAAAAAAGGCGGATAGATAAACATATAGACATAAAGAAAAAAAGTAAGACAGAAAGATAGACAGACAGAGACGGACAGATGAAAAAAAGGACAGACGGATAGACACAAAAAAAAAAGTGGAAAGAAAGTGTTGTGCGATTGTGTACACTGTGAAACAACAGTTATATATATATATATATATATATATATATATATATATATATATATATATATATATACAGGAACCAGAAGAACAAGAAAACCAATGTAAGCGCGTATCCAACAAAACAAAACAAAACAAGCGCAAATTTTCGGCCAACTAGCCTTTGTCAAGCGCGAACGCACGGCCACAAACAGATCACAAACACCAAACAATGGATAATAAAAACGGGACTAAAAACTTCCCTGCCGCCTCGTCCAGTGGGTAAGAATATATATACAGTTACAAATCCAGTTGACTAATCTGTCTAGCGTCTGTCTTGTCATATCTGAGCTGTGGCAGCATTGGTGACCACGCTGGATTTCTGGCACTCAACGCTGCTACGGGTAACAGACGTGTTAGTCTTGCTTCCTCCTCCTCCTCCTCGTCCTTCTCCTCCTGCTGTTCCTTTATCGTGACCAAGCCTTTCTTCTTTCGTGGCCCCGCCATCCGTCGAGGCAGGAGTCTCTTTCTTGCCATGGACTTGCGTGTTGGGAGAGAAGGTGATGGTAATAGGGCGCTGGGCGTCCCTGCACTTTTCCTCCAGATCTTTGTACTGCTGGGTGCTGATGGTGGCCATCGTGTTGTCGCTGTTGCTGCAGCGCGTGACGTCCGGCAGGTGTATGGTATCGGGTCTGTCTTTGATGATGATGTTGGGGTCCAGTTTGGTAGTGGAGGGAGCGTACGGATTCGTGGTCGTGCTAATGGTGGATGAAGGAGTAATAGTGGCCGCGGTAGACGTGACCTTATTGGCTGTGTGGCTTGTCGGTGTGGTACCTGTGTACAGGTCAAGCAAGGTCATTGATTGGTCACGTTGTTTAGATGAGTGACCTTTTTTTTATGAAACTGAAAAAAAAAGTCCAAGAGAAAAGTGAGGCCAAATGACAGGATCGGTATGAAAAGGAAAAAAAAAAAAGGTTGACTTAGATGTGATTAGTTACTGACTGACTGACTGACTGACTGACTGACTGACTGACTGACTGACTGACGTAATATATCGAATGATTACTGCCAATTATGCCATCGTCTCTTGCATGTTATTTCTGGTGTCCAGTGAAGGTCAATCCAAAAAATGCCGTCCTGCTCTCTTTGAATGATGTGCAAAATCCATCTTCATCGGTTTTTTTGTTTTTGTTTTTGTTGTTGTTGTTGTTGTTGTTGTTGTTGTTGTTGTTGTTGTTTAATGTTCACAATTACAGAGTCCAAGCGATTTTGGAATGCAATGGACGAGTGGTTGTTACTTTGAGTCGGTACATACAGAAGATTCGTGTGGTTCTTTGAATGTTCCATGTGTTGAAGGTTGATAGCTAAGTAAAATCGCATAAAAAAGTCACATTAACTGAATAAGGCATTAAGTTGAAATAGAAAAAAACACAAAATGGGATATTGCAAATGATTGAAAAAAATGCATGAATATTGCAAAATAATTGAAAAATGCAGAAAGTGCTACATTACCTACGATATAAAGTTGAAAAAGAACAAGGCACAAAATAGGATATTGCAAAAAAAAACAAAAAAAAAATAGAAAAGAAAAAACGAATACTGCAAAATAAAATGAAAACTAAGAAAGTGCTATATTCACTAACTAAGATATTAAGTTAAAAAAGGATAAAGCTCAAAGTAGGATATTGCTAAAAACTTGAAAAATGAACGAATATTGCAAAATAACTAAAAAATGAAGAAAATGCTACATTCACTAGGATATTAAGTTGAAAAAAGAACAAGGTACAAAATAGGATATTGCAAAATAATTGAAGCATGAACGAAGTGTTACATCAACTGAATAAGACATTAAACTAAAAAAGAAAAGAAGGCACAAAATACGATATTGTAAAGTAATTGAAAAATAACAAAGTGTTACATTAACTGAATAACACAAAAAGAGAAGTGAACACAAGACAAGACAAGACAAGGCAAGACAAGACAAATGAATGAGACATTAAGTCGAAAAAGAACAAAGCATAAAATGGGACCTTGAAAAAAAGAAGACCAAAGTGTTACATTAAATGAATAAGACATTAAGCTGAAAAAGAACAAGGCACGAAAACGAATACAAAAACAAAACAAGCAAACAACAACAACAACAACAACAACAACAAACAAACAAACAAACAAACAAACAATTGTTACATTACCCGAATAAGACAATTTGAAAAAAAGAACAAGTTAGTTAGTTTGGCCGATCACCCGATCGAGCCTCTGGGACGTACTCCTTCCACTTGGTCCTGTCCAACATAGCTGCCTTGATCTCACGGATGTTTTCGAGGCCAGTGTCCCTTTTGAGAAGATCAATGAAGTCTGTTGTCTTCCTTCCCCTGTTCGCTGTCCCTCCAGTTGGCTGCCACAGTACAAGTTGTGAAGCAACTTCCTCTGGATGTCGCACACAGTGACAGGCTTGGCGAAGCCTATGTGTTCTTATCTTGTCACAAACTTTAAGGAGGTATCCATATAGCTCTTCGTTAGTCGTGTCCTGCTTCCAAGAGACATTTAATGCCATCCTCAACATGCGAGTATACGTCCCATCAAGACTCTTCTCCATCTGCTTTGTTAAGGTCCATGTTTCTGAGTTGTAGAGCAACACAAATTCGACAATGGATATAAAGAGAAGAATCTTTAGTTCTTTTTTCAAGCTAGAAATTGATATCACCTTCAGCTTGTGACATGCAGACCAAGCAAGGGCTTTTCGAACAGAGATATCTTTCTGACTGCTCTCCATCCATCCGCCCAGATACTTGAAATTGGTGACTTGCTCGATGTCTCCCCCACTGATAGATTTCATATCGTTTTCACTACTTTCGTTGTACATCATCACTTTCGTTTTCTTAGCATTGCAGTGCAGTCCAGCTTTAGCTGCTTCATCCTCAACCTGTTCCAGTAGCCTCTTTACTTGTGATATTTCATTGGATGGCAGTGCTACGTCGTCAGCAAAGTCAAGATCTGTCAAGCTGTCAGCAGGATATCGTCGACTTCTTCTGGGCTGCAAAGTAAAACCAAGTTCTTCTTCTTCTGGGCTGCAAATTAAAACTAAGTTCTTCTTTTCCAGAACAAGACACAAAATAGGACATTACAAAACATTTTTTTTTAAAAATAAGAAAGTGTCACATTAATCAAATGAATCACATAATCGTTGAAACGGAACAGGGAACGGCAAAGGACAAAAGCAGCAAGGGGATGTTACGTACTGTCAGGGATATCGGGAGTAACCCATCGTGAGACACTTTCCTTGATGCCCTGATCATGCTTGTAGGGCTGCACCTCGCCAGGGATACCCCCACAGTCCACAAAGCGATCACCCTCACAGGGGTCATAGGCACCCGGGGTGAAATTGTCCCTGTCTGCGCGGCCTATGAGCCAGAAGGTTGTCATCTCGCCTTTACCCTGTACGTAAGAATATCGTGTTGTAGTATTATCACTATTGTTTCTGTTGTTGTTACTGTTCTTCTTCTTATCATCATTGTCATCGTCATCATCATCGTCGTCGTTATAATCGTTTTCGTCGTCGTCGTCATCATCATCACCATGGCCATCATCATCATCATCATCATCATCATCATCATCATCATCATCATCATCATCATCATCATCATCATCATCATCATCGTCGTCGTCTTCGTCGTCGTCGTCGTCGTCGTCGTCATCAATCATCAATCATCAATCATCATTATCATCATCATCATCATCATCATCATCATCATCATCATCATCATCATCATCATCATCATCATCATCATCATCATCATCATCATCATCATCATCATCATCATTCTTCGTATTATTATAATGATTATTATTATTGTCATAATGGTGATGATTATCATCATCAACACCATTATCGTTACAATGATAATTATCACGATCACTGCCACTACTAGTGCTACTACTACTAGTACTACTACCAGTACTACTAGTAATACAGTACTAGTAATATTAATATCACTACTATTACTACTTCTACTATTACTACTACTACATTACCACTACTTTTACTACTGCTACTACTACTATTACTGCTACTACTATTCTTATTCCTAATAACTTATATTTGTATTATTATTATCGTTGCTCTTATTCTTATTACTATTATTCTTATCATTTCATTGTTATCATCATCATCATCATCATCATCATCATCATCATCATCATCATCATCATCATCGTAATGATCATCATCACCAACACCATTACAATCATCATCATGAACTGTTTTATATAGCGTAAAATTATAGTTATATGGACTCAGTGCCCATTACACATAATCATACTTTTTTCAACTGAGCACGGAGAACTCAAGCTTTTAGGCATGCTGACCATATTTCACTATGTTGCGACACAGTCTGCGACTCTGATGAAGATGCATGCTGATTAGGGGTGTTTTTTCTTTTCTTTTTGTATTTCTCAAAGCCAATCAGCCACTGACCATCATTCACAAGATCTTTAACGTGCATATTTGATATGCTACATGTTTATGTACACCGAGCCTGGATATCAAATATGCACTGTTAAAGACCTGCAGGCATTTTGCCCTAGGAGATGGGAAAAATCTCCACCTTTCACCTGGCAAGCGGAGGTAATTGGGCGAATCAAACTCAGGACCATTGGATAGGAAGTCGACCACCCCAACCCCCACCCGAGAAAATAACAAAACCAAAAAAAAAAAAAAAAAAAAAAAAGTCGACACCGCAGACAGGCAGGCAGACAGAAGGACAGACGCACACAGACAGACAAATAAACAAACAGAAAGAAAGACAGACGCACAAAGAGACAGACAAATACAGATACAGACGTACTCACAACAGACAGACAGACACACACACACAAACACACACACACATACACACAAACACACACACATACACACACACCACACACACACACACACACATACACACAAACACACAACACACACACACACACACACACACACAACACACGCCGGTACGCACACACACACACACACACACACACACACACACACACACACACACACACACACACACACACACACACACACACACACACACGAAAGAAAGAAGAAACACACTGGCAGACAGACAGGTAGTCAGGAAGATGGATATACAGGCAGATAGACAAAACACACGTAGATGGGATAAACATGGAAATGAAGCAAACATAAAAAAAAAACAGAGAAATAAACAAACAAAGAAACAAAAATAACAAACAAAGATAGAAAGAAACAAACAAAGAAGAAACAAACCAACAAAGAAACAACAAACAAACAAAAAAGAAAAACGAAACAGACAAACAAGCAAGTAAACATACCAACAAGCAAGCAAACAAACAAACGAACAAACAAACAAACAAACGAAAGTAAGAAACATGGGC
>JAPXFY010000015.1:61869037-61889037 GCA_030674185.1 Monoplex corrugatus
ATATATATATATATATATATATACATATACATATGCATATACATAATATACATATGCATATGTATATGATGTATATGCATATGTATATAATGTATATAGATCTGTATAGATATATATGTATATATGTATATGTATATATATATTATGTACGTATGATTTTATATAAACATACACACACACATTACACACACATATATAATACATATATATATATATATATATATATATATATATATATATTATATATATATATATATTATATTTTATATATATATATATATATATATATATATATGTATATATATATATATATATATATGTGTGTACATATATATATATATATATAATATATATTATATATATATATATATATATATATATATATATATCCACAGTTAATCCACAGTTGGCTTTGCTACGGTCTCGTTGAAAAATAAATAAGAAGAAACACGACAGCTAAGAACTACAACAACTATAAAAGCAGGAGCAACCGTTAATGGCGATGATGATGATGATGATGATGATGATGATGATGCTGCTGCTGCTGCTGCTGCTGATGATGATGATTAAGATGATGATGATAATGGCGGCGATAAAGAATGGCGGTGATAATGACGATGATGATTTTATTGTCGCTGATGTTGTTGCTGTTGCTGCTGATTTACCGATGATGATGTTGGGTTGTGGTTTTGACGTTGTTGTTGTTGTTGTTGTTGTTGTGTTGTGTTAATGCTGTTTTGTATTTGCTATTTGTTCTTGTTGTCGTTGTTGTTGCTGATGTCATTGTTGGCGATGATGGTGTGAAACGATGTTGGGATGCTGTAGCCGCTGCTGATGATGATGGTGATGATGATCCTGGTTTTATTATTGCTGATGATGACGATGAGGAGGAGAATGAATATGTGCAGGGAGGGTATGCATTTAAAACAAAACAAAAGATTTCACAACCAAAGATACTAACCAGAAGCCACCATATAGCAGTCATTGATTGTCTCAACCTTATAGACATCATGATTGTCCAGCTGGGCATCAATGTTGGTGTGGATCTCATTCAGTAGGGCCACAATGTTCATGGGAGACAGCTGGGTGGTGAGGTTCATGAAGTCCATGATCTCTGAGAACAAGATGGTGACGGATTTGAAGTATTCAGCGTCCACATCCTTCCGTTCTTTGAGGGATTTGGCCACCTGACGAGGCACCATCTGGTATAGTAAAGAATCGGTCTTCTTCTTCTCCTTGGAAAGCTCCTTGGTCTTGTGCACCATGGCCAAAGCGTACCTGTCAAAGAGCCACGGGAAATTATGGTATGTTTCTTTTTATAATATGGAAGAGTCTTACACAGTATTGAGTTTGTTCAAAAAAAAGATGTATCGCGTTCTTACAATTCCATATGCGTTCCACCTTAAGTCTTTGACTCCCGCACCTTATCCACTTTATGCAAAAAAAAATTAACCCTTTGATTTTTTCACTTATCCACCAGCTTCCTGCAGGAAGCTGGTGGATATGGTGAGGAAGTCAAAGGATTAAGTTTTTGCTTTGCCAGCATGGATGGCAACACAGGATTCTGATGGACAGGGTGCGAGAGTCAAATGGTTAATTTGCTTAACCCACTCAGTCTTATATTTTATCAGTGGTTGATTTAACTAGAACAAATACTGAATTGAATGAGTGTTGAACACATCACAAGTTAAATAATCCGGATAGCATTGCTTCTACAGTTTTAAAACTATATTAGATTATATTGAAAAGTATAACTCATACATATAGTCTTGTTTTGGAAATATCCGAAAATTCGCTACTTCTGTGTGTGTAATGATTGTGGCTGCATGGAGAGGTAAGAATTGAAAAAGAGAGAGAAGAGAGAGAGAGAGAGAGAGAGAGAGAGAGAGAGAAAGACACACAGACACACAGACACACAGACACAGACACACAGACACAGACACACAGACACACAGGCAGAGACACACAGACAGACAGACAGACAGACACAGACAGAGAGAGAGAGAGAGAGACAGACAGACAGACAGAGACAGAGAGAGACACACACACATACACAGAGAGAAAGACAAATAGACAGAGAAAGAGAGAGAAAGAGAGAAATATTTATGCAGACAGATAGACAGACAGACAAGAGAGGGAGGAGGGGGAGGGAGGGAGATAATCTTCGTCGTATTATGAGTAGCTGAGCATAACTGAGCAGGATACACATTATTTTGTTGGCCTAAGGCTTAACCAAAAGGTTTTGCTTCGTTCATGATTTTACGGACCATGATGTTAATTCTGCCTCGTAAGAGATTTTTATTTGTTTGCCTGTTTTGTTTGTTTGCGTGTTTCTATTTTTTGTTTTTGTTTTGTTTTTTTCTTTGTCGTAAACGATGCACAGAACACAACTCTGCTCTTTAGTTGTATTATCATTACAAAACTGAAATCCCATCTCTTTGAATGCGTTTGTCATTGTAAAGAAGATAACCTTTTATTTGTTTCTATTTGTCGTCACAAGAAATGCAACCCATCTCTTTACATGTAATCCAATTTGTCACTACAAAACTGACACAACCTTGATGTTTGCTTGTATTTCTCATTGCAAAGCAGACAAGGTTACTGTTTTGTTTTGTATTTGATATTGCAAGACCAACAACCTGCTATCTTATTGTATCTGTCAATGCAAGGTAGACAAATCTGCTGTTTGTGTATATTTGTCATTGCAAGGCAGATAATCTTGCAGTTTGTATTTCTCATTGCAAGATAGACAACTCCGCTGTTTTGTGTTTGTCAGTGCAAGACAGACACTTTTGCTGTTTATTTGAGTTGGATTTAACAAGGCAAACGAAGTCGCCTGAGTGTTTACATTCGCACTACAAGAAGACGACCTTACTGTTTCTGTGATCTCTCGTTGCAAAACAGAAAAGTTTGCTGTGTGTATGTATTTTTCACTGCAAGAAAGACAACCCCACTGTTTGTCTGTGTTTGTCATTTGCACGATACACAAGTCTGCTGTTTGTTTTGTTTACCTTTTCCAGTGCAAGAGAAACAGACTTGCTGTTCATTTGTCACTGTCATTGCAAGACAGACAACCCTGCTGTTTGTTTGTATTTGTTATTTCAAGGCAGACAACTGCTATCGGTTTGTTGTGTGTGTGGTGTGTGTGTGTTGTGGTTGTTTTTCGATTGCAAGGCCTAACTTATGTTGTTTGTTTGACTTTTTCTTTGCAAGGCAGACAACTCTGCTGTTTGTTTGCTTGACTTTGTTTTTGCAAGTCAGATAACTCTGCTGTATGTATGTACTTATCCTCTGCAAGACAGACAACTCTGCCCTTTGTCCGTTTCGTTGTAATGCAGACAATCTTGTTCTTAATCTCTTGGGGGCTTAGGATGAGTACCCGCATTTAATCTTCTTAAACAAAGAAGGAACAGATCGTCCACTCACAGATCCATCTAGTTTGGATCAGCCAATGTTTACCCGAGCTCTCTGTGATCCTTCAGGGACAGGATACCAGACAACAAACAGAAGGACCAATGAACTACTGGACGGTGTCTGAAGGAATCAATCAGTCGTACATTGTTTGTTCTGTGACCAGGCAATTCGTTGCTGCATCATTGTTAGTGAGTTGCTGGACGATGCCTTCTCTAGCCAGCAAAATCTGCCTGTTCAGTCCTTCTTAAAAGAGATAAAATGTGAAAGTGTTTCTTTTCAAGTGGAGAGAGGCGTATATCTTTGCGTGCCTGCATGTGAAATGTGTTGGCAACATTTTTTTTCTTGACGGATGTTTATCAAATTTGGGTTAAATGTGTAGATCATTCATCATCATCATCATCATACATCATCATCATCATCATCATCATCTCTCAGTCGTCGTCGTCGTCGTCGTCGTCGTATCTTCGTCGTCGTCGTCGCTCATCATCATCATCATCATCATCATCATCACATCTCATCATCATCAAACATCATCATCAACATCATCATCATACCCTCATGTACCCTGTCACAAGGCGTTGGCAATCACGGTCCTCTATATGAATCTATCTTTTGTTGCTGAAATTACTTCTCCCACCCTGTCTTCTTCATTCACTGTCAGCCAATATGTGCTCCCTGAGTCTTTCCTGTTGTGACCAGGTTCTCTAACTTCTCTTGCTTCTTGTAGACCGATAGAAAATGAAATTCTATAAGTTTGAAAGTGATGGCGTCACGTGTATCAACATTTTTTCCAAGTTAATTCAGCTCTTTTTGAAGGAAAAAAAAAACCCAATTTCGTTCCCGTCATTACGTAGTTCATACGTTCACTGAGTTCTTCCCCTTCCCTGCCGCCAAGTATCGTTTCTTTACACTAAGACTGATTTTTCTTTTTCCGACAGTAAATTCTGGCATCTTTTTTTTCTTTCTTTTTTCCGCGTTTCCACATCTTGTAAGGTGATCTGCGTTAATTGCATGCGTGTGTCTGTTGCAGGGCAGGCCTTGATTTCAATTGTCAAGATTTGGTCGCAGTACTAGTACATAGTAGTAGTAGTAGTAGCATAGTAGTAGTTGTAGTAGTGGTGGTAGTAGTAGTAGTCTTGTTGTTTGTTGTTGTTGATATCATCATATCATCATAATCCTCCTCATCTTCTCCTCTCATCCTCTCTCATCATTAATGTCATTAACATTAATTTTATCATCATCATTATATTATAGTTTTTTATCATCATCATCGTCGTCATCATCATCATCACTATTCATTATCAAATAACATCATTATTATTACTTCTGAATGTCCGAGGTGAGGGCCTCAACGGTGTAGATGACCAGGGGCACATGAGGAAAACGATGACCAGGAAGCAGGCGCTGATTGTCAGGTTCTTCTCTTCTGCGTCTATGATGTTCTGCAGCTCCCCGTTAATCAGGTTGGCAAGATCCTGAAAGTAGCGTAGTTGGAATTTTCATGTTTATCAGAAAAACAGGAAAACAAAAGGGAAATGGAAATTGTTTAATATCAATCAGAAGAGGGGAAAGACAGAGAGAGATAGAGAGAGAGAGAAGAGCAGAGAAGAGAAGACAGAGAGACAGAGACAAAGACAGAGACAGAGAGAGACAGACAGACAGACAGACAGAGACATATGACAGAGACAGAGAAGATAGAGAGAGAGAGACAGACAAGAAGAGAGAGAGAGAGAAAAAGAGCAGAAAGGCAGACAGACAGACAGACAGATAGATAGATATAGATGAGATAGATAGAGATAGATAGATAATAGAAGACAGAGAGACAGAAGATAGATAGCTAGATAAATAGATGGATAAATAGATATAGAGAGAAAGGGAGAGAGAGACAGACAGAAGACAGACAGAAAGAAACACAGGGACAGAGATAGACAGAGAGAGACAAGAGAGAGAGACAGACAGATAGATAGAGACAGCGAGTACAAACAAACCCATATCATTAGATGCCTCATATTATTTGCCGGTATTTGCATTATTGAACATATGGGAAATATCCTGCTAAAAATTCCTGTTGACACATGTATGTACACTTGGTAATAAAAAAAGAACCTTATCATTTCACCACCAAACTATTCATTCCAGCCACTCTCACACACGCAGATGCACAAAACCTTTTTTCCAATCTCAATACACTTACCTGCTGTATAATGAGCAGTGTGTCCAGATAGAGGGTCATGTTGTCAAACCACCACTGACCATGCTCAATAGAGGCGTTGGTGTGCATGGACCTCTGCATCTGGTATCGGAACTTCTCTATCACTGCAGTCAGGTTGGTGCCAGTGGCTGTCACACCCTCCTGGAAGATGGGGTCTACGATTTTGGAGTAAAGCACCGCTGATCTGTGAGAAATACCTGTTTGTGATTAGCTGACGTCCTTCCTTATTTACTTACTTTGTTACTTATGAACTTATATTGTTACTTATTTGTTTACTTTGTTCTGTATGTACGTACTTTATTACTCATTTCCTTACTATGTTATTTGTTTATTTACTTATTACATATTGACCTTGTTACTTACATATATTTAATTTACTTCTTTGCTTACTTTGTCACTTCTTTACTGACTTTGTTACTTGTTCACTTACTTTGTAATTTATTTACTTCTTTTGTTACCTGTTCACTTACTGTGTTATTTATTTACTTACTTTATTACTTTGTACTTACTTTGTTACTTGTTTACTTACATTGTTGTTTAAAGACTTACTTTGTTATTTATTTATTTGTCTTGTTACTTATTTACTTACTTCGTTACATATTATTACTTATTACTTATTTAATTACTTTGTTACTTATTTATTTACTTTGTTACTGGTTTACTTATTTCATCACTTATTGTCTTACTTTGTTGCTTATTTACTTTGTTACTTATTTACTTTGTTACTTATTTACTTTGTTACTTATTTACTTTGTTGCTTATTTACTTTGTTACTTATTTACTTGTTACTTATTTACTTTGTTACTTATTTACTTTGTTACTTATTTACTTTGTCACTTATTTACTTTGTTACTTATTTACTTTGTTACTTATTTACTTTGTTACTTATTTACTTATTTTGTTACTGGTTTACTTATTTCATCACTTATTTTCTTACTTTGTTACTCATTTACTTACTTTGTTACTTATTTACTTTGTTACTTATTTACTTACTTTGCTACTGGTTTTTACTTACTTTGTTACTGGTTTACTTCTTTGTTAATTATTTACTTACTTTGTTACTAGTTTACTTACTTTGTTACTGGTTTATTTACTTTACTACTTGTTTACTTGCTTTATCACTGTTTTTTTTTACATTGTTATTTATTTACTTACTTCATTACTTATTTACTTTGTTATTTATTTGTTTGTCTTGTTACTTATTTACTTACTTCATTATTTATTTACTTTGTTATTTATTTATTTGTTCTTGTTATTCAGTTACTTACTTCATTACTTATTTACTTTGTTATTTATTTGTATGTCTTGTTATTTATTTACTTATTTCATTACTTATGTAATTTGTTATTTATTTGTTTGTCTTGTTACTTATCTACTTATTTTGTTACTGGTTTGCTTACTTTGTTACTTATTCACTTACTTTAGTACTTATTTACTTGCTTAGTTACTGGCTTACTTACTTTGTTACTTATTTCCTTACTTTGTCTGTTATTTACTTACACATTTACATCTTATTATGCAACTTGCATTGTAAGGCAGCAACAGAGGTTCTCCACAACTGTCTGTTCTAGACCAACCTGTGCATAGTTTTCTCCATATGTGTTTCAGAGCCTTGAAGTTTCCTTTCTGTGTCCATCGCTCTCTGTCCGTCGCCATGTGATTCTGGGTCTTCATCTCTTATGTCTTCCCTTTGGTGTCCAGAGAAGGATAGTACAAATGATGTTCGACTGCTGTCTTCGGATAATGTGCCCAATTCATCTGTATTGTCATTTTTTCATGATGATAGTGCTTACACTCTATTGGTAGCATCAGGGGGTCTATGGAACTTGCTGGCTGTTTATGAGACAGCCTGTTACCTAGTAGAAACGTCATCATCATCATCATCATCATCATCATCATCAGGTGCCCTGCCGCATGGCGTTGGCGACCATGGACTTCCAACCATCTCTATCTCTCGTTGCCCTAGCATCTCCCCCACCCTCTTCATCCTCAGCCACCTTGCAAGTCCGTCCAGCATTCTCTCCATGGGTCTACCCGGTGCTCTCTTTCCCTCCAGCTTTCCCGTTGTGACCAGGTGCTCCAAATCCTCCTTCCTCATAAAATGGCCTATAATCTAACGTAATCAGTTTTATTGTCGACTTTCAGTTGTGACTTTAATCTGTTTTCATTGTCTGTCTTGTCGATTTTTTCACGTTTTACTGTACCTTCTTTATAAATCTATGTTTACAAACGGCAAGTATACCACTTGGCTCACAGCATGCATGCACACACGCATGCGCGTGCTCGCACGCACACACGCACACGCACGGACGCACACACGCATGTGTGCGCACTCGCGCACTCGCACACACCACACACACACCACACACACACACACGCAGCACACACACACACACACACACACACACACACACAGAAACGCACACACAACACACACATACGCACTCGCGCGCACACACACTCACACACATACAATACACACACGCACACACACACACACACACACACACACACACACACACACACTCATACACACGCACACACACACATACACACACACGCACACACTCACACATACGCACACACACACACGCACACACACATACACACATACACACACACACATACACACGCACATACACACACACACACACACATACACACGCACAGACTCACACACACACATACACACACACATACACACACACATATACACACACACACACATACACACGCACAGATTCACACACACACACACTACACACACACACACACACACACACACACACACACACACACACACACACACACACACACACACACACACACACACACATCAGTATGTGAATTTCCGAAGCAAAACACAAGGGGAAAAAAAAACGAAAATCGTTTTTCACACGAAAATCAAACATGTTTTTCAATATGGATGCTTCTTGGTAAAAGATACCTGTCATATTTCATGTCTGTATGGTTCTAGTTCTGACACACCTGTAATTGGCTTTGAAGTTGTTTACTCTGTTGTTGTATCCTTCGTAGATACGTTGATTGGGAAACCCTCCTTCCACGTAAAACACAGTGCCCAGTGATCTTTCGATCCCTGCAACACAAGCTATAGCATAAAAAAAATTGGTGTGGATTTGAATCTTTGTATCATAACCTCCCTTATCCCTTAAAACACAGGGTGTGAGTGCAACTGGCTGATGCCATGATAGTTTTTAATTTCTTTTTGCATCATATGGCATCTGTGACATTCTGCGTTGAATGCATGGTGCTAAAAAAGTGTACGTGGTGAGGTGGTTAGAACAACATACTACTGACAGGGAATTCGTGGGTTCAAAAGTCTATTAGCATTAAACAAATCAAAACCAAAAAAAAAAAAAAAAAATTGTGGGATGTTCAAGACAAACATAGTTTTGGACTTCATGATATAGTTTGCTAAAATGTATATTTATGAATTAAAGTTAGATATGACCTGACTAAACAGTTGGGCTTTCAGAAACTGAACTGAAACGTTTAAAATTGATGTGCATAGTGTAAAAGCAAACACTTTATCACATTTCAGGCAGATAGTTTTTTTTACATTATTCTGCAATTATTGATCCATCCACTAAATTGTTCATTTAAAACTACTGTTTACTTTCAGTAGAATTTGATAGTAGAAATGATGTTGCAATTTATTTTTGAATTGCATGCCACAATAGGACGATCAACATGCATTATGTTGTGGACATCAATGACATCTTAAATGGCCATTTGCTACATATTTGACACATTCATCTTCTTTTTTTTTATCTTTTCGTTTCTTCTTTTGCAGAGTTTTGATTCTTCCCATGAATTGAAACGTGTTTGATGTCATACTGGAAATGACATTGTGCACTGTTAGGAAGAAGAAGAATGCGAAGAAGAATGCGAAGAAGAAGAATGCGAAGAATGCGAAGAAGAAGAAGAATGCGAAGAAGAATGCAAAGAAGAATGCGAAGAAGAATGCAAAGAAGAAGAATGCAAAGAAGAAGAAGAAGAAGAATGCGAAGAATGCAAAGAAGAAGAATGCGAAGAAGAAGAAGAAGAATGCGAAGAAGAAGAAGAATGCGAAGAATGCGAAGAATGCGAAGAATGCGAAGAAGAATGCGAAGAAGAAGAATGCGAAGAAGAAGAAGAAGAATCCGAAGAAGAATCCGAAGAAGAATCCGAAGAAGAAGAATCCGAAGAAGAAGAAGAAGAAGAAGAAGAAAGAAGAAGAAGAAGAAGAAGAAGAAGAAGAAGAAGAAGAAGAAGAGAAGAAGAAGAAGAAGAAGAATGCGAAGAAGAAGAAGAATGCGAAGAAGAAGAAGAATGCGAAGAAGAAGAAGAAGAAGAAGAAGAAGAAGAAGAAGAAGAAGAAGAATGCGAAGAAGAAGAAGAAGAAGAAGAAGAAGAAGAAGAAGAAGAAGAAGAAGAAGAAGAAGAAGAAGAAGAAGAAGAAGAAGAAGAAGAAGAAGAAGAAGAAGAAGAAGAAGAAGAAGAAGAAGAAAAAAGAGAAGAGAAAAGAAGAAGAAGAAGAAGAAGAAGAAGAAGAAGAAGAAGAAGAAAAGAAGAAGAAGAAGAAGAAGAAGAAGAAGAAGAAGAAGAAGAAGAAAGAAGAAGAAGAAGAAGAAGAAACTATAAATACACAAATATAATATCAGACCGTGAATTTGAGCTAAGACGAGTCAGGAGAAAATTTTGGGTAAAATGTCTTTGTCAAATGTATGCAAAAGACAACAAAGAATATTGTTTGCAATAAGTTTTGCACATTTACTGTTTGTTGTCTTTTGTATTGCTTGAAAAAAATCCACTTTGGTTTCATGAAAAGAAGTTTCACCCGCTGACTCTCGAACCCTATCCACCAACAGCAACAAATTAACCCTTTGACTCCCTCACCCTGTACACCAGCTTAGTGCGGGAGGTAAGGAAAGCATAAGGTTACGCTTTTTGCTTTGCTGGTTTGGTTGCCAATGCAAGATACTGGTGGAAAAGTTGCGGGAGTCAAAGGGTTAAGGAAACAAATGTTGTGGGACGTGACACACAGATCGGCTCATATACAATTAATCGTGTTGAGACTCCATTAGGAAGTCTGGAACTACAAGTTGTGTCCCATCCGCTTTATGGATGGGTCTGTGACAGTGCTGATCAAATTCACTGACCAGTGCCACCAGGACATTATTACATGTAGACAAAAGGAAAAGTAGTAAATACGGCTCCATAGCATCATCACTATAGTACATGTTGTCATTTTTTCATCAAGGCATCAAGAACGATATTACGGGATTGTACTGTACTTCACTTCAAGCCCAGCTCTCACTGTAACCTTATCATTGGTGGATTTGAAGACATTTCAGTTTATCTATTAATTAATTATCACGATATCATCATCATCGTCGTCATCGTCGTCGTCATCATCATCATCATCATCATCATCATCATCATCATCATCATCATCATCATCATCATCATCATCATCATTATCAAAGTCGTTGTCATCGCCATCATCAGCATCATCAAAGTTGTCGTTGTCATTATCAATGTCGTCATCATCATCATCAACATCGTCATCATGGTTGTCATCATCGTCATCATGGTTGTCATCATAGTCGTTGTCATTATTATGGTGGTCGTCATCATCGTCATCGTCGTCGTCCTCCTACTCCTCCTCCTCCTCCTCATCATCCATCATCATCCATCATCATCCATCATCATCCTCATCATCATCCATCATCCACCACCACCATCATCATCATCATCATCATCATCATCATCATCATCATCATCATCATCATCATCATCATCATCATCATCATCATCATCATCATCATCATCATCATCATCGTCGTCGTCGTCGTCGTTGTCGTCGTCGTAGTTGTCGTTATCAATGTAGTCATCATCATTATTGTCATCATGATCGTCGTTATATTTATCGTCATCATTATGGTAGTCGTCATCGTTGTTGTCGTCGCCGTCATTATCATTACTATCATCACCATCATCATCATCATCATCATATCATCATCATTATCACCAATGCCACCATTATCTCCATTACCTCTACCACCATCATTATGACCAACACCACCATCAATCACCCCCGTCATCAACCTCCCCCTCTGTGACTGACCAACGTGCTCCATGCCAGTGACAATCTTCTGGTAAGCCACCAGGATCTTCCAGATGGAGGCCTGGTTGGACTCCTTGATGGCCCCGTACATCCACTCCACGAAACGGCCGATCAGGAAGTTGTAGAAATCCATTTCCACGTAGATGTTGTAGTTACTGGGATCCAGCTGATTTCGATGGTCCTAAAGGAATGCACGGAAGAGTGGTTAATATATCAATATATCAATAAATGAACGAAATCTTCTACTTCTTCTCGTTTGTCTTGTTCTTTTCCTGTTTTCGTTTTTTTTTTGTTCTTCTTAGTCTTCTTCTTTTTGATGTTGTTGTTGTTGTTGTTGTTCTTCTTCTTCTTTTTCTTTCTGTTCTTCTTCTTCTTCTTCTTCTTCTTCTTCTTCTTCTTCTTCTTCTTTTTCTTTCTGTTCTTCTTCTTCTTCTTTTTCTTCTTCTTCTTCTTTTTCTTCTTTTTCTGTTTCTTCCTCTTCTTCTTCTTCTACTTCTCCCTCTTCTTTTTCTTCCCCCTCCTTCTCCTCCTCTTCCTCTTCGTCTTCCCTTTCTTCTTCCTCTTCTTCTTTTTTCTCTCTCTCTCTCTTTCCCTTAACTCCGCGAAAAAATCATTGGTTGCAGAGCCAAATAACTTTTCAACAGTATCTTCCAACTGTATCGGCTTGTACACAATAGAAAAATGAAAGACGAAAACATGAGTATGTGGCTTGGTAGTTAAAGCGTGTGTATGTATGTATGTATGTATGTATGTATGTATGTATGTATGTATGTATGTATGTATGTATGTATGTATGTATGTATGTATGTATGTATGTATGTATGTATGCATGTGTGTGTTTGTATGTGTGTATGTATGTGTGTGTGTGTGTGCGCGCGTGTGTATGTACATGTGTGTGTGTGTGTGTGTGTGTGTGTGTGCGTGCGTGTGTATGTACATTGTGTGGTGTGTGTGTGTGTGTGTGTGTGGTGTGTAGTCGTGCATGTGTATGTACGTGTGTGTGTGTGTGTGTGTGTGTGTGTGTGTGTGTGTGTGTGTGTGTGTGTGTGTGTGTGTATGTAGGTACGCGCGCATGTGTATGTGTTCTCATCTATTTGTGCGCATCCGTGAGTTCGTCCGTTTTATTGACTATCAACGTAATATTGGGATTACTAGCTTGGATGCACATGAACACAGAATTAGGAATGTGTAAATGAAGCCTGTAACTGTTGGCTTGCTTTCCATAGAGGTATTAAATCATACATCTCTCATACTTTGAAGCCCACAAAACATCATTTCTCATCCTCAGCAACTGAATACTAACCGAAGTCACAACTGTCTTCAAAACTACTCACACTCACCTTCAAAAACTTCTTGAAGGTGTCCTTGGATCGGAAGATACCGGAGAACTCGTTGTTTTCGGGCCAGTCAGAAAGCTGGTCCACAGCCTGGTCCGTCAACAGGTATTCGTTCATCAGGAAGGTCTTGGTCTCTGGTCCCAGGATGCTGAGGTACAGCACGGACATGTCTCTCTCTCGCTGGATCCTGTCCAGGAACTTGCCGATCTCAACGCTGAACTGTACGGCGTACTGGGTCTTAATGGAAGGAACATTGAAAAGAGGGCACGATGGAACCAATGAGCAGTGTCACATGAAGGTCAAGCCATTCTAAAAATGTCCCCTTTCATACTAAACAATATGCTGAAATGCATGGCGTACAATGCCTATTTGGGAGGAACGTCGAACACAATGATGGAAGGATAACGAAAACAAAAACACAAGCAAAGAAAGAAAGAAATCAATCAATCAACCATCCACTGACCAACCAACCAACCAACCAACCAACTAACCAACCAACCAACCAACCAACCAACTAAAGAAAAAACAACCAACCCACCCACAACCCCACAAACCAAGCAAGCAAGCAAGCAAACAACCAACCAACTAGCAACCAACCCACCCACCAACCCCACCAACCAACCAACCAATCAGCCAACCAACCAACGGACGAACCAACCAACAAACCAACCAACCAACCAACCAACCAACCAACCAACCAACCAACCAACCAACCAACCACCAACCAACCAACCAACCAACCAACCAACCAACGGTCCAATTAACCAACCAACCAAACCAACCAACCAACCAACCAACCAACCAACCAACCAACCAACCAACCAACCAACCAACCAACCAACCAGAAATTCAGATTTCATGCTTCTAAACTATGTGTCATTGAACAAGCGTCAGCTCAAGTAAGACTTGGTTGTGTTCAGAGGACGATAAAAGACACGCACATCAATAATTCAAAATACTTAATTGAAGAAAGCATCATCAGAAGCTCTTGAAGACAAGAAAATGGTATTCAAACACATCCTTCCTCAAAGAGTGCCGATCATAGGAACTCTTTGGGGCCGTGTGACCTTGAACATGAAAATTGATCCTCCAAACCTTCGCATTTGCGATTCCTAAGCGGTGCCACACTCGTGACCCAGATTTGATAAAGATACGTCTAGAAACGCCTCAGAGAATCTTGCAAACACGATGTTGTAACAGACAAACGAACGTCTGCTGCAGAAAGTTGCCAATGTCAACTCTTGCGTTACCGAGGGATTTCAATGTATGGTTTCATTCGAAAAAAAAGGTACCACCCAAACCACTTCTCAAGATCTAGTAAACAGAGGCGAGGAAGAAAATTCCTCCCCAATCCGGGTTTCGAACGCAGGTTACTCGCATTATTTTCTAGACAGATGCTTTGACTCCTGCACCGTGTCCAACAGCATCCTGCGTTGTCAACCATTCCAGCAAACCAAAACCAAAAACGTGACCCTTTGACTCCCTCACCCTATCCACCAGCTTCCTGAGGAAGCTGGTGGGCAGGGTGATGGATTCAAAAGGTTTAGAGTTTTTTTCCAGTTGGTGGATAGAGTGCGGAAAGTCAAAGGATAAACGGCTAGGTCTCACAGACTACTTACCTGTTCAATGTCCGATTTGCCCTCGATGCTGTCAGAAAGGCTGTAGACGGTGAAGGCCCATAGGCCCAGGATAGGCAGTAAGGTCAAGGACAGGATCTTCAGCAACTGCAGTCTCTTGCCCATGTCGGTCAGGCTCACCTCTGCATGTCCCACTGTCATGACAATATTAAGTGGTAATGAAGTGATTAAATCTGCCAGGAAGACAACATCTATACTTGAACCATACGAAAATTCTGGTTCGATCCTATAGGATACCTCTCCCACAATGTTAGCAAGTTAGCAAGTTAGCAAAGAGTGAGTATTTCTCCGATTTCCCGTCAATATTAGAGATCTGTCGTGTCTAACCCCCTTTCGTGTTCCAAAACAGTGTGATGCCCGCGTTCAAGCAGACAGCAAACAGAACAACAAACAAAAACAAACAAACAAAAAACAAACAAACAAAAACAAACAAACAAAAAACAAACAAACAAAAACAAACAAAAAACAAACAAACAAAAACAACAAACAAAAACAAACAAAAAACAACAAACAAAAAAAACAAACAAAAAAAAACAAACAAAAACAACAAAAACAAACAAACAAAACAAACAAACCAAAAAAAACAAAAAACAACAAACAAAAAACAACAAAAACAAACAAACAAAAAACAAACAAACAAAAACAAACAAAAACAAACAAAAACAAACAAAAAAACAAACAACAAAAACAAACAAACAAAACAAACAACAAAAACAAACAACAAAAAAAAAACACTAACACACACAAAACAAAAACAAAAACAAAAACACACAAATAAAAACAACACAAAACAAAAAACAAACAAACAAAAAAAAACAAACAAAAAACAAAACAAAAAAACAAACAAAAACAACAGGAACAAAAAGCTCGTATTTGTTTCGTTTTGTATCGCATCGTTTCCGTTCCTCTGATTCGTATATTTTCGTTTTGTTTTGTTTGTTTTGTTTTATATCGATTTGTATCGTTTCGTAGATGCAACTTATGCTGGGTTTGTGCATGTTTCCCTAAGCCTCTAACATGACAAACAGAATCTGCTTGTCTTATTGTATCAAATACACGTTCTTATTCTTTTTCGTGTTTTTTTTTTTTTTCTGGTTCACCTTTCGTGTGTATACACGCGCAGAACATCAAAACTTCTCGTTAAAAACCATGTTAGTTATGGTAGAGGCTAGGCTTTAAGAAACATACATAAACCCAACATAAGCGAGCAACAACGAAACGATATTAGACGATATAAAACGAACAAAACAAAACGAAACAAAACAAGATGAACGGAAACAAAGCGATACAAAGTGACATAAAATCGAAACGAAACAAACATACAAAACAAAAGTAAAACAAAACAGAAACAAAAAACAACAACAAAACAAGCAAAACAAAAACTATTAAAAAAAACGGTAGATACCACAGTTAAAAAAAAAACGGTAGATACCAGAACAAAAGATAACTCAACGCTACCAACAAGCATCCGAAGCCAGGACAACAATACACATGAATTAATTCTCAAATCATTTTGGCCGTGTCAGGCAATGTCTTATATGTATTTTCTTTAATGCTCGATTATAAGACCTTACACAAGCAAAGATTTTTACGCAGGCTCAAGGAGTCTGCCAGACGGCTACTAGCAGGTCTGAGACAGGCTCACATGAATAATTCATGAACAAATTCCAAACCACAAATCACAAACTCAAACAACGTATCAAGTCTCAGGATGCAAGTCCCCAAATAATTACCTGACTACTCAGTGTTCATTAAAGGCCTAATCAAACAACTAGCCAACTCGTCAAACAGTCTGACTGACAATCACGTTGCTGAGACCATTGTAACGTTTCCCCTGCTGATACAAATATTATGATATAACTGGAGATACAGTTTGAGAGAAAGAGAGAGAGAGAGAGAGAGAGAGAGAGAGAGAGAGAGAGGGGGAAAAAGAGAGGGATAGATAGAGAGAGAGAAAGAGAAAGAGGGAGAGAGAGAGAGCAGGGATAGAGAGAGACAGAAAGAGACAGAGACAGAAAGAGGCAGAGACAAAGAGACAGAGACAGAGACACAGAGACACAGAGAGACAGAGTGAAAGAGAGAGAGAAAGAGAGATACAGAAAGACAGACAGAGAGACAGAGCGAAAGAGAGAGAGACTGAGAGAGACAGAGATAGAGACAGAGAGGCAGAGAGAGAGCAAAAGAGAGAGCAAAAGAGAGAGACAGAGAGATAGATGCAGAAAGACACAGAGAGAGAGAGAGATAGACGGAGAGAGGGAGAGAGAGACAGACAAAGACAGAAAGAGAGAGAGAGGTGATAAAGAGAGAGGGGAGAGAGAAAGAGAGAAAGAGAGAAATAGAGAGATAAAGAGAGAGAAAGTGAGAAAGAGAGAGAAGGAGAGAGAGATAAAGAGAGAGAAAAAGTGTGTGTCTGTGTGTGTGTGAGAGAGATAGAGAGAGATAGAGAAGACAGACAGACAGACAGACAGACAGACAGAGTTTTAAAAAATTAATAGTCTCACAGATTATCCTGCTGGTTCCAGTTTCGGGTGCATGACTTCAATAATCTCCTGACTACGAAGACTTGTAGACACAGAACCCAGTCTTCGTGAGCTGCGCCTGCTGTGAGGGCTGGCACTGTCATGGCGTGCCCCATCTCTTTCCCATTCTTTCTGGTGATACATCATCAGTGATTATAATCATAAATCATTCATTTCTTTTCTTTTACTAAAGGATCAACGCACTCCATTATTCGAATTTTTTTTACCTTGTCAATGATGCTGAAGAAGAAGAACAACAACAATAACAACAGTAATAATAACAACAACTGATAAAAAAATAATAATAAATAAATAATAAAATAATATAATAAAATAATAATATAATATAATAAAAAAATAATAATAATAATAAAATAATATAATAATAAATAATAATAATGTATAATAACAATAATATAATATAATGATAATGATAACAATAATAAAAAATAATAATAAAATATAATAATAATAAATAAAAACATAATATAAAAACAAATAAATAAATATAATAATAAAGTATGATAATAATATAATAAAAAATATGATAACAAAAAATAACATAATGATGATAAACAATATGATAATAATATATGATGTATAATAATGATAATAATAATAATAATATAATAATATTATATATATAATAATAATGATGATAATAATATATATATAACATATATAATAATAATTAATGAATATTGAATAGATGAGATGTTATTATTACTATTATTATGTTATTATTATTATATCATTAATTATTATATATATGATGACTATATAGTAACATGTAGTAGTAGTATAGTATGTGTAGTAGTATAGTAGTAAGTGTAGTAAAAATCTAGTACGAGTTGTATGTATATTGATATGATAGATGATAGAATGATGAGAAGAACGTGACGACATTATGATGATTGACGATGGTGGTGATAGCGATGATGATGTTGATGAAATGATGATGAGAACGATGGCGATGATGAGGGTGATGATGGGGATGCCGATGATGATTTTCACTTACTGACGGGGACTCCATCATCGGAACAATGTAGCGGCCACTGCTTTTTTTCCACGACTAAGCAGTATGGGTGGTTGGTGTCGTTCCCTTCAGTTATAAAATACATTGTATGGCGAAGGTCTGTGTTTCCTTGCTGGTTTGGTTGTCAAGGAAATAACTTTCAGCTGCCAAATATGCGATGGCTATGATGAAAAATGATTCATAATAATATGTGTGTGTGCGTGTATGTGTCGGGGGCTTGGGGGTTGCTCACGTGTATGTGTGTGTGTGTTGTGTGTGTGTGTGTGTGTGTGTGTGTGTTGTGTGTGTGTGTGTTTTGTGTGTGTGTGTGTGTGTGTGTGTGTATGTATGTGTGTGTGTGTGTGTGTGGTGTCTGTCACTTTGTGTGTGCTAGGGTGTTAGTTAGTGTGTATATATAATTATGTATACAGTGTGTGTGTGTGTGTGTGTGTGTTGTATGTGTGTATGTATGTGTGTGTGTGTGCGTGGTGTGTGTGTGTGTGTGTGTGTGCGTGGGTGTGTGGTGTGTGTGTGTGTGTGTGTGTGTGTGTGTGTGTGTGTGTGTGTGTGTGTGTGTGTGTGTGTGATTTTGCAGTTCCTGCCTGATGACGCAGTGGTGATTGCCGTCACATGGGAAGCTTGAGCTCTCTCTCTCTCTCTCTCTCTCTCTCTCTCTCTCTCTCTCTCTCTCTCTCTCTCTCTCTCTCTCTCTCTCTCTCTCTCTAGTCTTTGTAACTCTCTAATTTTCTCTCTACCTCTCTCTCTCTCTAGCTCCCTCTCTGTGCTCTTTCACTCCTCACTCTCCACTCTCTCTCACTCCTCTCTCTCTCACCTCCCTTGTGTCTCTCTCCTCTCTCTCTCTCCTCCGCTCTCTCTCTTGTGCTCTCTCTCTCTCTTTCTCTCTCTCTCTTCCCTCTCTCTCTCTCTCTCTTTCTCTCTCTCTCTTTTCTTCTCTTTTTCTCTCTTCTCTTTCTCTCTCTCTCTCTTCTCCTCCTCTCTCTCTCCTCTCCTCTCTCTCTCTCTCTCTCTCTCTCTCTCCTCTCTCAAAAGCTTATAGTACTGTTAGAAATAGATGTAATATATTTTCCTCCCCAGCAGCGTTAAGACATGATATAAGGTCATTATTCATGTGAAAAAACAGAGAATTTACAATCAATCTCTAAATTCATCGCGGAAGCACATGAGATACGAAGAACATTGCTGCTTTAATTTCAATATGAAAACGTTTTCTGTTAAGACTGATCGCTTTTTCCTTAACCAAAATAGTACAGGTCAATATTAGGCATAGTTGGGTGGTCACGCATGTCCACTTCTACTGTAAAACTGTTGTTTTGATATTGTGAATATTACTTTTCTGTTCTTTATTTGAATTTTCCATTTTTCTGTTTCCTTTATTTGTTTCCCTTTATTTGCATTTGTTGCCAGCATGAGAGGGATGAGTTATACCCCTTGGCGCTAAAACCATGTATATGGTTACGTCAATAAATGGCGCGCTAAGCACGCGTCAAGCGTCTCTCTCTCTCTCTCTCTCTCTCTCTCTCCGCTCTCTCTCTATTTCTCTCTCTGCTCTCTCTCTCTCTGTCTCTGTCTCTCTTTCTCTCTCTCTCTATCTCTCTCTCTCTCTCTCTGTTCCCTCTGTATTTCTATCGTTGCCTCTAACTCTTTCTCATTCTGTCTGTCTGTTTCTCTCTGCCCCCCCCCCCCCCACCTCCCCATACCCTCTCCCTGTCGGTCTG
>JAPXFY010000015.1:61899037-61906537 GCA_030674185.1 Monoplex corrugatus
TCTCCTTGCATGTTAACGGCTAAGCACTAATCGGTCATCTCAGAAACGTGCTGGGGTTACCATTTTCACAGTGAAAGGCTCCATTAAAACGTGTGTCTCATTTCAGCCTTGGGACATCATTTACAGCACCGACCTCAGCTATAACCCCAGGAGGTATCAAGCTGCACGTGCATGCAAAGCTGCCAGTCTCCATCTTCACTGTTCCCGTTCATAAACATTGTTCTCCGTGCGCAAGATCATTACATGCCTGTGGTATCAATGTATGAATTATTGGAAACGCCTACGCTTGGCTAGCATGTGAGGGTCAGGGAACTTAAAGATAACGCTGGTGTTGATGTAGAAACTTAAGGTAAAGGACGAAGAGAAGAACAATTGAAATGGGTGTGAAGGATCGATACAAGTGTGTACAGATCATGTTCTGACAAGCTTCAGGTGGTTTTGTAACGTATGTGGAAGCTTGTTATCTATGTATTTCTAATTTTGTTTTCTTGGCCAGTGCTAGGGTTGCCGTTTCTATTTTGCTCGGCATCTCAGAGATGTGCTAGAGTTTCACTGTCCATCCTGCTTCCACCTTCTATATTGAGGACAAATGGTTTGGGACTGTCTCTTCCTTGCAAGCCTTCCAGATATATCCGCACAGTTATTTTATCATTATCATTAATTTAGTATTAGTATCATTATTTTTCATTATTATTGTTATCATTAAATAATATGATACTATTATAATAACATTATTATTATTGTTATTATTATTATGAAGGTGCTGGAGATCAACACTCAGTCCTGGGAGGACCTCGCAGATGACCGCAACAGCTGGAGAACCACTCTCAAGAAACAGCTGCGGATTGGTGAGGGTAAACTTTCAGCTGCTGCAGCAGAAAAGCGAGTTCGCAGAAAAGGGATGACAGCCAACAGACCAGCATCAGCATACACGTGCGACCGCTGCGACAGAGACTGCCTCTCTCGCATTGGTTTCTACAGTCACAGGTGACGCTGCTTGGACCAAGCAGACAGCCTATCGAGACATTAGAACGGATGTACTTTGTCCATGGTCAGCCATGACCGAAGGAAGCCTACTACATTGTTATTATTATTAGAAGTAGTAGTAGTATTGCTATTATTAATGATTTGTTGTTGTTGGCACATATGACAGTAAAAGCAAAAAGGCATTGGATTTTCATAGGGACAGCATGTCACGTGGAAAAGTTTCCGCTGCACCACTCCATCCCAAAAATGTAATCCAAAAATCCATTCCAATTACATATACCGACTTGCTGTGATCGTTTCCGATTCACTAGAACCCCATTATCAAGCCTCTGTCTGTTTTTACCTTCAATGATAAAGACTCGGAGTTAGGCATTAGGCCGAATTGTAGCTGATTCTCAATTTCCAGACATATTTCATCTTCTTACTCTCATTATGTCTGTTTCTCTATATCTGTCTTTGGCTCCAATCATTTATCCATCTGTTTGTCTCTGAGGGCAGTATTAATATTTGCTTCCCAGGCTGAATAACTAAGTGTTGTAAAGCATAGTCACAGAACTACCCCAGACACTCCCTGGGGAATTGATAAAGCGACGTGTGCATGGCCGCTCACTGTCAGATATCAGTGATTATCTGAGACAATACTGGGCATGCTGGTTCATCTGACCACCAAGATTACCTGATCTGGTATCAGTTTGTTCTAGGAAATAAATCATTGGTGCCAGTCATAGGTGATTTGCAGCAGAGATATGTGACTTGCGTCACTGATGTAGTCATTACTTTCCTGGCTGTGTTTTTGTATACGAAATGGTTTGTGGTTTCATTTTCAGAAACGTTGGGTAAAGGACGAAGAGAATAACAATTGAAATGGGAGTGAAGAATCGCACAGATGTGTACAGATTATATTCTGACAGGCTTCAGGTGGACTTGTAATGTATGTGGGGACTTGTTATCTATGTATTTCTAATTTGATTTTCTTGGCCAGTGCTATAATTTCTGTTTCTAACTTGCTGGCTCTCTCAGAGATGTGCTAGAGTGCCATTATCCACCATCTTTCCATCTTTCATATTGAGGACAAATGGTTACGAATTGTCTCTTCTCTCCAAGTCTCCCAGATCTCCCCAAATAGTTATATTATTATTATCATTGTCAATATTCTTCTTCTTCTTATTGTTGTTATTGTTGCTATTGTTGCTGTTACTATCATTAATAATAATATTATTATTGATTTGATATTGGTGGCACATATGACAGTAAACGTAAAAAGGCATTGGAGTGCGTGGATTTTCATAGAGACAGCATGTCACTTGGAAATGTTTCCCTTGCACCACTCCATCCCAAAACTGTAATCCAAAAATCCATTCTAATTACATATACCAACTTGCTGGGATCGTTTCTGATTCACTAGAACCCCATTATCAAGCCTCTGTCTGTTTTTTTCCTTCAATGATAAAGACTCAGGGTTAGATATTAGGCTGAATTGTAGTTGATTCGCAATCTCCAGACATATTTCATCTTCTTACTCTCATTATTTCTGTTTCTCTATGTCTGTCTTTGGCTCCAATCATTTATCCATCTGTTTGTCTCTGAGGTCAGTATTAATATTTGCTTCCCAGGCTGAATAACTAAGTTTTGTAAAGGATAGTCACAGACCTACCCCAGACACTCCCTGGGGAATTGATAAAGTGACGTGTGCAATGCTAGTCACTGTCAGATATCAGTGATTATCTGAAACAATACTGGGCATGCTGGTTCATCTGACCACCAACATTACCTGACCTGGTATCAGTTTGTTCTGGGAAAGAAATCATTGGTGCCAGTCATAGGTGATTTGCAGCAGAAATATGTGACTTGCGTTACTGATGTAGTCTTTACTTTCCTGGCTGTGTTTACATACGAAATAGTTTGTGGTTTCATTTTCAGAAACGTTGGATAAAGGACGAAGAGAATAACAATTGAAATGGGAGTGAAGATCGCACAGATGTGTACAGATTATATTCTGACATGTTTCAGGTGGACTTGTAATGTATGTGGGGACTTGTTATCTATGTATTTCTAATTTGATTTTCTTGGCCAGTGCTATAATTTCTGTTTCTAACTTGCTGGCTCTCTCAGAGATGTGCTAGAGTGCCATTATCCACCATCTTTCCATCTTTCATATTGAGGACAAATGGTTACGAATTGTCTCTTCTCTCCAAGTCTCCCAGATCTCCCCAAATAGTTATATTATTATTATCATTATCAATATTCTTCTTCTTCTTATTGTTGTTATTGTTGCTATTATTGCTGTTACTATCATTAATAATAATATTATTATTGATTTGATGTTGGTGGCACATATGACAGTAAACGTAAAAAGGCATTGGAGTGCGTGGATTTTCATAGAGACAGCATGTCACTTGGAAATGTTTCCCTTGCACCACTCCATCCCAAAACTGTAATCCAAAAATCCATTCTAATTACATATACCAACTTGCTGGGATCGTTTCTGATTCACTAGAACCCCATTATCAAGCCTCTGTCTGTTTTTTTCCTTCAATGATAAAGACTCAGGGTTAGATATTAGGATGATTTGTAGCTGATTCTCAATTTCCAGACATATTTCATCTTCTTACTCTCATTATTTCTGTTTCTCTATGTCTGTCTTTGGCTCCAATCATTTATCCATCTGTTTGTCTCTGAGGTCAGTATTAATATTTGCTTCCCAGGCTGAATAACTAAGTTTTGTAAAGCATAGTCACAGAACTACCCCAGACACTCCCTGGGGAATTGATAAAGTGACGTGTGCATGGCCACTCACTGTCAGATATCAGTGATTATCTGAGACAATACTGGGCATGCCGGTTCATCTGACCACCAAGATTACCTGATCTGGTATCAGTTTGTTCTGGGAAAGAAATCATTGGTACCAATCATAGGTGATTTGCAGCAGAAATATGTGACTTGAGTTACTGATGTAGTCTTTACTTTCCTGGCTGTGTTTACATAACAAATGGTTTGTGGTTTCATTTTCAGAAACGTTGGGTAAAGGACGAAGAGAATAACAATTGAAATGGGAGTGAAGAATCGTACAGATGTGTACAGATTATATTCTGACATGTTTCAGGTGGACTTGTAATGTATGTGGGGACTTGTTACCTATGTATTTCTTATTTGATTTTCTTGGCCAGTGCTATAATATTTGTTTCTGACTTACTGGGTGTCTCAGAGATGTGCTAGAGTTCTATTATCCATCATCTTTCCATCTTCCATATTGAGGACAAATAGTTAAGAATTGTCTCTTCTCTTCAAGTCTTCCAGATCTCTCCACATAGTTTTATTATTATTATTATTATTATTATTATTATTATTATTATTATTATTATTATTATTATTATTATTATTATTATTATTATTATTATTATTATTATTATCATTAATCTTCTTCGTATTATTATTATTTTTGTTGTTGTTATTGTTGCTATTATTGTTGTTATTATCATTAATAATAATATTATTATTGGTTTGCTGTTGGTGGCACATATGACAGTAAACGCAAAAAGGCATTGGATTTTCATAGGGACAGCATGTCATGTCGAAATGTTTCCCTTGCACCACTCCATCCCAAAACTGTAATCCAAAAATCCATTTTAATTACATATTTCAACTTGCTGGGATCGTTTCTGATTCACTAGAATCCCATTATCAAGCCTCTGTCTGTTTTTACCTTCAATGATAAAGACTCGGAGTTAGGCATTAGGCTGAATTGTGAATAATTCTCATCGTCCAAGCATATTTAATCTTCTTACTTTCATTATTTCTGTTTCTGTGCATCTGACCTACGACTCCATTCATTTATCCATCTGTCTGTTCATCTGTCTGTCTCTCCGAGAGCAGTATTAGATATTTGCTTCCCAGGCTGAATAACTAAATTTTGTAAAGCGTAGTCACACAAGTACTCCAGTCTCTCCCTGAGGAATTGATAAAGCGACGTGTGCATGGCTGGTCACTAACATATATCAGTGATTATCTGAGACAATACTGGGCATGCCGGTTCATCTGACCACCAAGATTACCTGATCTGGTATCAGTTTGTTCTGGGAAAGAAATCATTGGTGCCAGTCATAGGTGATTTGCAGCAGAAATATGTGACTTGAGTCATTGATGTAGTCTTTACTTTCCTGGCTGTGTTTGCAATAAGAAGTAGTTTGTGGTTTCATTTTCAGTTTTCTCAGACAGCGTGTCCCTGTTCAGAATAATTCCACACGCACCGACACCGCATATGTCATGTGGTGGGAAAATATTCAAAACTATCTTGGTATAGGCCTCCACAAAAATGAAGAACAATGATATGGTTTTGAGGTTCTACTTAATTATACAGACTATATGCTACTTACTATGCTTTATTAATCTGTTATGGGAAAAAAATGTTCTAGATGTCCAATGAAGCTCATCAAAACCAACCTGAAATCTCCCCTCCTCAAAATGTCTGAGAGAAAGATGGCGCTAGAAGGAGAGAGAGAGGGAGAGAGAGAAAGGGAGGGAGAGAGGGCTGGAGGGGTGGAGGAGTTAGAGAGGGAGAGAGATATAGAAAGAGAGAAAGAGAGACAGAGGAAGGGAGAGCGAGAGAGAGAGAGAGAGAGAGACAGACAGACAGACAGAGACAGAGAGAGACAGAGAGGAAGAACATACTAATGATGCTGGTTTGGGGTGGGTGTGAAGGCGGGATTATGTTCTGGTAAATTGTACAACTACTTAAAATTCTCTGTTGAAGAATCTGTTGGTCCCCAACTCGGTATTTTTCATCATGTCGCATCTGGTTTTGTTGACAACTCTTCTAAAACATTACATCTCACAGGTGGTAGTTATTTAATCAAAAGACTTGGTTATGGGCCAGGTTAGGACTAGTGTGTTATGGCTGAAACGAAAATGAAACAGATGAACCTGGATTTGTTTTAATAGTAAATCGGTGATGTTTCCGATTAGGGCAAGTGACAACTGGTAATAATAGCTTTCTTGTGTTTTGGTTTTGATCTTTCTGTTGACCTTTCTTCTTTTTTTTTTTTTCGTCTTGTCGTAAAGACACAATCAGACATAAATGAATTTAAGATGCTGCAGAGATAGCAAACCGTTGACTCCTATAAATCTATTCCCAACAGTTCCACCTAAATGCAGTGTAGCGACAAAATGATGAATGGCTGTACCTTGCTGAAATTCATGCAAGTACCTTTCTTGGTTATTTGTGAATATTTGAACTCATACCAGTGCTAGGATATTTGTCAATTGTTCAACTCATGCCAGTGCCTCTGTGGGATATTTGTCAATGTCTGAGCCCATGCCAGTATTACCTTAGGATATTTGTCACTGTTTGAAGTCATTTTGGTACCACCCTAGGACATTTCTCAATATTTAAATTCATGCCAGCACCACCCCAGGATATTAATCAATATTTGAACTCATGATAGTACCATCCTAGGATATTAATTTAGAAACTTTAACTCATTCGATTGCCACCCTATGATGTATGCCAATATCTAAATTCATGCCAGCTCCACCCTAGGATACTTGTCAATATTTGCATTTATGCCAGTGCCACCCAAGCTTGTTTGTCAGTATTTGAATTCATGCCAGATCCACCCTAGGATATTTGTCAATATTTGAACTCATGCCAGTACCATCTTGTGATATTCATCAGTATTTGAACACATGCGAGTAACACCTTAGGGTGTTTGTCAATATTTGAATTCTTGCCAGTACCGTCCTAGATATAATCAACATTTGAACTGGTGCCAGTATCACCAAGGATATTAATTAATGTTTGAACTGATGCCAGTATCATCCAAGAATATTAATCAATATCTAACTCATGCCCAGTGCCATTCTATGATAATTAGCAATGAATGAACTCATGCGATTGCCACCTAGGATACATGTCAATATCTAAATTCATGCTAGCACCACCTTAAGATATTGTGTCAATATTTGAACACATGCCAGTACCATCCTAGGATATTAATCAATATTTGAACTCAAGATGGTACCATCCTAGGATATTAATTTAGAAAATTTAACCCATTCCATTGCCACCTAGGATGTATGTCAATATCTAAATTCATGCCAGCTCCACCCTAGGATACTTGTCAATATTTTCACTCATGCCATACCACCCTAGCTTCTTTGTCAGCATTTGAATTCATGCCAGGACCATCTTATGATATTAATTGATATCTGAACACACATGAGTGCCTCATAGGATATTTGTCAATTATTTGAATTCATGCCAGTACCGTCCTACGATACTAATCAATATTTGAACTGATGCCAGTATAATCCAATGATATTAATCAATATTTGAACTCATGCCAGCAACGTCCTATGATAATTATTAATGGATGAACTTATGCGATTGCCACCCTAGAATATATGTCATTACCTGAATTCATCCAGTACACCTAAATATTTGTAATATTTAACCATGTCAGCACCAACTAGATATTTGTCATATTTGATCATGTCAGCACATAATATTTGTCATAT
>JAPXFY010000015.1:61911537-61914037 GCA_030674185.1 Monoplex corrugatus
CTTGTGATAGTGAAGATTAAAAAGTTTCAAGGTATAAGCCATGAACCTGTACAGAAGACCTGTGCGTTGGCAAAGTACTGAAGTCCTGTCGAGAGATTGAGTTGATTACATTTTATCTTTGCGTCAGTCTGTCAATGGAGCACTATAGACTGCATTATAGTAAAATGGATATTTCGATATATACATTGTAAAAAACGGAAATGAATGATAATACAATCAGCCCTTTAGTAGAAACTTATATCATCGACGTCCTATACAATCAAATCACAAAGATCACCTCCCAATAAATACGATATATAAGCTCATCTGCCCATCAACACGATCAAACTATCATCTCCAGCATCCCAACTACCCCAGTCCAGGCCTAGATTGTTCCAGTGACAGATGAATACAGGGGTAAAATATAGCAGTCATGCTCTAGATAGGATCTTAAGACTTCGCCAGAGCATAGCGCTTATGTACAGGTTTACGGCTTATGCCATGATTGTTTAGAATCTTCATCATGTAGGATCATTGGCGTCATTGCGTACGGACATTATTCCGGGTGCGGGAACATTATCTTCAGAAACTGAAACTGAAAACTGAAACTAAAGCCGTGCTCAACATGTTCCACATACATTAAGATTGCAAATACCATGTGACACAGAAAGATCCAAACCCATCATGGATAATCGTGATGTACTTATTTATTTTCGTGACCACCGCCAAATCTACACCCCTGCTCGACCTCTCCATTTTGCGTCCGAGACCAAATGTCTACAAATTCGTCGATATAAATGTACCGCAGTCGATCGCCGCTCTTTCTCTGTGTCTGGTCCATACAACTGGAATGATCTTCCCCCGTGTATCCGACAGTAGTTTGCCCTCATTCAAGTCTCGTATGAAGACATACCTTTTTGCCCAGCAGTGATTCCCCCATCTATATGTTCAATCTTTTGCCCCACTGTCCTCCTGTTTTCCCCTTCAAGTTTGCATGTGCTTCGTGGCCTGGACTTTTTGTCATTTGTGATCTTTGTGAATGATTGGGTTTTGGTGAATGATGAAAGTGACCGCTTTGATTTATAATAATAATAATAATAATATTAATAATAATTACAATATTTATATAGCGCAAAATCTTGATAAAATCAAATCTAAGCGCTGAAACAGACACACACGCACGCACGCACACACACGCACGCGCACACACACACACAACACACACACACACACACACACACACACACACACACACACACATGCGCGCGCGCGCGCGCATGGCTATAAATGGGGAGAAAGAATAAAAGCAATGGAAAATTATAGAGAGCATATTATATACAATTATATATTACAATGTGATTCCCCTCCGAGTGGTGACAGGCTGCAGAGGGGGTTGAGTGAGGTCAGGATTTTATGCAGAGGAGAAAAGGTGAGTTTTGAGAGCGGACTTGAAGGAGACAAAAGTAGGTTGCTGACGGACTGAGAGAGGAAGTTTGTTCCAGGAGAGTGGACCAGAAACAGAGAAGGCTCATTATTGTATCAATATTTTGCGCCTTGTAAACGTCATCATTATTATTAGTAATGCCTAAAGACTGCATAAGACTGTACATACTGGTGAAGACAGACTGTTCTACCTAAAATATGCAGTTATGTAAGATTGTTCATTCTTGTACCAATACCTGGTGCCAGCAGAGGAGCATGGGTCTCTGGGATTTCTCTTCTGTCCATCAGAACGACCCATAAGAGGCGCTGATGTCCAATATGACTGCTCACATGTTAAATCAACAGAAAGGGTCAATCATCATTATTAGTCATATATTATCACCATGTGCCCCGCAGCATGGCGTTGGTGATCATAGTCCTGCATATGAATCTATCCCTGTCGCTGCATGTACATCTCCCACCCTCTTTGTCCTCAGCCACCTGCAAGTCTGTCCAAAATTTTCTCCATGGGTCTACCTAGTGTTATCTTTCCTCCAGCTTAAATGATGTAACCAGGTGCTCTAATTTCCCTTTCTTCATAAAATGTCCTATAAATGTTGCTTGTCTTTTCCCAATCTTCTTTACTAATGATCTTTTTGTGTCTGCCTCCTTCAAAATTGTCTCATTTGTTTTCTTTGCTGTCCATGGAACTATCAACATTCTTCGTAGAACCCACATTTCATTTGCCTCAATTTTGTTCTGACTTTGCGTGTTGACTGTCCACGCCTCACAACTGTACAACAGCATCGGTTCCATATATCATTCAAGAAGTCTCTTCTTGGTGTTATTTGATAGGCATGTGTTGGTAAGAATGCTTTTCGTCTTATTGAATGTTGTTTTGGCTTGGCTGATTCTGCTGGCTATTTCTGATGTGCATCTGCCGTCTGGTGAGATTATCGTTCCCAGATATTTAACTTCATATCCATTCCATGCTAACGTTTATCTGTTTTTTTCTATCACGTCAGTCGCTACATAATCTGGAACAGTTTTCACATTGCTATGATGATGATGACAATGAAGATGATAACCATGATGCTAT
>JAPXFY010000015.1:61921537-61924037 GCA_030674185.1 Monoplex corrugatus
GGCAAAAAAAAAAAAAAGAGACAGAGAGAGAGAGGAGACAGAGACAGAGAGAGATCGAGCGAGCGAGAGAGAGAGAGAGACACACAGACAGAGACAGGGACAGAGACAGAGAGAAGAACAACAACAACAACAACAACAACAACAACAACAACGAGAACAAAAACAATAACAGATAAACGATCTACAATGCCAAAGTCCAAACGAATGACGTACGATGTGGCCTTCAAGTAGAAAGTTATTTGATTTTGTTTTCGTGTTTGGGTAGATCTACCACGGTAATGTGCGCCTTATAGTAAGCTGCACTGTATATATCACTACAACCAGCTTTTCTTTTTAAATGTTAGGGATGAGCCACGTTGTACAAAGCACCCTAAAATACGTTACCTTATGAGTGCAGGGGCCAAGGGTTTTAGGTAGCTCTTAGATTTCTGAAGGCTTCGTCAAAGAACGCAGATGTTTTCTTTCCCTTTTCCATGAGATATGCCCGCCCCCACCCGATGCCCTGATAGAAACCATAGCCAATTGGGCCGGTACTGCATCTTTGTCCATGCAGGTCCAGCTTATTTCCGTGGGTAACCATCATACACGAAATCCACCCGCCACATGCTATACCTGCGATTTGCTGGGTTAGGGATGGTCACCCTATTACCACGTTGGAGGTAGCTTTTATCAAGCTGCCCCTTGTGGTCAAGCTGACTAAACAGCTGAGCAAATATTGCGTACTCTTTTTATATTCATGCTACCTTTTTATTTTATTTTACAATGAAAAGACATCAACATATAATGTGATGACGAAAAATGAGATCAGTTCATATACATAAGAGAAAAAGTATTCTTGACACATGAGCAACACGTAACATATTTGTAATGACATTTTATACATTGTAAGTTTAAACATGAACATCAAGATCCAAGCACATGTCAACATTTAAAAAAATCATATATTTTGACTGTACAATAATCAAACTTCAACGAACGATGTGGTAACTGAAATGAATGTCAATTTGCACACACAAGGAAAGTATTGTTGACATACAAAAAAACATGAGCATACAGAGCCTCATCATCATCATCATCATCAGGTGCTCTGTCGCATGGCGTTGGCGATTATGGACTTCCATCTCTCTCTGTCTCATGTTGCCCCAAGCATCTCCTCCACCCTCCTCGCCTTCAGCCACTCTGCAAGTCCGTCTAGCATTTTCTCCATGGGTCTACCTGGTGCTCTCTTTCCCTCCAGCTTTCCCGTTGTGACCAGGTGCTCCAAATCCCCCTTCCTCATAAAATGGCCTAAAAATGTTGCCTGTCTTTTCCTAATCTTCCTTATGAATAATCTACTTGTGTCTGCCTCCATCAAGACTGTTCTTCTTAGGAACCACATCTCGGCAGCCTCTATCTTGTTCTTGCTTTGCTTGTTGACTGTCCATGCCTCACATCCGTACAACAGTATTGTGCTGTTTTGGCTTGGACGATTCTGCTGGCTATTTCTGATGTGCATCTACCGTCTGATGAAATGGTCGTTCCCAGGTATTCAAACTTATCAACCTGTGTCAAGGTTGTACCATTTGCTTTTATTTTGCATGAGGGGATTTCATGTTTTTTACTAATCACCATGACTTCAGTCTTCCTGCTGTTTAGTTCCAACCCCTTACCTTTGCTTTCTATTATACAGAGCATATAAGACAATACTCAAAACAAATATTGCAGCGATGTTACCTCAGTCTAGTGGACGGACAGGGGACATAGCCAACCACACCTCGACTGACCAAAACTTCATGGTACTTGACAGGACCCCGAAAATGGAAAACAGCCATACTAATCGCCTGAAGACAGCGAACAATAGAAGTAGAAGCAGCACTGAAATTTCGAAAGTTACTTACCAGAACGGTGCATCACATCAGGAAAACAGAAGGCAGATACGCCGTTCTAGCGGGCAACCCTCGAATTATTCTCCATCACTTATGTCCTGGTATCAGAGGATCATCACTATCCAAGGGACATAATTCTAGACTCCAAGCTTTCTGAATAGGTCTATATCATCTTCGTTGGCACTAATTTTCCATATCTCATGTTTTTGTATCAGAAGATCCTCAGTTTCCAAGGGACATAATTCTAGACTACAAAATTGCCTACGAAGGTGAATAGGTCTATATCATCTTCACCAGCACTAGTGAGTCTCATCTACACCAGTCCTCATTTCAGCCATGATTCAACAACGTGTGGGTAAATCTTCACCGTCAGATATCAATGATTACCTGAGCAAACGCTGGACATGCTGGTTCATCTGATGACCAATATTATCAAGATTTGTTTTATTGATTTGTCCCAGACAGTCCAATCATCAGATAACAATGATTTCAGCTGCAAGCTGATATGTTAGCCGTGCTATTGATGCACACTTTTCTTTCTGCTGTCTCTGCATCATACTGATTTTTCAGGAAGTGGAGTTTTCGAAGACCATGCATTTACCAAAAGTATTGTTATCATCAGGCGATATGGTTTT
>JAPXFY010000015.1:61929037-61934037 GCA_030674185.1 Monoplex corrugatus
TCTTGCTGATGATGTAGAGTAGGGGGTTCGACCCTCCGGCGGATTAAATATTATAGGCGAGCTGTCTGGGTCTTTTGATAGACCCGTGTACTCTAGGTCTCATGTCTCGAGTTCCAGTCCATGGACATATAAACCAACTAAATATTCAAGCAAGCAAGCAAGCAAGCAAGCAAGCAAGCAAGCAACTGACCAAACATCAGCGAAAAAATCCCAACCAACTAAACAACCAACAAATCAACTGACTGAACACTCGAACAGCCACTGTGTGGATGTTCTTGGAAACACGTACGTGCAAGTATGCATACTTACATACCTAGTAGAGACATACATACATACTTATATACATACATACATACATACATACATACATACATACATACATACATACATACATACATACATACATACATACATACATACATACATACATCGTCGTCGGCCTCTTTACATCTCAGGAGATGATAGTCTGCACCAGGAGGCGTTGTGGTCATGACGTGCACTTACGCCAAAAAAGCCTAGGCTTAAAACCGGTATCTGCTACTCTCCGTGTTGTGTCGATGCTGTGTTACCAGCGAAGCTGGAGTGACCTCTCCAGGTGCAGGCCTGGGCAAGTGAATATGGAGGACGAGCTGTTGTGCGCACACACACACACACACACACACACACAGGCTATAAATGGGGAGAAAGAATAAAAGCAATGGAAAATTATAGAGAGCATATTATATACAATTATATATTGCAATGTGATTCCCCTCCGAGTGGAGACAGGCTGCAGAGGGGATTGAGTGAGGTCATGAATTTTATGCAGAGGAGAAAAGGTGAGTTTTGAGAGCGGACTTGAAGGAGACAAAAGTTGGTTGCTGACGGACTGAGAGAGGAAGTTTGTTCCAGGAGAGGGGACCAGAAACAGAGAAGGCTCGTGGACCATAGGTATTGAGCTTAGTGCGTGGAAATTACATACATTATACATACATACATACTATACATACATACATACATACATACATACAATTACACATACATACATACATACACATATACACACATACATACATACCTACATACCTACCTACATACCTACATACCTACCTACATACCTACCTACTACCTACATACATACAACAGACAGACAGACAGACAGACATACAGGCATACAGACATGCATACAATGTACATACAAACATACATACAATCACACATACATACGAAAATGCATGCATACATACATACATACATACATACATACATACATACATACATACATACATACATACACATATACACACATACATACATAATACACATATCACACATACAAAATACATACATACATACATATTACATACATACATATATACACAACATACATACATACAATACATGCATGCATACATACATACATACATACATACATACATACACACATACATACATACATACATACATACTTACACACATACATATATACAACATATATGCATACATGCATACATACTATACAACATACATACATACATACATACATACATACATACATACATACATACATACATACATACATACATACATACATACATACATACATACTTTACATACATACTAAAATGAACGGTATGCTATGAGCACCGCATATAAACTAATGCACATGATTGTCGTTACTAATCTACTAGTATTAGAACTAAAACGAAATCAAGAAAACAAAACAAAAGAAAATAATAATTATAATAATAATTACAATATTTATAAGCGCAAAATCTTGATAAAATCAAATCTAAGCGCTGAAACAGACACACACACACGCACGCACGCACGCACACGCACGCACGCGCGCACACACACGCACTCACGCACACACACACACACACACACACACACACACACACACACACACACACGCGCGCGCGCGCGCGCGCGCGTACACACACACACACACACACACACACGCACACGGCTATAAATGGGGAGAAAGAATAAAAGCAATGGAAAATTGTAGAGAGCATAATATATACAAGTATATATTGCAATGTGATTCCCCCCGAGTGGAGACAGGCTGCAGAGGGGATTGAGTGAGGTCAGGATTTTATGCAGAGGAGAAAAGGTGAGTTTTGAGAGCGGACTTGAAGGAGACAAAAGTAGGTTGCTGACGGACTGAGAGAGGAAGTTTGTTCCAGGAGAGCGGACCAGAAACAGAGAAGGATCGTGGACCATAGGTATTGAGCTTAGTGCGTGGAAAGCGAAAAGTCAGAGGATCGGAGGCAGAGCGGAGGGTACGTGAGGGAACATAGATCTCAAGTAGGCTTGCCAGGTAATCGGGGGCTGCGTTATTGAGACTTTTGTAGCACAGGGTGTCTAGTTTGTACTGTATGCGCTTTGATACAGGGAGCCAGTGAAGTTGTGCCAGGAGAGGAGATATGTGGTCAGCTTTTTTTCTTTTTGAGTACAAGGCGTGCAGCATTGTTTTGAATGCGCTGTAGGATGTGAGTGGTGGAGGCAGGAAGACCGGACAGGAGTGAATTGCAATAGTCAATGCGAGACATTATGAAGGAGAGAACGAGTTTTGCAGTTGTTTCCACAGAGAGATACTTCCTGATCAGGCTTATACGATGGAGGTGATAGTAGCAAGATCTGGCAGTTTGAGAAACAAAGTTGTTCATGGAGAGGGTAGAGTCAAGAAAAGAAGAGTAAACAAAACAACACAAAACAAATAAAAAAAAACACGAGGGTGCGGATGGGACACATCCGCTTTTTTGGCGTAAGTGCACGTCATGACCACAACGCCTCCTGGTGCAGACTATCATCTCCTGAGATGTAAAGAACCAATGTCTGGCCAATCTCCGGACAATCACCTCCGAAGCCCCCAGTGCCAGTTGATGGACATTTCATCATATAAAGGGGAGATGTCCATGCGTTGCATGACCCATTCGGACCCAATCATCGGTCACCTTGTTTACAAACCGAATGGCAAGGTGGGGATATGACAAACCCTGGTACATAACCACATAAGGTGCACCAACCAGGTCCAGCCCAGCCTTTCGACCAGATAGAATGGAAAATCCCTCTCTTGCCCCACTCTGGTATTCATCTCTCTTTAGGGCAGTCTGTCTGGCCTTCCGCCTAGCTCTCTCTCTCTCTCTCTCTCTCTCTCTTCTCTCTCTTCTCTCTCTCTCTCTCTCTCTCTTGTCTCTCTCTCTCTCTGTCTTTCTCTCTCTGTCTCTGTTTCGTCTGTCTGTGCTGCCTTCTCTCTCTCTCCTTTCTCTCTCTCCCCCTATATATCTGTGTTTCTCTGTGTGTGTGTCTCTCTGTCTCTGTCTCTCTCTGTGTTTCTCTATTACACACACACACACACACACACACACACACACACACACACACACACACACACACACACACACACACACACACACACACACACACACACACACACACACAACAGACGCATTATGTTTGCTCCAAAAAAAAAATCCTATGGCTAAACATTTCAGGAAATGGTCGCATAACTACCCCAGCTTTCCCAAGAGGACTGATAAAACCACACGTGTGGATGACTGGTCACTGTCAGATGTCAGTGATTCCCTGAGAGGGCACTGGGCATGCTGAATCATCTGATGACCAAGATTACTTTGATCTGCCATTGATTGATTCTGGACACCGTGATCGTGGACGCCAATCACGAGGCCGGCAGATGGAATAGTTGGCTTGTGTTACTGATTCAGTCTTTGTTGAACGTGTGGCTCACTGGTTTTAAAACATCTTCTGCCCCTCCGAGCGTGAGAACCAGGTTCCAACCTAGAATGCTATCGGCTATTTTCTCCTCCACCCCCCCCCCTCCACTAGATCGTTAGTGGTTGTCTAGGTTGTTAATCTTTCGATACAATCCTCGTTGTGTGTAGAACGCATTCAGCGCACGTTAAAGATCCTAAGACACCCAATGAGCTGTCCCTGACCAAGTTCTTTAACAATATGTTGCACTTTCATAGGATAAACAGAAACACAGGTATACGAAGAAAAACAACATTGATGATGCCCCCATCCCCTTTCCCTGTAGCGAGGCAACCTCCTCAGAGATATCAGCCCGACTTCCAAATGATTGGTAATGTAAATTCATAATCATCAAAAAGAATAACAATTACAAATACAATACAATACAATACAATACAATTACAATATCCAATACAATACAATCAATACAATAGACAATCAAGCAATGCAATGAACAATGCAATGCAATGAACATACATGCAATACAACAACACAATGCAAGCAACAATACAACAAGACAAACAAGACAAAGACAGAAGGACAATACAATACAGTACAATATAATACAGTACAATGTAATACAAAACAATACAATAGTTTTCATACTATCTTTGTTTTAGGACGAAAAGACAGTTACGATATCTTTTTTTCTGAACAAGTCTACATAATCTAAATATGGATACTTTTTCCAGTGTTATAACTTTCATTTAGGAAGATTGTTATTTTTAAGGACCAAATTTATCTACAGCCTCGATCATTACTGTAGTAATATTGTCTGGTCCTGAGGTCGATAACAGCAGCAGCAGCAACAACAATAATGATAATGATAATAATAACAATAACAATAACAATAATAACAGCAAAAACAACAACAATAATAATAAATAACAATAATGATAATAATCACAAAATAACAACAGCAACGATACTACTACTACTACTACTACTACTACTACTACTACTACTACTACTACTACTACTACTATGCTGCTACTACTAATAATGATAATAACAATAATAATAACAATGATAATAATAATAATGATAATGATAATAATAATAATAATAATAATAATAATAATAATAATAATAATAATAATAATAATAATAATATAATAATAATATAATAATAATAATAATAATATATAATAATATGACTATAAAGTTTCATTTTTATTCTCTACGCTCTAAGCTAAAAATTCTATTTTGTCAAAAAATAGTTCGTCACACATTCTTCAAAA
>JAPXFY010000015.1:61936537-61939037 GCA_030674185.1 Monoplex corrugatus
CTCTGTCTTTCCATCCCCTTCTCTGTCTGTTTTCATCATTGTCTTGCTCTCCTGTATTTTCTTTTCTCTTTTTCTTTTGATCTTTTAACTATAGTTTGCTTTAGCTACTTTCAATTGTTTTACATGTACATCAGCAGGTTTGGTTTATCAGGCAATCACACACATCAAACGTAATCCAGCGATTAGGTATACAGCATCCTGTCTCTGTCGTTGTATTTCCGCTGAAACCTTCAGGTTCGACAAAAGTTCTCAGAAAGTGGTTCTTTCAGCCAGAAACATGATGCCTTATTGATTGCACAAAAGGAGTTACAGTCAGACCAGGTGGCATCAGTAAATGAGTCACATTTATCAGTTGAATAGCTGTTCAGTAACAGTAAATGAGTCACATTTATCAGTTGAATAGCTGTTCAGTAACAGTAAATGAGTCACATTTATCAGTTGAATAGCTGTTCAGTAACAGTAAATGAGTCACATTTATCAGTTGAATAGCTGTTCAGTAACAGTAAATGAGTCACATTTATCAGTTGAATAGCTGTTCAGTAACGTAAAACTACATCAGTGACATATGGCTGCTGTAAACATGTTTAAAATCCGACGAATGCATCAATAATAAAACCAGACACACCACAGATAAAAGCCCGTTTCATGGTATAAATCTACATTAGTATTCGAGTCACACATGTTTGCTGTGAGTCTGATTCATGACAATTAGACTGTGGTAGAAACTTGGCTACATTTCTCCAGTAGTAACTGAGCTACGTTTTTCTGGTAGTAAATGAGCTAAACGTATCTGCTGCGAGCGAATTCAATTGATACAGAGTGCAAAAAATATTTGAACAACTTATAGATCAGCAACAAGCATGTTTTAATGGAACAAAATTGATTTAGAACATAAGCCACACATATCTATTGTAAGCCAGTTCAGTGACAGGAGACTGAGTAAATAATTAAGCCACACACATAGCAGCTACAACCATGTTTGATGGCATCAGACTTCATCAGTAATCAAGTGACATAATTATACTTGCTGTCGGGTAGATGGGACTCGTCAGTCCGGGAGGGCAGCCTTTCTAGGAGAAAGAATACTCCGACTTCAAACCTCCGCTGCCTTGCGGCTACACCCATTCAAGGGAAAAGCTTCAGAAGTAAATCTCGAGGAAAAATCCGGAGTCGGAGTCCCTAAGGCAGTTCGTCGTTGTCTACAACCTCGTTCTGGCAACTCCTGCGTCGCCCCTGGTACCAGGCGTACAGGCCTCTGTCTTTCCCCTGGATTCTACTAGTAGCGAGGAGAGGGGATCTGCTGCATGGGCAACAGCTCGTCCTCCATATTCACTTGCCCAGGCCTGCACCTAGAGAGGTCACTCCAGCTTCGCTGGTAACGCAGCGTCGACACAACACGAAAGTGCACGTCATGACCTCCTGGTGCAGACTATCATCTCCTGAGATGTAAAGAGGCCGACGAAGTTGTATACTTGCTGCCAGCCAGTTTATAATAATCGCAAGAAACTGCATCGCTAACTGAGCCACACACCTGACGACCCTGCTGTCCAGACCCCACAATCTCAGAAACTAGGAAAAACACGATACAACAAGACTGCACAAGAATTTGAGCACCTCATAGATCAGCAACAGGCATGCTCTAATGGAACAAGATGCCATCAGACCGTAAGCTTCACGTATGTATTGTAAGCCAGATCAATGGCCGGAGACTAAACCAATAATTAAGGCACACACATAAAAATAATTATCAGCTGCAGCCGTGTTTGATGGCATAAGACTTCATCAGTAACTGAACCACAGACGGACAGAGAGAAAGAGATAGACAGACAAACAGACAGATAGATAGATAGACAGATAGATCATAGATAGATAGACAGACAGATAAGATAGATAGAAGCGTAGGTAGGTAGATAGATAAATAGATAGATAAACAGAAAGAAAGAAAGAAAGATAGATAGATAGATAGACAGATATATAGATAGATAGATAGATAGATAGATAGATAGATAGATAGATAGATAGATAGATAGATAGATAGATAGATAGATAGAAGATAGATAGATAGATACATTCTTTTTTCGTGTTTTTTTCTTCTGATTCATGTCTGCTTGAACGCGAGCAGTCACACTTGTGTTTGGCTTCCATAATAACAGGTCAACTAATCTTGGACATTTGAGGGGAAGGAGGAGAAAAATGGGGCGGACCAGTGTGCCGTCTGGCTTGAACACACTAAAGATCCCATGGTAGCTGGAAATCGTGAAGATCAGGGCATTAGCCCAGCTGCCCTGGCAAATGCTATTAGAGAGATGAGTTCATTTCCCTGGTCCCTCCCCTCGAGGCCCAATTAGTCTTCTTGTTATTCGGAAGTCTTGGTATGAAAGGAATGTGTGTGACAGAGAAGATGACAAGTTGGGTTAGGGTCATTGGTTCAAAGAAGCTTGTGTGTGTGCGTGTGTGTGTGTGTGTGTGTGTGTGTGTGGTGTGTGTGTGTGTGTGTGTG
>JAPXFY010000015.1:61949037-61954037 GCA_030674185.1 Monoplex corrugatus
TCCACACAGAATGCATCTTCTCTTGAACAGGTTGAATTGCCAATAATACAAACAAGCGCACGAGATATGAATATCAAAACACTTTGCAACTGAACGTTAGGTGTTGACTGTCCACCATCTGTACACAGGGAAACTTTCAGATCATTTTGATCACATCCAGTTGATAAACATGGCTCATGCATTCACATTGACAAAATGAGACAGGTAAATTTGTCAAACACTTGCACGTGCATGACTCCAACCTTTAAATGCATTTTTCAGAGGATCTGTGTTTGTAGACTTATAGATCCACTCACTACAAAAGAACTGACGAAAAGAATATGAGAAACAAACAACCGACAACAGACAACAAAGGTATAGCCGATGACTCTTTACAAAGTTTGTTTGTGATGGAACCAAGGGGTAAAAAAGAAACATATAACATCAGAGACAAGAAACTGTCCATCATTTATGTGTTTTACGTTTCTCTTTATTATTCGATTTTGCGTGCAGTTTCAAACACTGTGTGTTTTAAAGATGGCCGTGCGTATGCATTTGCAAACACGTTTTGATGGAGAATGTGTGATGAATTGTTTTTGGCATGAAAAACGGGTATTTTAGCTTAGAGCGTAGAGAACACAAAAACAAAAACACAGTCTTTCTCCAAAACGGAATAATGTATTGGTATAGTTTTACATTAGTTATCACATGTTATTATTATAATATTATTATCATTATTTTGCTTAGTATTGGTAGTAACATCGGTAGCAGCAGTAGCAATGGTAGTAGTATCAATAATAGAAGTAGTAGTAGTAGTAGTAGTAGTAGTAGTAGTAGTAATAGTAGTAGTAGTAGTAGTAGTAGTAGTAATAGTAGTAGTAGTAACAGCAGCAGCAGCAGTCTTCTTTCACTTCTTCTTCTTCTTCTTCTTCTTCTTCTTCTTCTCCTTCTTCTTCTTCTTTTTCTTTTCTTCTTCTTCTCTTCTTTCTTCTTCTTCTTCTTCTTCTTCTTCTTCTTCTTCTTTCTTCTTTTCTTTTTTCCTTCTTCTCTTCTTCTTCTTCTTCTTCTTCTTCTTCTTCTTCTTTTTCTTCTTCTTCTTCTTCTTCTTCTTCTTCTTCTTCTTCTTCTTCTTCTTCTTCTTCGCATTCTTCTTCTTCTTCTTCTTCCATTCTTCTTCGCATTCTTCTTCGCATTCTTCTTCTTCGCATTCTTCTTCTTCTTCTTCGCATTCTTCTTCTTCTTCTTCGCATTCTTCTTCTTCTTCTTCGCATTCTTCTTCTTCTTCTTCTTCGCATTCTTCTTCTTCTTCTTCGCATTCTTCTTCTTCTTCTTCGCATTCTTCTTCTTCTTCTTCGCATTCTTCTTCTTCTTTCTTCGCATTCTTCTTCTTCTTCTTCGCATTCTTCTTCTTCTTTCGCATTCTTCTTCTTCTTCTTCTTCTTCTTCTTCTTCTTCTTCTTCTTCTTCTTCTTCTTCTTCTTCTTCTTCTTCGCATTCTTCTTCTTTCTTCGCATCTTCCTTCTTCGCATTCTTCTTCTCTTCTTCGCATTCTTCTTCTTCGCATTCTTCTTCTTCTTCGCATTCTTCTTCGCATTCTTCTTCTTCGCATTCTTCTTCGCATTCTTCTTCTTCGCATTCTTCTTCTTCGCATTCTTCTTCTTCTTCGCATTCTTCGCATTCTTCTTCGCATTCTTCTTCTTCTTCTTCTTCTTCTTCTTCTTCTTCTTCTTCTTCTTCTTCTTCTTCTTCTTCTTCTTCTTCTTCTTCTTCTTCTTCTTCTTCTTCTTCTTCTTCTTCTTCTTCTTCTTCTTCTTTCTTCTTCTTCTTCTTCTTCTTCTTCTTCTTCTTCTTCTTCTTCTTCTTCTTCTTCTTCTTCTTCTTCTTCTTCTTCTTCTTCTTCTTCTTCTTCTTCTTCTTCTTCTTCTTCTTCTTCTTCTTCTTCTTCTTCTTCTTCTTCTTCTTCTTCTTCGACTCCTTTGTGGTGACTCTCTCTGAGGAAGTTGCACTGATACAGGGTGGGCTTGGGGGTGGGGAGCATCATCAGTTGCTTTTTTCCTCTGTGTCTGTGTTTCTGGTTATCCTATGAAAGTGCAACATACCTTTACAGACTTTCTACATGGACAGCTCCTTCAGGCTGTCTTAAGATCTTTAACGCGTGATGAAGGCGTACTGCACACAAAACTCGATTTTTTGTCTCACCTGAAAGACTAACTCCCAGACAACCACTAATAGACTTGTGGAAGGGGAGAAATTAGTCCGATCTCATTCTAGATTATTACGGTTTCAGACAAATGCTTTTAAAACCACAAAGCCACACGTTCTACAAAGACTGAATCAGTAACACAAGCCAAATATTCCATCTTGCCAGCCCTCTTGATTGGGGTCCATGACTGGACTGTCCAGAAGCAATGGCAGATCAGAGTAATCTTGGCCATCAGATGATTCAGCATGCTCAGTGCTCTCTCAGGGAATCACTGACTTCTGACAGTGACCAGTCATCCACATGTGGTTTTATCAGTCCTCTTGGGAAAGCTGGGGTAGTTATCTGACCATTTCCTGAAATGTTTAGTTATAAGATTTTTTGAGCAAATGAGAATGCCGTGTGAGAGAGAGAAAGGGGGGAGGGGAGAGAGAGAAAGATAGGGTAGAGATAGAGAGAACAAGGCGCACACACATACACAAAGAAATACACAGAGATGGAGACAGAGACAGAAAGAGTTAGAAACATAGATAGGAACAGAAAATGCGCTCGTGTGTGTGTGTGTGATTGAGAGAAAGACAAATAATGAGAGACAATGAGAGAGAGAGAGAGAGAGAGAGAGAGCGAGAGAGAGAGAGAAGGGATAGAGAGAGAGAGACAGAGACAGAGACAAACACAGAGAAACAGAGAGAGAGAGAGAGTTAGTATGTGCTTGTGTGTGTGTGTGTGTGTGTGCGTGCATGTGTGTGTACGCGTGTGCGTGGAAGGAGACAGAGTAAGAGAGAGAGAGAGTTGGAAGCGAAAGAGAGAGAAAGAAAAAAAAAGCTTGACAGATACGCAAAAAACAAACAAAAGCACAAACAGGGCAAACAGGAAAAAAAAAAGGCAAAAATGGGAACAAGCAGACAAAAACAGGGGAAAACACGCAAAAAAGGGAATACGGCGCACAAAGTGGGAAAAAGATGTTACAGTTGGAAAAAGGCGCAAAAATTCGCAAAAAGGCAGGAAAAAAGAGCACAAAGACAGGGTAAAAGACAAACAGGTGTAAAGAATGACAAATAGACAAACAGAAAAATGCAAATGTACATAAAGAGAAACGACGAAATACGGGGAGAAAGAAAGAGAAAAACAGAATGAGAAACGTATTCTGTAGGTGAAGGAGAGGGAAAGGGTCTCTGAAAATGAAAGAAAGTCATACAGCGTTCTCATTCTTCTTTTTCTCAAAGACACATTTTGATGTCATCTTAGTCAGTTTATTCGTTTTCTCACACTGGACCCAGCAGCAGGGAAGTGTCAGACTGTTTCTCCTAATATTTGTATCTGGCGTGTGTTTGTAATCTTACGCTTGACAAAGGCCAGTTGGCCGAAAATTTGCGCCTGTGTTGTCTTGTTGTATTAAATACGCGTTCTTATTCTTCTTTCGTGTTTTTTTTTCGGGTTCCTGTTTGCTTGAACGCGGGCAGTCACATTTTTTTGGGATTTCATTCTTCTTTGCTTCCATTCCAATTTCTGTTCCTTTCACCCTGACCATCAAGGGGTATGACTGCCCAGTGATTAAGATACTTGACCCCAATGGACAGATCTCGACTGGAACATGCCTGGTTAGCGTTCGGTGAGTAAGTAACGAGTGCAGCGGAGACGTTTTCGATATTCTAGATCAACAAGCCGTTCATAAGGAAGTTTAGGAAAAGATAGGCAACATTTATAGGCCATTTTATGAGGAAAGGGGAATTGGAGCACCTGGTCACAACAGGAAAGCTGGAGGGAAAGAGAGCACCAGGTAGACCCGGGAGAAGATATTGGGCGGACTTGCAGAGTGGCTGAAGACAATCAGGGTGGAAGAGATGTTTGAGGCAACAAGGGATAGAAACAGATGAAAGGCCATGATCGCCAACGGCATGTGGCAAGGCACTTGATGATGATGATGAGATCAACATGTGTACAGATCTGCAAGTGTTTAAACCCCTTTAACAATGATAATGATAAAAGTAATAATGATAATGATAATAACAATAATAATAGTAATGATACTAATGATAATGATAATCATAATCATAATAATAGTCTAACATAATAATGATAATATGAAGAAGAATGATAATAACGATAAAATAATAATAATAATAAGAATAACAACATAATACTACTACTACTAATAATAACAATAATAATAATGATAATAATAATAATAATGATAATAAGAATAATGATAATAATAATAATAATAATAATAATAATAATAATAATAATAATAGAATAATAATAACACTAATAACACTAATAATAATAATAATAATAATAATAATAATAATAATATAATAATAATAACAATAATAATAATAATAATAATAATAATAATAATAATAATAATAATAATAATAATAATAATAATAAATAATAACAATAATAATAATAATAATAATAATAATAATAATAATAATAATAATAATAATAATAATAATAATAATAATAATAATAATAATAATAAAAAAAACGCTAAATCTTGCTGCAAGAATCAAACTATTGCTCGCATTCCCATCATTCACGAAGCAATCACCCAACGACGAACAAAACGCCAGGACACAAAGCACAGGCGAACAGGGAGGGGAAGAACAAAAGGGGAGTAGGACAAGAGGGTGGACTCAAAGAGGGAGAAATCGCTGCTGGACAATAACAATGTCTTTAAACTCAGACTTAAAGAAAGACAGAGTATGTGACTTTCAAAAAGACTAGGGAAGATCGTTTCTTTCTGGTTTTCCTCTCGCTGTGTCACGTATATATTGCTGTATCATTTCTCATCAGGAAAGCTGGAGGGAAAGAG
>JAPXFY010000015.1:61969037-61974037 GCA_030674185.1 Monoplex corrugatus
GATACAGCGTTTTGAATGTAGTCCTGCATGCAAGCACAGAAATATCAAGAAACAAAAAAAAACAAACAAACAAAAATCATACAAACAAACACAACAAACAAACAATCAAACAAACAGACAAACTTCAAAAAACGAAAACAAAAATACTCGCCAGATATTCAATAGATTGTCATAAAAATATCTGAGTGCAATGTTCATATACATATATTAATACAGATGCAGTGTCATGCTTTCTTCTTTTGTTTTTGTCTTTCTTTATAGCAATAGCAACGGTACGCAAGACTGTCCCGTGGTTGATATTCTTTTGGACAAGACAAGACAAGATGAGACGAGACGAGACAAGACAAGACGAACAAGACAAGACAAGACAAGACAAGACAGGACAAGACAGACAGGACAGGACAGGACAGGACAGGACAGGACAGGACAGGACAGGACAGGACAGGAACAGGACAGGACAGGACAGGACAGGACAGGACAGGACAGGACAGACAGGACAAGACAACACGGGGAACAAGTTTTCGGTCGGATGATCTTTGTCAAGCATATACAAAATAGACGTTCTTATGGTTTCACAAGAGCCGGCTAGACAAAGGTTTGTTCCTGTCTTCTCTTGTCATTTTTTGTCTTGTTACAATTATTGTTGTTGCTATTACTATTGTTATTATTAGTGTTGTTACTAATATCATTATCATATTTTATTATATTATTATCATTATTATTATTAAATATTATTATTATATTATTATTATTGTCTTCGTTATTACTATTAGTACTATTATTAATATTGTTATAATACTATTATCATTAACATTGTTATAGTAATTATTGTTATTATTATAATAATTATCATTATTAGTATTAGTATTATTAGTAGGATGATCATCTTCATTGTTATTATCATTATTATTATTATTATTATCATTATTATTGCTGTTGTTATTTTTATTATTATCATCATTATTACTGCTGTTATTGTTATCATTATTATTACTGTCGTCATTGTCATCGTCATCGTCGTCGTCATCATCATCCTCATCCTCATCATTATCATCATCATCATCATCATCATCATCATTATTATTGTTTCTTCATTTCTATCATGATTATTAGTATTACAATTATTTAGACATCTGTTTGAACTTTGTTTTTTACAACACAGCGTAGATTGTTGCCCTAACAGACTGATACAACAGTTAATGATATAAAACTATTCCACTAGCTAGCTTTTCAAGACCTTGCCAAGGCGTAGGGCTTGTGTACAGGCTTAAGACGTATGCCATGAGCATTATGGACCTTCTCCATCACATGGCATCAGTAGCGTCAGTGTATATGGAACTGACTTCCAGCGAGAAAACGTAAATTGAGAAAATGAAACTAAAAAAAAAATAAATAAAAAAATGGCAAAGGCTATATATGGTTAGCTCAAGGTTTCGTGACAAGGACGGTCATTGTGTTCCGATTTTTTTCTTATTTTTTACCATCACAAGAGAAGCGGCCCCATTGTCGCTCTCCTTCCGGTTTGTTCTCACTGTCACAAGAGAAGCAATTCCATTGCCCTCACGTACTTGTTTGTTTTTCTCATCGCAAGATAGACAACGTCATTTTCCCGTTCCTTCCTGTTTGTTTTTGCCATCGAAAGCGAGACAAACCCACTGTCCCTCACTTTCCTGTTTGTTTTTATCATCGCGAAAGAGACAACTCCGTTGTCCCTCTCCTTCCTGTTTGTTTTTACCATCGCAGGAGAGACAACTCCACTGTCTCTCACTTTCCTGTTTGTTTTTATCATCAAAAGGTAGATAACTCCATTGTCCCGCTCATTTTTTGTTTTTATAATAATAATAATAATAATAATTACAATATTTCTATAGCGCAAAATCTTGATAAAATCAAATCTAAGCGCTGAAACAGACACACACGCACGCACGCACACACACGCACACACGCACGCACACACACACACACACACACACACACGCACACGCACACACACGCACACACACACACACACACACCACACACACACACACACACACGCATGGCTATAAATGGGGAGAAAGAATAAAAGCAATGGAAAATTATAGAGAGCATATTTTACCATCGAAAGCGAGACAATTCCACCGTGCCTCACTTTCCTGTTTGTTTTTATCATCGCAAGATAGACAACTCCACGGTCCCTCATCTTCCTGTTTGTTTTTATCATCGCAAGAAAGACAACTCTACTGTCCCTCATCTTCCTGTTTGTTTTTATCATCGCAAGATAGACAACTCCACTGTCCCTCATCTTCCTGTTTGTTTTTATCATCGCAAGAAAGACAACTCTACTGTCCCTCATCTTCCTGTTTGTTTTTATCATCGCAAGAAAGACAACTCTACTGTCCCTCATCTTCCTGTTTGTTTTTATCATCGCAAGATAGACAACTCCACTGTCCTTCATCTTCCTGTTTGTTTTTATCATCGCAAGCGAGACAACTCCACTGTGCCTCACTTTCCTGTTTGTTTTTATCATTGCAAGATAGACAACTCCACTGTCCCTCATCTTCCTGATTGTTTTCATCATCACAAGGTAGACAACTCCACTGTCCCTCACCTTCCTGTTTGTTTTCATCATCACAAGGTAGACAACTCCACTGTCCCTCACCTTCCTGTTTATTCTTACCATCGCAAAAGAGACAACTCCACTGTCCCTCACCTTCCTGTTTATTCTTACCATCGCAAAAGAGACAACTCCACTGTCCCTCACCTTCCTGTTTGTTTTTTTATCATCGCAAGGTAGACAACTCCACCGTCCCTCTCCATCCTGTTTGTTTTTATCATCACAAGAAAGATCGTTCCATTGTCAGTCACCTTCCTGATTGTTTTCATCATCACAAGGTAGACAACTCCACTGTCCCTCACCTTCATGTTTGTTTTTTATCATCGCAAGGTAGACAACTCCACTGTCCCTCTCCTTCCTGTTTGTTTTTATCATCACAAGAAAGACAACTCCACCGTCCCTCTCCATCCTGTTTGTTTTTATCATCACAAGAAAGACCGTTCCATTGTCAGTCACCTTCCTATTTGTTTTTAACATCGCAAGCGAGACAACTCCACTGTCCCTCACCTTCCTGTTTATTTTTACCCTCGCAAAAGAGCAACCCCATTGTCCATCTCGTTCTTGTTTGATTTTTATCATCACAAGAGCGTCAGGTCTATTGTCTCTTATCTTCTTGTTTGTTTCTCTGATAGCAATTGAGACAACCCCATCTGTCCCCCATTGCTTTTATCATTGCAAGAGAGACAATCCCTCTGTCCCTCATTGCTTTTACAAGAGAGACAACTCCATTTCCCTTTCCTTCCTGCTTGTTTCCACCATCGCAACAGGGACACCATCCTCACTGTCCCTCGCTTAAGACTTTAAGAAAAATACCTGTATTTAAAAAAAAAACATCTTGATCATCGTGTGAACCAACATGCCCAAAGCTAGCTGTTTCAGATAATAATTGATACCAGCTGCCTTGCTGTTGCATTGCAATCATCCTGAAATGTTTAGAGTGGTTCATGACCGCGTTTTCCCAAAAGAAGTTACGGAAGTCATTTGAAACAAATCAATAAGAAATCAAGCAATATGATGAGCTAAAGACAGGAAGGGCGAGCAATGGGCGATGGCGAGTTTGATGAAAAGAATGCCCAAGGCAAGACATGGAAAGAGAAAGAGAGAGAGAGAGAGAGAGAGAGAGAGAGAGAGAGAGAGAGAGAGAAACAGACATACAGACGGGACAGACAAAGGGAGGGAGACAGACAGACAGACAGAGAAACAGACAGACATACAAACAAAGAGAGAGAGAGAGAGAGAGAGAGAGAGATACACAAACAGACAGAGAAAGAGAAGAAACAGACATACATACACACACACACACACACACACACACACCACAAACACACACACACACACACACACACACACACACACACACACACACACACACAAACAACAGACAAGCAGACAGACAAACAGACAGAGAAAGAAAGATGGAAAGAGGGAGATAGAGAGAGAGAGAGACATAAGGATGGAGAGAGAGAGAGAGAGACAGAGACAGAGAAAGAGACAGACAGACAGACAGACAGAGGAAACATATCAAACATACAGACAGACAAACAGAGAGAGAGAGAGAGAGAGAGAGAGAGAGAGAGAGAGATATACACAGATAAACAGACAGAGAAACACACACACACACACACACACACACACACACACACACACACACACACACACACACACACACACACACACACACCACACAAGTAGACAGACAAACTGACAGAGAAAGAAGGAAGGAAAGAAAAGAGAGAGAAGAGAGAGAGAGAGAAGAGAAGAGAGAGAGAGAGAGAATATATATACACAGCGTTCTATTTCTTGCGCTCATTTCTTCCCTCGTGCTCTCTCACTTTCTAATATTCATTCCTCATTCTATTTGTGTGTGTGTGTGTGTGTGTGTGTGTGTGTGTGTGTGTGGTGTGTGTGTGTGTGTGTGTGTGTGTGTGTGTGTGTGTGTGTGTGTGTGTGTGTGTGTTTATCAGAAAATGTTATCCGTACAAGCATCAAGTTCAGTATAATCTAACGCAGCCCTGCCATGCAGTCTCAGTACAGTGATATCATAGTTCCGGATGATAGTAATGGAGGTCCAATAGAGTTCCCTTTTGAAATAACTGATCAATTACTTAATCGACCGATTAAGTAACAGATCGATCTTTATTTTTTCAATAATAGAAATTGAAAATTGAAAAAAGACGGCTGTATTGGTTCATTGTCTTTGCCTCTAATAAAGATCAATAAATCAAACAGGAATGCAACTGCGAAGAATCATCACTCTCATCCCCATTCTTATCATCAGAAATGTAAACATTCTCCAGCTTTTGTGGCCGTTCAAATGCTTCTGTCATGCTGGCTGCAGTTTTGGCAGGTTTAAAGATGCGTTGGAGAGCTGAAATGATTAGCGTGGGGAGTTGTGACACAGGCG
>JAPXFY010000015.1:62001537-62009037 GCA_030674185.1 Monoplex corrugatus
AATCAGACTGTGTGTGTGTGTGTGTGTGTGTGTGTGTGTGTGTGTGTGTGTGTGTGTGTGTGTGTGTGTGTGTGTGTGTGTGTGCGATTTTAGCATGAACCTTAACAATGCGTGTCCAAAGTTTACTTTGACAACCATTTACGTACTGAACTGAGTTATTGGTCATCTATATCAATAGATTAAATAAACAATCAAACACGGCCATATATCAACAGTTTTAAACAACAAACCAACAAACATACAAGCATACAATTCAAGAAATTAGAAAAAAATCCTTCAAAAAGAAACGATACGCAATATTCTCTATGACAATCACTATCAGCTAAAACGTTTCAACATAACAGTGACTGATTACTATGGTTATACTTTTCTCCTATTACATAACATATCCTGGCATGAAACAGACCCAGGGTAAACAAACACCTGCAACGTTGATCAGTATGTTTGAGTTACAAACATGCTCAATGACATCCACGAAGTGGAAGAAACTCGACTGAGTGATCTAAGTCTTCCACAAGAACGCTCAACTCTGGGAATGATCCGTTTAGGGATGAAAAATCCCACATCGATTAAGACTGCATCGAGGAGGGATTCGAACTCACAACCTTCCAGTCTTAAGCTCGTCGTGCTAAACACTGCACTACAGCGATTAAGGTCATCTTGTTTTCTTCTCCTGCACCCGCTTTCTATTCTACGTTGTGTGGGCAAAATACAATGAACAAGAGATGGAGTCTATTTGTTCAGGAAATCTGGTAATGCCATCAACCCAGAGGGAGTACAACTTTTAAAGAAAGGTGAAGTTTTGAAAGTATTGCCAACACTTCTTTTATCTCGTCACAACACGATACTGTAGTTTGTTAAACTTTCGTCGTTTAAGCTTTGCTTTGCTTGCTTTAATTTCATTTTCCAAAAGAAGAGAACACAAAGATGAAGAAACGAGGATTATTATCATCATAATTATTATCGTCATCATCATCGTCGTCGTCATTACCATCATCATCATCATCATCATCATCATTATCTTTCTCTCAGACTCACAGGCACACAGACACAGACACAGACACAGACACACACACACACACATACACACACACACACACACACACGCACACACACACAGACACCACACACACACACACACACACACACACACACACACACACACACACACACACACACACAGGTGCCTGCACGCGCACACAAACACACACACACACACATACATACACCTGCATATGCACAATATGTTTGTATAATGTGCGGGCGTGTTGTGCAGGCCTGTGGGCGTTTGTGTGTGTGTGTGTGTGTTTGTATGTGTGTGTGTGTCTGTGTGTGTTTGTGTGTTTGTGTGTGTGTGTGTGTGTGAGTGTGCGTGTGTATATATATATATATATATATATATATATATATATATATATGTGTGTGTGTGTGTGTGTGTGTGTGTGTGTGTGTGTTTGGGGATAGAAACTTTGCAAAATGGCTTTGTCTTTGTATTGGTTTGTGAGTAATTGTCTGCGACTGAAGCATTGTTTTAAACTGTCATATTACCTATATTGGCAGGAGCATTGCTATTTGTATTGAATAAGAGAGAGAACAATACAGACATTTTGTTTTGTTTTCTTTTGTTTTGTTTTGCTTTCTACACACGAAACATATCCCATGAGCGTGAGTGATGCGTGAATATTAGTGCAAGTGTACTTATGTTTCTCATTAACATACAGATAGGTATTCAGTCATATATATATATATATATATATATATATATATATATATATATATATATATATATCTTTCTCTCTCTGTCTGTCTGTCTGTCTCTGTTTTTCTGTCTCTGTCTGTGTATCTCTCTCACACTCTCCTCTCTCTCATTCTCTGAATTTCTGTCTGTCTGTCTGTCTGTTTCTCTCTCTGTCTGTGTCTGTCTGTCTGTCTCTCTCTCTCTCTCTGTCTCTCTGTCTCCTTCTCCCATGCTTATATAATTAGTTTGTTTAAGAAAGATCTTAGGAAAGTATAACGTAGATCAGAGTTGTGCGCTTATTGTGAAATTGTCGGCTGTTGAAAAGGTCAAGGATCGATTGTTTGCTTGTGAAGTCAAACAGGACTGTTGATATTCCAGACACTTGACAAATTTCCTCTGTCTGCTGACGTGACCTGTTGATCCATCTTTGCCATTTTGCTGCACACCAAAAAATAGGTGAGATCGCTTTCAAGCTGCGTAGTTCTGTTTGAACGATAATTTCAACTCGCTCTTTATAGATAACACTGGCGACAATGTGACATTTTCACTTCAATACTCATCACTGACGTGAGAAGAGCAAGTCCTCAAAATGCAGAAGCCCGTTTTTTTTTTACATGCAAGCATGCTAGCGTGCAAGTGGCGAGATAACCAGTGGTGAGGGTGAGGGAAAAATGCGCTACAAAACAGACACAAGGCAGAAGTAGATGTATAGCCAGTGTGCAGCGTTTTGTTTTGTTTGTTTGTTTGTTTGTTTAACAATAGAAGGTGAAGCCTCCATGTAACACGTAGGCGACTTTCACGACCGCCATCTTTGCCTCGCCGGGAAGATCTTCTCAATGCTACCAAGCCTTACCTAGCAAATACCTACCATACTTTCTGCTAGGAAGAACAAAGAACGCTCCTAGCTAGCAAATCTCCCAAAAACCTCACGTACCTAGCGTTTAAGAAACAGGCGTTAAAGAGTCAAAATAACAACAAGTTGTCTGCTCCAAACGGATGGGTCAGAATAAGAACATGAGCAGAAGAAAAGAGGTCGGTGAATGACAACCGCTAGTGCCAGAGCAGCTACAGGACAGATTACTTGGCAATTTGCTGGAAAGACAGAAAGCTAGAAGGATACAGAACTGAAGTATTGCATAGTACAGGTCTGGACTCCAGGACTGACCCGACCAACTATCAACTGCAAGAGGTGCACTAGGTGTGTTTCACTATTGATAATCTCCAGCAGCTGCAGTCAGTCTTTCCTTATATGTTCCATGTACTAAACCCTAATACTCCACCGTGCATCCATACAGTGAATGTCATATCAGCCAACACACTGAGAGACACAGGTACAGGTTAACACCTTGGTAGTCAAAAGGCCTGTATCTGCAAACATACACTATAGAGACAGTGACTGTTGTTCTGTTCTATCTGCAAACAGCCCCGGTTTTGTGTGTCCATCGTGACGTCAGGCATGTACACGTCTATCTGGACAGTGGGAATAGCCCTCTGTATAAGTGGCTGCAATACGGGCGTGGAGTTAGCCTCATTCTCAACCAAAAGATTAGGATCAAGATCGTTCAAGAACCTAGGGTTTAGTGACAACATTTCACTGAGAATGGGAGCAGAGATGCTATGCTAAAGATCTATATTAGCTAGGAGCTCGTGATAACTCCACCAGCTCTTACAATGTATCATTACCTTAGCAGATCTGCAGAATACAGCTTTGATGACAGTCCCAGGTGTTCACTTACACAGATTGCCTATGTTGAAGGTGGAGTGTGTTAGCAATGGTAGCTGTGCTGAGAAAATTATCTTTCCTTGATAAAAGTGGACATCTTAGAAGATTTGGTGAGGCAAAACCCTGGTGCTGTAATATGAATATAGTATTCAGGTATTTTGAGGTGATTACTGATTTGGTTGCTTGCTTGGTTTAATGTAAGAAAGCTTGGTGAATGAGTTCAGTGTTTGCTAACAATTTGTTCATTTTGCCATCTGGATTACCTGACAGACTCCTTGAGCCCATGCAATATCCTCAACACAGGCGAAGTTTTAAATTTATATTCAATAAGTTAAAGACCACTACTTGTTCATAATTTGTGTTAAAGGGATCCATTGCAATCTAGTTTCTTTTTTTTCCATGAATGATAAAACACCTTTAATATCATGTGAGTCACCATCATCATAATCATCACCTGCCGCATGGCGTTGGCGATCGTGGACTTCCATCTGTCTTTCTTCTACGTTTTTTCTGACTTGTACACAAGACGTATGGCTCCAGCGTTCTTGCTGAAAGGTTACTTACATTACAATAAATTAAACTAGTTTTGAAGCTTCCATTAATCAGACAAGACGTTTGAATGATTCCTCTTTATTCATTCATCTTCTTCTCTCTTTTATTCTACTTTTCCATACACTTTTCGCTTATAGCACAACAATGTAAATATGATTATAAGAGCTGTGTTTGACTGAAATAAATATGTCACTAAAAATGAGAGGAAAAAAAATTTCTTTCTGACGTTATATGTACGGATTCATTTGAATATTGGAACGTTTCTTTCATGATACAACAATCATAATACTGTCCTTTTTCTGTCTGTCTCGCTGTTTCTGTTTCACACACACACAAACACACACACAAACACACACGCACACACACACACACACACACGCACACACACACACACACACACACACACACACACACACACACTCTCTCTGTGTCTCTGTCTCTCTCTCTCTCTCTTTCTCTTTCTCTCTCACTCTCTCTCTCTCTCTCTCTCTCTCTCTCTCTCTCTCTCTGTCTTTCTCTCATGGTTCCATTGTATTTTTTGTGGACCCTCCATACCAAAGACCTTTAAGAAAAGAAGTCGTCAGACAATGTCAGTTTTACTGAACAGAGTGAGACCCCTCACATTCAAAAATCGTATACATTTTTGACTTCATATGACAATTACCTCAATGATCAAAAAAGAAATCTCTCTCAACTGTCCAGCTGTCTGTCTGTCTGTCCTGTCTGTCTGTCTGTGTGTCTGTCTGTCTCTTTCTCTCTCTCTCTTTCTTTCTCACTGGTCACTCTGCCTCTCTCTCCCTTTCTCTCTTTCTCTCACTCACTGACTCACTCTTTCTCTCTCACTCACTCACACTTTCACTTTCCTCCCTCCCTCCATCTCTCTCTCTCTCTCACTACTCTCTCTTTTATTACGTCATGTCACTTTGTCTTTCTGTTTCATTTCTCTCTCTTTCTCAGGATGTTTCTCTTTCTCTGCATGTGAATATGCGTATGTGTATGTGTGTGTGTGTTCATGTGTGTATGTTCGTGTGTGTGTGCGTGTGTGTTTGTGTGTGTGTGTGTGTGTTGTGTGTGTGTGTGTGTGTGTGCGCGCGCAAGTGAGGGAGAGAGAGAGAGAGAGAGAGAGAGAGAGAGAGAGAGAGAGAGAGAATGAGTGAGTGAGAGAGAGAGTGAGAATGAGACAGAGAGTGAGAGAGAGAGAATGTGTTGTGTTGTTTGTGAGTGTTTGTGTGTGTGCGTGTGCGTGTGTGTGCGCGCGCGCACGCGCGTGTGTGTGTGTGTGTGTGTGTGTGAATGTATGTTTGTGTGTGCTATGCTTGTAGTTTGAACTCCAAAATGCGTGTCCAAAGTTTACTTTGTCAATTATGACTGGATTTCCACCAAAAATGTTGGATAGTTTGGAGCAAAAAAATGTAAATGTTGCACGTATGAAACGTTTGATTTCATTCACTGTCATTCTATGCTAACTTTAAAACTTTGCTCATGAAGAGAGGACGAATAAAATTTGGTCACGTTTGTTCTCATGTGCAATTGTGTTTCAGCTGCTGAGTTTTAATGAACACAGAATGGTCATTTGTTTGATGTGACATGCATCTGCTTTTGTTATTTCCTCTTGAGAAAACTCACACTTAAACTCTGCTGTTTCTATCTAAACTACTGGGTTTTTTTTTTGTTTCGATGTTTTTTTGTGTTGGCAAACATTATCAATAGATTATGAACAAAATGAAAATATGTTTAAACATAGACAAAATACAACCATTAACTACATTTGATGTGAAATGATTTGGCAATAGTGTTATGCCTTTTTTTGTGGATGGCTTCAGGGTGACTAGAGAATAACAGAGCCTGTGTGGTTGGTGCCTAGCGTGACAATGATGGATTTGAAAAAATCATTGGTATGATCAAAAGAGCAAATCCATGGAAAAACATATTAAATGACACGTGCACATATTTACATAAAGGCAGAGTAACAGATAGACAAATGGAACAGCAAATATACAAATGAATTTAAACACAAGGAGACTGTCATAGGTATTCTGAAATTAACTTTGTTTTCTTTTACTGAAGGGCACGATGAATACAATACTCTTAGATGTCACCCTAAGGCAATAGTTTGAAGAGCATTACAGCCAACTAGAAATATCTGTGAAATAGACACAATCCCATCACAAAATTCATACCAAGATACATGGACACACTGACTTCCGCACATGAACAAATGGACGGCAAATTACCCACGTAAAAGATATGCCCTCAGTCTTAATCATAGGTTGCATGACAATGGACTGTCCTTTCTCTGGAATGAAGGAGTAGGGATTGGCATGTTTTTATGTCTCCACAGCACACTTTTGTAATCTGGAGACCATTCATCATTGTTCATTTTTTCCCTGCTGGTGTATACGTAGACAGTCAGGCCCTGGCCACCTTACAGCAGGAAATTGGCACTACAAAAGGGATCACAATAGTGATATGTACACTGGGTGTTTGACATTATGTTTTTTCTTGATCTTATTCTTTCCCAAATCATCCATTTTCTCCTATAATTCAGCATCATGGCACACTGTTCTTTTTTTAAAATAAATTTAGGACAATGAACCTGAAATTGTATTCAGTTTGATAGACATCCCATTTAGAGACTGTGTGAACAAAATCAATCTAGCTAGAATGAAATATGACCATACAGACCATCGTCCTGAACAACTGATCTAAAGTGCACCACAGCACATAAACAAACCCAGGAGGACAGCAAAACTCCTATCACACAAACCTGCCTTTGCATGCACACTCTGCCTTCCACACGCAGACAAATTACGTACGTGATAAATTAGCCTCCGTGGTGAGAATAAGTTGCGTGACAGAAAGCCGTCTTTCCTCTGGGAGTGAAAATTAGGGGCTGAGGTGTTCATTAGTCTTCACAGTGTACTCCCTTGATGTGTGGAGGTTTTTGCCCTTTCTTCTGTTTATAGTTCATGGCAGTCACATAATTTTAATGCGTTGCTATTCCATCTTTTCGTGTGTAATGAATTCGTTGTCTTGTTTGTTTCTAGTAAGTGTCTCATCAATGTAATTTTGTAATCTGCAACAGTTACCCTTTTATTGTATTTAGAATCTAAGTCCAGCCACCCTAAAATATATTATGAAACATTCGTAAAGGTGCTAGAATTACATTATCTATACTGAAGGATTGCATGAAGATAGTTTCTGTCTTTTTAATCTTATCAACTTGTCTCATAGCTAACTGTTGTGCTATTTGCTGTTATTTTGCCGGGGATGGGGGGGGGGGGGGTGTCTTTTATTTTACTGATTGCCATTCAAGTGTATACGCATGCTAAACATCAAATTTGCATCTTAAAGATTCACTCAATCATGTGAGTGATTGGGATATGGAAATATTAAAGCCCCCAGCATGCTGTCCAGTACAAGAAACAGAATGTGCAGCAGCATAGTGGGATGCAATCAGCTCTCCTAACATCTTGAGTTATCTGTG
>JAPXFY010000015.1:62014037-62021537 GCA_030674185.1 Monoplex corrugatus
TGTCTCTCATTCTCATATAGATACAGACAGGTATTCTCTATCTCTCTCTCTCTTCTCTCTCCCCCTTTCACTATGTGTGTTTCTGTCTCTGTCTGTCTGTCTGTCTCTCTCCCTCTCTTTCTTTCTTTCTTCCTCTCTCTCTCTCTCTTTCTCTCTTGTATCTTCTTCTTCTTCTTTTTCTTATTCTTCTTCTCCCTTGCTTGTATATAAAGGTTTTGGGAAAAGGTAACGTAGATCAGAGTTGTGCGCTTATTGTGAAATTGCCGGCTGTTGAAAAGGTCAAGGAATGATTGTTTTGCTTGTGAAGTCAAACTGGACTGTTGATATTCCAGACACTTGACAAATTTCCTCTGTCTGCTGATGTGACCTGTTGATCCATCATTTGCCATTTTGCTGCACACCATAAAAATAGGTGAGATTGCTTTCAAGCTGCGTAGTTCTGTTTGAACGATAATTTCAATTCGTTTTTTTAGATAACACCAGCGAGAACGTGACATTTTCACTTTAGAACTTATCATCGAACTTGAGAAGAGCACGCCCATAGAGTCTAGAGGCCGTTTCTTACACGCTTGCATGGTAACGTGCAAGTGGTGAGATAACGAGTGATAAAGGTGAGAAAAAGTATGCTATGAAACAGACGGAAGAAGATGTTCAGCCAATGTGCAGCGCTTTTTTTTTTACATTAGAAGACGAAGTCTTCAATAAACACGTAGGTGGAATACACGACCGCCATCTTTTTACCTCGCCAGCAAGATACTTTTGATGCTACGTAGCCTTACATAACAAAAGTCCTAGGAATCCTTGCTGCTAGGTAGAACAAAGAAACACTCCTATGTAGCATATCTCACAAAAACCTGGCGTACCTGGTGTTTAAGAAAAGGGCGTCAGAAAGTCAATTAATAATTTGCTAGCCCACTCTACAAGTGGCTGCAAAACAGGGATGGAGTTAGCATCAATCTCAACCAAATGAGTAGGGTCAAGATCTTTGCGTGTCTTGGGTATAATGACAAAATTCTCTAGGACTTCACAAGGGGTGCTAGGCTGAAGAATTCTGGGAACCACGTGCTCATCTTTTCTCTATTGACTCTCACAAGGCATCTTTACCTGAGCAAATATCCAGCATACAGCTTTGGTGACAGTCTCATGTGTTCAATTACACAGAGTGCCTGTGTTGAAGTTGGAGTGTGTGTTAGCAATGAAAGTTGTGCTGAGACAATGATCTTTCCTGAACAAAACTGGACATCTTAGAAGATCTGGCGAGGTAAAACCCCCAGTACTGTAATGCGAATATATTATTCATGCTTTTTGAGGTGATTACTGATTTGGTTGCTTGCTTGGTTTGGCGTCATAAGGCTTGGTGAATGAGTTTAGTGTTTGCTAACAAATTTGTTCATTTTGCCATCTGGATTACCTGACAAACTCCTTGAATCTGCGCAAAATCCTAAACACAGGCGAAGTCTTAAATTTATATTCAATAAGTTGAAGACTACTACTTCTTCGAAACTTGTGTGTAAGGGAACTATTGCTATTTAGTTTCTTTTTTTCCATGAAAGACAAAAGACCTTCAGTACCATGTCATTAACGAGACAAATTACCTTAGAGACCATTCTCTCGATCACAATCAAGAAGAACACTACATCCAATTTGAAGATCGTGGAAGAAAGCCGTGATACTATCAGGCAAACACGCCATCTGACGAGTACACTCTGACTTCCACACGGACAAGCACGAGTTAGAAGACAGCGAATTACGCTCAGCGAAAATTGTGCCCTTCATGTGTGTGCATATTGCGTGACAGTGGACTATCTGTTTTCCGGAAGTGAGACATTGGGGTTGAGATATTCATTTGTTATCATTGCACCCTACGTTTGCCTGGAGGTCATTCGTGTTTTTTTTCTGTTTCTTTCATTTTCTCTATGTTTGTTCTACCGTGTACATAATACTTATGGCTCCAGCGTTCTTGTTCAAAGGTAAACTGAATTGTATTGTAGTAAATAAACTCGTTTTAAGACTTTTATTAATCGACTAGACGTTTGAATAATTCCACTTCATTCATTCATCTTCTCCTTTTTATTCTACGTTTAGATCATGTTTTATTTATTACGTTTTATAGCACCCAATATGAATATGATTACAAGAGCTGTGTAATCATTAACTGCATCAGATGTGAAATGATTTGACAACAGTGTCAGGTATGTTTTTGTGGATGGCCTCATGGTGACTTGAGAATAGCAGAGCCTGTGCGGTTGGATCCTAGCGTGACAATGATGGACTTGAAAAATTTCACTAAAAATGAAGGGAAAAAAAATTATTTCTGAGGTTGTATTTATAGACTCATTTGAATAACGGACGTTCTTTCGTGATACAACAATCACAGTACAGTTCTCTTTTTGTCTGGCTCTCTGTCTCCCTGACATACTCTCTCTCTTTGCCTCCTATCCCCTCTCTCTCATTCTCACTCACTCTCTATCTGTCTCTGTCTCTGTCTGTCTGTCTGTCTGTCTGTCTGTCTGTCTGTCTCTCTCTCTCTCTCTCTCTCTCTCTCTCTCTCTCTCACTCATAGTTCATTTGTAGTTTTTAGACTCCATACCGAAGACCTTTCAGAAAAGAGGTCGTCAGACAATGTCAGTGGCACTGAACAGAGTAAGACTCTTCACATTCAAGAACTATAATATGATCATTACTTCATGTGCCATTTACCTCAACGAATAAAAACAAACAACCTTTCTCTCTCTAGCTGTCTGTCTGTCTGTTTGTCTGTGTCTACCTCTCTTTCATTCACCCACTCTCTCCTTCACTTACTCTCTCTCCCTCTCTACCTCTCTCTCTCTTTCTTTCTCTCTCACTGCTCTCTCTCTCTCTCTCTCTCTCTCTCTCTCTCTCTTTCACTCACTCACTTACTGTTCACTCTTTTGCTACGTCACACCCCTGCGTCTGTCTGTTCATTTCTCTCTCTGTCTCTAGACGTTTATCTTAGTCTGCATTTGGTTATGCGTGTGTGTGTGTGTGTGTGTGTGTGTGTGTGTGTGTGTGTGTGTGTGTGTGTGTGTGTGTGTGTATACGTGTTTGTTTGAATGTGTGTGTGTGTGTGTGTATGTGTGCTTGTGTGTGTATGTGTGCGTGCATGTTTGAATGTGTGTGTTTGTTTGTGTGTGTGTGCGCGCGCGTGTGTGTATGTGTGTGTGTGTGTGTGTGTGTGTGTGTGTGTGTGTGTGTGTGTGTGTGTGCGCGCGCTTGGGCTTGAAGCATGAACCTTTAGAACGCGTTCCAAAATTTACTTTGTCAATTATAACTGGACTTTCTCCAAAGTTTGGATAGTTTGGAGCGAAAGAATGCCAATGCTGCACGTCTCTAACTTTTGATTTAACTCATTGTCATTCTATGGTAACTTTAAAACTTTGTCCATCTGTTTCTAAATGCACATGCAGCCTAGCCAAATGAAGAGAGGACGAATAAGACTGGTCACGTTTGTTCCCATGTGCAATTGTGTTTCAGCTGCTGAGTTTTAATGAACGCAGAATGTTCAATTGTTTTGATGTGATATCCATCTGCTTATATTTTCTCCTTTTGAGGAAACCCACACTTAAGCTCTGCTCTTTCTATCTAAACTACAGTTTTTTTGTTTTGATGTTTTTTTGTGTTGGCAAACATTATCAACAAATTATGAACAAAAAGAAAGTATGTTCAAACACAAACAAAATATAATAATCATTAACTGCATCAGATGTGAAATGATGTGACAACAGTGTCAGGTATGTTTTTGTGGATGGCCTCATGGTGACTTAAGAACAACAGAGCCTGTGTGGTTGACCCCTAGTGTGACAATGACTGACTTGAAAAAAGTCCTTGGTATGATAAAGTGAGCAAAACCATGAGGAAACATGAAATAAAATGTGCATATATTACAGAATCTCAGAGTAACACATAGACAAAAAGAACGATAAACACAGAAATACATATATAAACACACGGACACTGCCAAAGGTATTGCTAAACTTTGCCACGCATTCTTTCTGTTGAAGGGTAGGATGAGTACAATATTAGAGGTAACCCTAAACTATTAGCCAGAAGAGCATTATAACCTGCTAGAAGTTTCTGTAAAACAGCCACTGTCCCATCACAGAATTCATGACAAGATACATGCACACACTGACTTCCTCACACGAACAAATGGACGGCAAATTACGAACGTGAAAAATAAGCTCTCAGTCTTAAACATAGGTTGCACGACAGTGGATTGTCTTTTCTCTGGAATGGAGGAGTAGGGATTGACGTGTTTTCATGTCTCCACAGCACGTCAGTGTAATTTGGAGAGCATTCCTCTTTCTTCGTTTTCTTCTCCTACATTCCTGCTTGTACATGCTGGAGTGTATGTAGAAAGTCAGGCCCTGGCCAACTTACAGCAGGAAATTGGCACTAAAAATGTATCACAATAATGTTACGTACATGGGATGTCTGACGTTATGTTTTCTTTTTATTCTCTTCTTTCCTAATCCATCGATTTCCTTATCTAATTCAACATGATGACGCATTGTTATTTTTTTTCTATCAACGTATGAAAGTGAACCTGCAATTCTAGTCAGTTCTATTGAAACCACATCTAGAGACTGTGTGAACAAAATCAATTGGCTTCTTCACACATTTTTGCAAGAAGTATATGTGTTTTTCTACGTGATATACTCTGAACAATAAAGGAAATATGGTAGACGTATTACATGTTAATGTATTTTTGTTCTTCTCTTTGTTAGTAAAGTTGATATGTTGTTAGTTTCCAATAAGTAGCGCATCTGCATAACGTGCTGCCCTACGTGACAATGGCATAATAACGTTTCATGATGTATGTAATTAAAAACACATAGAGATGGTTTGCAATGACCCATGATAAACAATCCGTGTATTACAATGATATATATCAGAAAGGGACCTACAAAACCTTGTGAATATACTACAAATAGAAATCAAAGGTAAGGGGTTGGAACTAAACAGCAGGAAGACTGAAGTCACGGTGATCAGTAAAAAACATGAAATCCCCTCATGCAAAATAACAGCAAATGGCACAACCTTGACACAGGTTGATAAGTCTAAATACCTGGGAACGATCATTTCATCAGACGGCAGATGGACCTGCAGAGTGGCTTATGACGAGGAGGGTGGATGAGATGCTTGGGGAAACAAGAGATAGAGACAGATGGAAGTCCATCATTGCCAACGCCATGCGGCAGGGCACTTTATGATGATGATGATATATATCAGAATACATCGCATTAGTATCCATTCACAATGATAGCCATAACCAATGTGTTGTCATCAGTAGTATCAGCATAGCGGATAGACGTGCAGAATATCTTGATATATAAAAGGTTTAAGAAGAACGTGACAATGGAACCAGCCCTGATATCATTTCACCAATTAAAATATCAACAATTTGAATGAAATGCTATCAACGATGATCACGAAATATATTGCTCACGTCATGCATGCACACACGCACAGAGAAAGAGAGAGAGATAGAGAGAGAGAGAGAGACAGAGACAAAGACAGACAGAGACAGAAACAGAGAAACTAAGAGAGAAAGAGCGACAGAGAAAGAGAGAGAGAAAGAGAGAGAGAGAGAGAGAGAGAGAGAAAGAGAGAGAGAGAAAGAGAGAAAGAGAGTCATTTATGAACCAAACTGGAGATATAATGCAATACAACCATACAGTCCATCCTCCTGTACAACTGATCTAAAGTGCACTACAGCATATAAACAAACCCAGGACAGCAAAACTCCTATCACACAAACCTGCCCTTTGCATGCACACTCTGCCTTCCACACAGAGACACATTATGTACGTGATAAATTAGCCCTCCGTGGTGAGGATCAGTTGCGTGACAGAAAGCCGTCTTTCCTCTGGGAGTGAAAATTAGGGGCTGAGGTGTTCATTAGTCTTCACAGTGTACTCCCTTGATGTGTGGAGGTTATTGACCTTTCTTCTGTTTATAGTTCGTGGCAGTCATCTCTTTGTGTGTAATGAATTCAACCTCCTGTTTGTTTTTAGTAAGTGGCACATCAACATAATTTTGTAATGTGCAACAGTTGCCCTCTTGTTATTTAGAATCTTTAGTTCAGCCTACCCAACGTACGGTAGGAAATATTCGTAAATGTGCTACTCGTAGAATGACATTAACCATACTGAATGTTGGTGTGAAGACTTTTTTCTGTCTTGTTCTTCTTCTCTACGTTTTCTATTTTCTTTCCTCCATCAGTTGAATGGCACACTTTTTTCAACCTTTGGCCAATAGATCTGCAGATGTTGTCAGTTTTGAAAAGATACTGTATCTAGTTTGTATGTCAACAGATTAAAAACTTTTCGTTGTCACATATATTTTTCACAAGAGCAACATAACTGCTGCATATAGAACACCCTCAACAGAAAGAAAAATACGTCATTCATGTTACTTTTCATGCATTGCTATTCATCATCTTGTTTACATGAATATGGTCTCTTGTTTATGTTTAGTAAGTAGCAGATCAGCATTGTTTTGGCAGTACCTTGATGGTACCTGGAGCACAGTGATGTTGTCTGTTGATGAAACCAGGGAGTGCTCATGTTATGTTGAAAGTCTCTACTGAGCTTTTATTTTATAAACTTTTAGCTATTTAGTCTTGTTTCGTCGTGTCTCCATCAATTTTGATGTACAAAATGACGTGCCACTAAATTCTAAAATAAATGTTCAATAATCTGATATCAAGACTGAGGCAGCTGAGATGTGATTTCTAAAAAGAATGTTGAAAGTTCCATGGACAGCCAAGAAAATAAACGAAACAGTCTTCATGGAGGCAGACACAAGAAGATCATTCTTAAGGAAGATTAGGAAAAGACAAGCAACATTTATAGGCCATTTTATGAGGAAAGGGGAATGGAGCACCTGGTCATAACAGGAAACCTGGATGGAAAGAGAGTACCAGGTAGACCCAGGGAAAAAATATTGAACTGACTTGCAGAGTGGCTGAAGACAGAGAGGGTTAAGATGTGTTCGCAGCAACAAGGGATAGAGACAGATGGAAGGCCATGATCGCCAACGCCATGTGGCAAGGCACTTGATGATGATGATGATGAATCTGATATCAGATTTGTGTAGTTAAACGTTTTGTTCCCGTTCCTGATGGTGGTTCCCATCAGTGACACAATACATGTGTGTGCTGTGTATCTTGGAATAGAAAAATGGTTAACAGGGGACATGGCGATGGGGCCATTCATGGTGTCATTTGGCCACATGGAATATCAGCAAATTGAAAAGAGTGCTATTACAAATCGTTCAGGAGATGTACGATTTGCATTTTGTAAGTAAGGATGTGGTTATAAACACACATATACACACACACAAACATACACACACACACACACACACACACACACACATACACACACACGCAAACACACAAACACACACACACACAATCACACACACACACACACACACACACACAATCACACATACACACGCACAATCACACAT
>JAPXFY010000015.1:62026537-62029037 GCA_030674185.1 Monoplex corrugatus
TTGATAAGTTTAAATATCTAGGAACAGTCATCTCACCAGACAGTAGGAACAGTCATCTCACCAGACAGTAGATGCTCATTAGAAATAGCCAGCAAAATCAGCCAAGCTAAAACAACATTCAAGAAAAAAGAAAAGTGTTCTTTCGAACGAATGTCTATCAGTTAACATCAGGAAGAGAGTTCTTCATTGTTATATAGAACCGATATTGTTGTATGGATATAAAGCATGGGCGGTCAACATGCAAAGTCAGAACATGAATGAGGCAGCTGAAATGTGGTTTCTAAGAATAATGTTTACAGTTTCATGGACAGTAAAGAAAACAAACGAAGGAGGCAGACACAAGAAGAACATTAAATGAAGATCTGGAAAAGACAAGCAACATTTATAGGACATTTCATGAGGCGATAAAAATTAGAGCTCCTAGTTTCAACAGGAAAGTTGGAGGGAAATGAGCATCAGGTAGATTCAGGGAGAAAATATTGAACAGACTTGTGGAGTGGATGACGACAGACAGGTGGGAGATGTACTTGCGGTGACAAAGGATAGATTCGTATGGAGGACCATGGTGGCCAACGCCACGCGGCAGGGCATGTGATGATGATGACTGATCATCTCCTATTTTATAACCATATCTTGTTTCTAAATATATATGGTTTTAAAGAGCCACGCTTTTGTCACCAGATCTGGATGTTTTAGAGAGCCACGCATGTGCTCACCTGGCTTAGAGAAAGAACCTGATTTGGCGAATCTTTGTTGAGAGTGTATTCAGTGCAGACATGTGCAGTATCATTTTCAAGATTCAATTCAGTGCCGGAGGATAACGCACCACGTGAACCTGTCTGTTCGAGCTGCCGAACGTAAAACCAAACTATCGAATCAGCTTTCCAAAATTTACAGTCTGGAGAGAATACCACAACTACTGTACCATCGTATTGCATTACACAATATCGCATGTCGTTCAATTCATAATGGATTAACAAAAACAAAATTTAGTTACACTGTCCAGGGAGAACTCATAGCGCTATTTCAGAACAATCCTTGGACATTTCTGTATGACATTTGATTCTTTCCCACAAACTCGTGTTAAGGAATATGCATCTGTTCCCGTTTTGTTATGCCATTTTCATTTATTGCTTCGTTTACGTGAGTGAACTGTGTGCTGTCATAGCATTCAAAGAAACTACCACACTGTTTCATGCGTAACATTATGGTATATACCGTGAGTACTGGTTGCTGTGTTTTGTAGGCTACATGTAGATAGGACCTCATGGTCTGGCCAGCTCGTGGGTTTGTGTGCAGGCTTAAGGCTTGTTCCATGATCAATCTGAATCTTCTCCATCACATGGCACCTGTAACATTGGTGCGTATGGAATTCATTCCGAACCGTGGAGATGTCAGGTTGCGAAACTGAAACTGAGACTGATCTATTTAAGCATTTATATTTCGATTTTAATGATTATGATTTTATAGCAGTAGCAAGAAAGATGCACGTGTAATGCGAATCCGTTGTATGAACATTATAATCCCCTAATATGATTTAACAAAGCAGTATTCTTTTATTTGAGATGAATTGAGGTTTTGGCTATGTTGTTGATGATGAACAGGTGCTTCAATAAACTGCTGATATGTAATCTCCATTGAAGCTTCCTCTTCTCCTTCTTTTTCTTCTTCTTCTTCTTGTCTTTTAATTCCAGCGGTAGGCTGATAAAATACCAGTGTAAAATATAGACTAGGTAAAACGTGGTCTAGGTAGGGCCTCAGGACCTGGCCATCTCATGGGTTTATGTGCAGGCTGAAGGCCTGTGCCATGATCACCATACACGTGGCACCTGTGACGTTAGTGCATATGGAATTCGTTCCGAGCGCGGAGACGTCATCTTGAGAAACTGAAACTGAAACTGAAACTGAAACGTCTTTTTCTGCTGTATTGATTTCGTAGAAAGTCATCGTAGCGCTGAACTAAAGAACTGTTCATCAGATTCCTCCAGGTCTGTGTGTTGTGTGCCCTAAGATGGGTCCCCGCAGATTTAGCAATATTGTCAGTCAGGTGTTTTTTTGTTTGTTTTTTCTTTCTTTCTTTTCTGTTACTGTCCTCCCTTCCGTCTCCCTTCCTCAAGGAGCTCTCTGAACGATTACTTCAACAAAGCCATTGGATGTCGTTACATTACGATACCAACGCAGTTTCCTTTTCTCAACAGCCCCTCAGCAGGTGTTGCATATGCCCCATTGTATAGAATGCTTGTTCGGTGCACTTGTTCATCGGTGTACCTGTCTGTTTAGTATATACTGAGATAGCATCTCATTTTCATGGTTTGCATGTGTCTTTCTAAATCCGCTTGACGGTCCATGTGTCGTAAGCGTGCAGGACGATGGACTATATCGATGCTAGTAACAGCTTTTTATCTTGCATTTTCTCCACACCTACTCATCCTTTTTAGATCTCGCTAAAAATGGACGATACTTCCTGCGTGGCCTTTCAGGTTGCACTGAACTGCGCCAT
>JAPXFY010000015.1:62044037-62054037 GCA_030674185.1 Monoplex corrugatus
AGAAGAAGACCCTGGATTAAAGGTTGGAGGAAAAATGATAAACAACATTCGATATGCAGATGACACCGTGCTAATTGCAGAAAGTGAAAGAGACCTACAAAACCTTGTGAATTACTAGAAATAGAAAGCAAAGGTAAGGGGCTGGAACTAAACAGCAGGAAGACTAGTCATGGTGATCAGTAAAAAAAAATGAAATCCCCTCATGCAAAATAACAGCAAAGGCACAACCTGACACAGGTTGATAAATTCAAATACCTCGGGAACGATTTTTTCATCGGACGGCAGATGCACATCAGAAATAGCCGGCAGAATCGGCCAAGCCAAAACAGCATTCAAGAAGATGACAAGTATTCTTACCAACAATTGTCTATCAATTAACATCAGAAAGAGAGTCTTGACGTTATATATAACCAATACTGTTGTAGGATGCGAGGCGTGGACAGTCAACAAACAAAGCCAGAACAAGATTGAGCAGCCGAGATGTGGTTTTTGAGAAGAATGTTGAGGGTTCCATGGACAGCAAAGAAAACAAACGAGACAGTCTTGATGGAGGCAGACACAAGTAGATCACTCATAAAGGGAATATTAGGAAAAGACAGGCAACATTTATAGGCCCATTTTATGGGGAAGGGGGATTTGGAGCACCTGGTCACAGCGGGAAAGCTGGAGGGAAAGAGAGCACCAGGTAGACCCAGGGAAGAAAATGTTGGACGGACTTCAGAGTGGCTGAGGGACGAGGAGGGTGGGAGATGCTGGGGCAACGAGAGATAGAGGCAGATGGAAGTCCATGATCGCCAACGCCATGCGGCAGGGCACCTGATGATGATGATGATGATGACATTTGACAACGGATTTTGATGTTGCCGTTGCATCTTTTACGTGCGCTGAGAGTGTATTCTGCACAGGGGGACCTCGGACCGCCGTCTCCTTAGAAGATTAGAAACTAGACGACAAGGCAAAATCTATATGTATTGTGTGTGTGCAGAGGAGATGGTGAGTGGTAAGGTGACGGTATGAAGAATAGCCTACTTGTTTGATCATAAATCGAACCCGAACTTCAGAATATTGCAAGTGGTCGGTTTATTCACAACACCACACAATACATGTATAATGAACTCACGTGTAGCAACAGTGAAAACAAGTAAATAACATAGCCACTGAAAGCTCTGAAAGTCTTTCAACGACAGAAAAAAAAAGAAAGTAGTAGAAAAGCGTTGAAACGCATCACAACACACACACACGCGCACACACACACACACACACACACACACACACACACACACACACACACACACACACACACACACATACACACACACGCACGCATGCGCACACAATACACATATACACACACATACATACATAATTATATATATATATATATATATACACACACACACACACACACACACATGCGCGCACACACACACACACAGCACGACACACACATACATACATACACATACACATACATACGTACATACATGCACCATGCACTCACACACGCGCGTACACACATACACGCACATGCACATACCACACACACACATTCACGCACACACACATACACACGTAATACACACACACACACACACCACACACACACACGCACACACACACACACACGCACACATACACACAACACACACACAAACACACAAACACATACACACACACAACACACACACACACACACACACAAACATACACACACCACACATACACACACACACATACACCAAACACACACACACACACACACAAACACAACCACCACACACATCACACACACACACACACGCACCACACACACGCACACACACACACGCACACAAACACACACACAGACACACGCAGACACACACACACACACAATCACACACACATATCACACACACACACAACACACACACACACACACACACACACACACACACTCACACACACAACACACACACACACACACACACACACACATCACACACCACCACACACACACACACACACACACACACACACACACACACACAACATACACAACACACACACACACATACACACACACACACACACACACACCACACACACTACACAAACACATCACACACACACACACACACCACACACACACACATCACACCGCACACACACACTCACACACACACACACACACACACAACACACACCACACACACACACACACACACACACACACACACACACACACACCACACACACACACACACACACAAAGACGCACAAAACAGCATCACTCATGAAGGTGGGAGGTTCTGTATTTGTCGTCAATTCGGTGCATGCGTGTAAACATACACACACACACAACACACACACACACACACACACACACACACACACACACACACACACACAACACACACACACACACACACACACACACAATCACACACACTCACAACACACACAACACACACACAACACACACACAACACACAACACACACACACACACATCACACACACACACACACAACACATACACACACACACACACACACAACACACAAAACACACACACACATACTCACACACACACAACACACACAAAAAACACACACAACACACACACACACACACACAACAACACACACACAACACACACAAAAACACATACGCACCTCCTCCACACAAACGCAATAATCTAGTTAGGCTTCCATTTTATTTCCTCGCTGGGTGGCAAATAGTTTGTTTTTCTCCATCCGTTTCAGGTTTTTATTCTATACTAGATTCTGAGGAAAAAAGAACAGAAAGAAAGACCGAAAGAAAGAAACGAATAACAGAAATTAAACAGGAAAAAAAAAAAAAGGAAAGAAAAGAATAAAAAGAAGAATGAAAAAGAAAGAAAGAAAGAAAGAAAAAAGGCAAAAGATAATGAAACGAAAATATACAGAAACGCATAAAAAAGGACACTAGGTAAACAGGTAAAAAAATAAATAAAAAGAAGGTTATTGTGTTAAAAATGGTCTTCTCGTTAATAAGCATAAAAACTCTTTTAGGACAAAACGGATAACCCCACAGAAAGCACGTTTTACCTTGCTCGATTAAGCAGGGTTAGATTTTCTCTTTCTTTTTATAGGTTATTCATTAATTAACATTACTTGCTATTTCAACCTTTATTTTGTCATAATTTTGTTTATTATCGGGGCAGTGATAATGATGATTATTATGATGGTGGTGGTGGTGGTGGTGATGATGATGATGATGATAGTGGTGATGCTGCTGCTGCTTGTTATTATTATTATTATTATTATTATTATTATTATTATTATTATTATTATTATTATCATTGTTGTTGTTGCTGTTATTATTATTATTATTATTATTATTATTATTATTATTATTAATATTATATTATTGTTATTATCATTGTTGTTGTTATTATTATTGTTGCCGTTGTTTTTATTGATCCTGCAACTATGACTATCTATCAACAATATATAAATGTATGTATTATATATATATATATATATATATATATATATATATATATATATATTCTTTCAGGTCTGTTACTATGTTGATGATAATGATGACTATAATGATGATTATGACACAACAGAATTTCTGTCGTAAAGAAAATACGTGTTGTTCTTGATTTGGAAAGAGAGCAATTATTCAGGGTATAGCGTTATTTTTTTTCTTCATAATTGGTCTGCGTATTTTTCTATTCATTTCACACTTGTTATTTCTCTCTCTCTCCTCTCTCTCTCTCTCTCTCTCTCTCTCTCTCTCTCTCTCTCTCTCTCTCTCTCTCTCTTTCTCTCTCTCTCTTTCTCTCTCTCTCTATCTCTCGTCTCTGTCTCTGTCTCTCTCTTTTATGCACATGGCAAATCTACGGAAACTTGCCATTTCATATACATGGTATATCTACGGATACTAGCCATTTTATATACAATGCAAATCTACGGAAACAAGCCATTTTATATACATGGCAAATATATAGAAATTAGAAATTGTATACACATGGAAAATCTGAACCATTTTAGACAACGTTGAACGTTGAACAGGAGCAGGGTATATGGCCCCTAGCTGAAAAAGCCTTTTTCTTGTTTTTGCTTATTGCATGTATGTAAGCTTTTTTTCTTATGTGTGTGTGTGTGTGTGTGTTTGTGTGTGTGTGTGGTGTGTGTGTGTGTGTGTGTGTGTGTGTGTGTATGTGTGTGTGTGTGTGTGTGTGTGTGTGTGTGTGTGTTGTGTGGTGTGTGTTGTGTGTTTTTGTGTGTGGTGTGGTGGTGTGTGTGTGTGTGTGTGTGTGTGGTGTGGTGTGTGTGTGTGTCGTGTTGTTGTGTGTGTGTGTGTGTGTGTGGTTGTTGTGTGTGGTGTGTGTGTGCGTGCGTGCGCGCGTGTGTGCATGTGTGGAATGGGCGGGTGTACATTTATTTGGTGTTTGTCTATTTATTTTAATCCAACATTCCTACTGCGTTGGGTTTCAGGGTATATACAGGAGAACACACAATCTAACCAAAAATTTTTTTTAAAAAGAAATGAAGCGACATGAAAATGAACCATGCACTTGAATAACTGAGACGAGCTCAACAATATTAAACTATTTCCGTCAACAAACTTCATGTGGTTATGTCACCACCAATAGCCTCGAAGAGGCATTGGATAAAAGAAAAAAAGAAACAGTTGCAGGTTTGGTTTGCAAAGCAGCATGGATCCCAGAACGAATTAAACAAATATTTAAACGTGTAAACTTTGAATACTTTCTCGAAATAAGGCCCGAGCCATTTGCTTACCTCGGTTTCTATCCAAAGACAAACACGGCAGTTTCAATACACGTATAGAGAAACACAGGCAATCAGAAATCCATGAAGACAGGGCTAAGGACAGACAAAGATAAAGACAGAATTCAGACTTCAAACGTTATGTTCAAATAGGAAGGAAGCTCATACGGCAGGGGAGCTTAAAATGCATTACGAAAAGAGCGAGTTACATTTAACGTACAAGGTTAACAACTGACAACCAATTGATACCAAAGTATATAGTAGGACATCACAAGTTCCCTTACTTTTATATGCTATAAACAGAAACAAACCGATAATGTTGACAGAATCATAACGATTGTAAACAGCTTCAACACGTTTAGATTTCTGTCCCTGAAGGTGTTTTATTTTGATATTGTTCATGATACAGTATAACGATGGTGTTGATGTTGGTGATATTTATTTTGAAGAAGAAGAAGAAGATGATGATGATAATGATGATGATATTGATGACGATGATGGTGATAATGATATCGGTGATGGTGGTGGTGGTGGTGATGGTAATAAGGAGGAAACATAAAAGAAAATCATTGCGAGGACGTTGACGATGTGTAATAATACAGATTCTGATCACACCAATTTGTTTGGACGATATGCATTATACGGTAACACGACATCACAGCCGGTGAAAAAAACCAAAACAAATAAAAACAAAAAAACAAAAACAAAAACAAACAAAAAAACACACCACACACAACACAAAACAAGAACAACAGCAAAAAATAAACACATAAACACATATAATTTAAAAATAAAAATGTGATTATTGTTTTCAGAAACTCAGAAATGTTCATTCTAAGACCAATTGTAACACACAAACATAACTATAAACATAACCAAACGGCATAAGAATCAAAACGGAAAGAAAAACAGAAATTTGTCTTCATAAACATCTTGTACACTGGAATACATTTTGTTCACGACAGATATACCACTTCAACTCGTAAAGCATGATAAACGAATATAGATATCTATCCCATGACTGTCGTCTTGCCATTTTGTGGGACGTTTTAACTTGTAGAACACGATAAACAAATATAGATATCCATCTCATGAAAGCCGTCTTGTAAAAGGCAAGATAATGCTCATTTGTAGGCCTAGTCTGTAGTGCTTCAAGTGGCTTTTTTTTTCTCCTGAGTAGGCACAGACGTTACAATATATCGAGAAACGAATTTATTATTAGAGTCTATCACAAAGTATATATGGTTTTACATCTTTGCAGGACATTTTATATATTTCAGTGTATTCACATCTGTATAAAATCAACAGAACTACTTTTGTACATACTGACAGTAACGTCGAAAGGCCTTATACTTTTTTTTGGTTTAAGATAATGGTTTAAGCGACTAACAGGTTATGTTTATTGTATCTTTTTTCGGTTTTAAGACAATGGTTTCAATGATTTACGGGTTAAGTTTTTTAATACTTCTGTTAAGTTTGCTGGACACATCTTCCATCAAACAATCAAGCACTTTTTTGTTTTATAGATTCTCTAAATATCTTTTTTACACTAGACACAATTGAATTTGTTTCAACATTTCTTTTCCAGTTTTTCTGTTAGGTCTTTGATATTTTTTGTTTGTTTGGTTATGAGTTTATCCGTTTTAATCAAACTCGGAAATAGTTGCCTTGGGCGTCACATGAATCCACGGGAAATAACAACAAGAAAAATGTGTCTTCGTCTTGTTTCAGGTGTCTTTGTTTCTTTCTGATGTCAACGAATAACCTGACATCAAGGCCGTTCTGTTTTTTGCTCTGTTCTATTTTTTTAATATATTCAGTTCTCAGTTCTTTTCTTTGTTATGTGTTTTTGTTTGCACACCGTGTCCATCCAATTGTCTGAATTCGCTTCGTACTGACAGTGACATAATAATAAATAAACACGCTTTGAAGAAAGCAAGAAACGAGAAATTTAAGCAAACAAAGAAACAAACGAACAAAGAAACAATGAAACAAAGAAACAACCAAACCAAAGAAGAAAACTATCATAAAAACAACAAAGAGAAATTTAAGCAAACAAAGAAACAAACGAACAAACAAACAATGAAACAAAGAAACAACCAAACCAAGAAGCAAACTATTATAAAAACAACAAAACAAAACAAAAAACAAACAAACAAACAACGAATGAAACCAGCAGCAAATATAATACAAAAACAAAACAAAAAAACAAAATAAAAATCAATGAATGGATTAGATTTTTTTTTTCATTTTTGCCTTTGTTAAAGGGCGATAGTACCCATTTTTTTTGTCAGGTTCCACAAACTCATTCGGTGGTCAGTTCTCCGGGTGACGTGTGCTTCGATTTTTTTTTTCTTGTTTCTCTTTTACATATTCATTTTTTCAGTTAGCCCCCGACTCCCACTGATCCGAACCACCATCTCCATACGGTCATTATTTTGTTATTACTGATTGTTGTGCTTCATTACTGTCTTTTCTCATCACGGTCTTCCTTTTCGTCATCTACACTCTTCAGATCTACTACCACCTCCACCTCTTCTTCTTTTTTGTATTGGGACTGGACTAATCAGCACGGTTTTCAAATGGTAAAATGTGGGAATGTGGTTTTTGAAACGGGTTCATAGGGGAAAATGTTGACATGTGCTGAATCGTAATGTTCGCTTTTAAACTTCCAGTGTACAAAATATCATTGTGTGTGTATTCTGTATACTGTGTGGAATTCTTGAGTCAACATTGTCTTTCTTTTCATATGTGTAAAAAACATTGTTGCTGTTTGTGATTCTTCGTTGCCACATTGTATGTTAGATGACCGTTTTTCGTGAAAAAAAAAAAGATTTTTTTTCTTTTTTTTTTTAAGTGGTAAAATGTGAAACTTCCATAAGAAGGGCTGATAGTTGATCCTGACTTGTTACCTCCCATCTGGAAGATATAGGTTGGAATTTTTTTTTTTCAGATCTTCCAGGTCAACATGTGAGCAGACATGTTAGTGCCAACCCCCACCCCCTCCTCCACCATTTCTGTGTGTCTGCACGAAGATCATCAAATATGCACGTTAATGATTCCGTGAGTCATGTCAGTGTCCTCTGGTCTTTCAGGGCTTACAGAACCCAGACGCCCAGCTTCAGAGCCAGAGGAAGACCACAGTGGCACCGGAAAGAGAGGTTAGCAAACGCCACGTCTGCAATATGCCAGACTTTCCGTTTAGCTACAGACTGGCAGTTATTTACTCCCACACCCTACAGCCCTGATCCCCACTCCCATTGTCCTTAGCATAAAGCTAATGACCGTTGTGGAAAAAGAGTACGCAATTTTCTGTTTTTCTCTCTGTCTCTCTGTCTCTGTCTCTCTCTGTGTCTCTGTCTGTCTGTTCTATCTGTCTGTCTGTATGTATGTCTGTCTGTCTTTTGTCTGTCTTATATATCTCTGTCTTTTTTGTCTCTGTCAATCTCTGTCTGTCTGTCTCTCTATGTATCTTCCCTCTCTCTGTCTGTCTGTCTCTCTATGTCTCTGTCTGTCTGTCTGTCTGCCTGTCTCTCTCTCTTTTTCTCTCTCGTCTCTCTCTCTGTCTTGTCTCTCTCTGTCGTCTATTTATATATTCTTCTGTCTCTGTCTGTCTGTCTGTCTATCTGTCTGTCTTTCTCTCTCTCTCTCTCTCTCCCTCTCCTCCTCCTCTCCTCCTCACTGCTCCTCCACTCCTACTACTGCTACTTTTACCACTACTACCACTATTGCTGCTATTGCTATTACTGTTACTACTACTGCTACTACTACTACTACTACTACTACTACTACTACTATCAATGATAATATTACTACTACTGGTGCTGTTGCTGCTGTTGTTGCTACTTACTACTACTACTATTACTACAACTTATACTAGTACTACCACCATCATTACTAATGCCACCACAAACACTACTACTACTACTAACCCACTATTACTACTACTACTACTTCTACTACTCCTCAACGTATTACGGGTCAAACTTTAGTTTCAAGAGGAGATAGGGGAATGAATGAGCAAATGCTTACCTCATCAACTTTTAATCTATCTATCTAATTTTATTTTCTTAAAGTTGCAAACTTAAAAGTTTAGGCGAAATCGCTTCATTTCAGTGATTTTGATTGGCTGTAAAGAAGGGAATGGAGGTTCACAGCACTTGACGGGAAGGGAGGTTACAACACTCGACTTCCTGTATAAGGGCATATCCTGTCTGCAGAATGTTCCGCTGGCAGCATGCGTCACATCCAAATTGACGTGATTCAGATTTAATTGAGCGAACTTTTCAACGGCCTAAGAGGAAATGCCTTTTTTTTTTTCTTTCTTTCTTAATTCGCCATTTTTATTTATATTTTCCAGAAAGGGAAGGAGGGACGAGGGAGGGATGGAGGGAGGGAGGGGAGAGGAGAGAGAGCGAGCGAGTAAGATAGAGTGTGTGTGTGTGTGAGAGAGACAGAGAGTGAGAAAGAGAGAGAGAGAGTGAATGAGAGAGACAGAGAGGGAGGCAGAGACTAAGAGGACAGACAGAGAGACAGACAGACACAGCCACACATACATAGAGAGGAAGAAAAAGAAAAGACCGATAGAGACAAAAAGCTCGAAGAGAAACCGAGACAGACAACAGACAGACAAAGACAGACAGACAGACAGACAGAAACAGAAGACAGAGACAGAGACAGAAGACAAGACAGACAGACAGACAACCAGACAGACTAGTAGAGAGAGAGAGAGAGACAGAGAAGAGAGAGAGACAGACAGACAGACAGACAGACAGACAGACAGAGAGGGGCAGATAGCAGAGAGTGAAGCTTCCATCAAATACTGCATTACTCGAGAGATGTTGCATAAGGTCACCTTGGACCAGTCTTAATTAAATAATCAATATATCTAGTCCTTGTAACACAGCACAGATAACATAAGCAAAAAAAGTTTAAAAAGTAAAATGCAGTTTTACGTTCTAGACGAAAAATAGCAATGGCTCTCAAAAACATACATCGGACACAAAGAAACAAAAGAAAGGAAAGAAAAAAAAATAAAGCAAGCAATCAAAATAAACAAAGAAGTTAGAAGGGGTGTGAAATGGGCAGAAGGGGAGAGCAATCGTAGTAGTGGCGAAATGGCTGCATGTGTAAATACATGTCTGACATAAACCTATGCACTGACACAATTGTTCACATAAGCTATAAGCAAAATAGACGTGTCAGTCTCTGCGCATATGAGGTTTGAGAATTGTG
>JAPXFY010000015.1:62061537-62066537 GCA_030674185.1 Monoplex corrugatus
CTGTGTGCATGTGTGTGTGTGTGCGCGCGCGTGTGTGCGGGTCTCTGTTTTCTTGCTTGAGAGAGAGAGAGAGAGAGAGAGAGAGAGAGAGAGAGAGAGAGAGAGAGCAAGAGAGAGACAGACAGGCAGAGACTCAAGCGTTCTATTGTGCGTGCGCACGTGCATAAACACGTCAATGGACGCTCGCATAAAGCATGCGTTTTTTGACCTGTTGATCTCTCAACGAACCAATTCTCTACAGCGCCTAACAGCTTTTTGCCACTTAATATCCATACATCACCTGCTTCCTGAGCAATTAAACCTGTGAAAATGTTGCTGTCAACAAACGATGAAAGAAATAACCTGGTTTGTTGTGATTGTTTGTTTGCATGTCTGTCAGTTGGTTTGTTTTTCGCTGAATCGTGCATTAGCATTAGCAGATGTTTAAGATATTCCAGCAAACAATTATAGCATGAAGGCACGCAAATTACTGTTAAGGTGCACGATCGTCATTGACTTTTTTCTCTCCTTCAGTATCTTACAAAGATGTGACCGAGAAAACTGTTTTCGCGAGCAGATTATTCCATAAGAAGGGCAGTGCAGCTTCTTTGATATGGTAGTCCAGAACAATTGGAGTCTACAGTTGATATACTGATCAGCTATAACAGTATTAGGGAAGTTCCTTGCCAGAATCATTCTTAACATAGACCTTACCCATGTAGCTGAGCTTATCACCCCTGGGTTTCTGTGTGACTTTCGTCGTAGAATATGTATGATGAAGAAAATAATTATTGTCTTCACCCAGTAGATAGACGGCTGAGCATTTGGATATTGACTAGGGGGAGGGGGGGGGGTGTCTGTCATGTGAGACGAGTTTATACAGAATAGCTAAGTGTGTTGTGATTCAGACCTTTAACTGTTTATTTATTTACTTTATACATATGTTCCTTTTTTGAAGGTAAGATACACGCATACACATGTGAGTTACATGTAACCAAGATTAATCCAGTGGTAGGCTGATAAAATCCTAGTATAAAATGTAGACTAGGTAAAACATAGTGCAGGTAGGGCCTCAGGACCTGGCCAGCTCATTGGTTTATATGCAGGCTTATGGCATGTGCCACAGTCACCATACACGTGACATCTGGGACGTCAGTGTATATGGAATTCGTTCTGAGTGCGGATACGTCATCTTGAGAAAGTGAAACTGACACTGAAACTGTGGAATAGACATGACTGGCACTGTGTTTGTCATATGCCAGCTGCAATGGAAGTGTCACGTGCAAAACCAATGGCGTTATTAGATCTCACTAAAGCATTTGATACATTTAACTAAAAATCATGAGGCAGATGCAATAGAAATTTGATTTATCTCAGACGTACGTCTTGGTGATTGATTCCTTTTATACTGGCATGCAGGCCTAAGTGCAAGAAATTGGGCAGCCATCTGAACTGTTCAAAGTACAGAACAGAGTTAAACAGGGATGTGTCCTGCTGCCCATTACCTGTGACCAAGAAGTCCTTGTTGTTTGCAGATGAGCCCGTATGCAAGGTAGTGCAGACACATTAACACAGTGATCTAGAACAATTCATTAAAAAAAACTGATATGGTGATTAACCGTGCACTCTGTATAACTCTTAGCCACTATATAATTAACGTTACATGATGTTTACCTGTATTTGTAAAATTGTAGAATTATCTTTGAAAAATATCATTGCTATTTTCTATATGTATATTCTCATGCTGATTAAAGCTTCGGATTCGTTTGTAATTGTTCCTTTACATATATACATCTTTTGATGATGAGTAGTTATAATGCAAAAGTATGTCATGTTGAGTGTGAGAAAGCTGTCGTTTGTTAACGTAATGCTGGTCTCCACAAGAGGAGGAGCACTAACCAAGTCTGACTTTGCTTTGTAGATATTTTGTAATTAGTTGGAAGAGGCAGAGTGGAACAGGCCAAAGAATATGATGATAATAATGTGTTCCACTGGAATAGGCAGTATTACCCTTCAAACTATACAGAACAAGCCAGGTATAAAAATTGAATCGTCTGGTGATTGAAGTTTCTATCATTCACTGCTGATGGCGGATATGGGTTGCCAAAGTAAGGGACAGAACAAAGTCAGGGATGCTTCACTGGGCTAAAGACAAAAATAGATCAGATAGTTAAATCATTCTATCAATCTTTTTTTTTCACCATCATGATCATCACCATCATGATGATGATGATGATGATCATCATCATCATCATGATCATCATCATCATCATTTGTCCTGCTGTGTGGAATTGGCGATCAAGGCCCTCCATACGAATATATTCCTTGTTGCTTCAAGTACATCTCCCACGCCCTCTGTCCTCACAGCAAGTGTATCCAATATATTCTCCATAGGTCTACCTGGTGCTCTTTTTTCCTCCAGCTTTCCTGTTGTGATTAAGTGTTCTAATTTCTATTTCCTTATAAAATGTCCTATGAATGTTGCTTGTTCTTTCTTTATCTTCTTCATTAATGTTCTTCTTGTGTCAGCCTCATTCAAGGCTGTATCATTTGTTTTTTCTTTGCCATCTATGGAACTCTCAACAATCTTCATAGATACATTTTATTTGCTTGAATCTTGTTCTGACTCGAACTGTCCCTGCCTTTTTTTTCATAAAATATCATTTTCGAATTAAGTGTGGCCTCTAGCTTTCAAACCAACAAGAACCAGAAAACTTTGAATATTGAACCAGAATAGGTATTTGATACAACAAGACAAGATGGGCGCAATTGATTTGGCCAACTGGCTTTTGTTAAGCGTAAAAGTAAGACAACAAACAGCAAAGAACAAAGAGCAAACACAAAACTATTGGAAAAACAAACCAAACGTGAAAACGTTAACAGATAAGAAAGTACAGACACAAAACTAATGAAAAAAAACAACCAAACCTAAACATAAGACAATAGATAACGGACAACAGACATCTAAAACTAGAGGCAAACGTTGTTGTGTCGTACAGCAGAAGAAAATGACATTGTTTTTCTCCAGAACGTTTACTGTCTATGGTCATAGTCTTATATAAACACTGATCAAGACAGCAATGGATATGAAGAAAGAAGATGGTAGACTGTCACAATATGAAAACAGAATGCAAATGTCAGTTTCCAAAAAAATGTGCTGTTGGAAAACCTCTCTCACTACTTGCTTATCTTAAATGTTTGAGGGGTGGGGGTGGGGACAGGGTTACAGGTGGGAGTTAAGGGTCTATGTGACCTTGACCCTGGTGCCAAGACTTTCCAAAGTGATGTATCTGCAACACTATAGTGCTCCACAGAATTGGTCGAAATTTAGTTTTAAAAAAATTGAAGAACAATCTTGATTGAACATGTTTGTCAAAGACAGACAGAGTCGTCTCTTTGGTCGATAATGAACGATCTCCTTTTTGAAACAGTTTGAAAGGAAAACGGACTGGCCATTAGTGACGTAAGTGCTAGACTCACCAAGCTATGAAAGGGTGTGAGATCTGAGTATTGTGAGAGCTGTGACAGCGCCATTAACTGTGTTCAGATGGGCGATTTTGCGGCCGTAGAAAGAGCAGCACAAAGACTTCAAGACATAAAAGAGACAGTCGTGATGGAAACGTTATGAGAATTTGGTGAGCAGTCTTTTTACTGACTGTGGACAAAGAGAAACGATTCGAAGACCACTCTGGTCCTTGAAGCAGTGTATATAAGAGACTTTTTTCTTCTCCCCACACCCCCACCCCCCCACCCTGGCTCTTCTCCACTATTTACAAAATTGGCTATGCTCCCACATTGTTGGTAAGCTGACATCTGGTTGTATCAGCTCCCAGTCTGCAATTTCACATTTCAGTTAGATGTGTACGTATCACTTGTGGTATCCTCTGCTCTCAATGTGGTTTGGTGTCATCCACCTGGTGGATGGCATATGGGGATTATTTTCTCGATTTTTTGTTATCACTATGAGTGCACACCTGTTAGCACTTGCGCCTCATTCACGTGTTTACGTACGTGTAATATCATTTGTGTTCGTTCATTAAGGATCCTGTTTTCAATGTCATTGTCCAGTGACGTATGGAAATAATCTGTATGAGCACCAGAGTGGATTAGGTAGACGTGAGAATAAAACAACGTGCATACACGCATCCATAGAAAATTGGAATGTTAAAGCAGACAAACAAACAAAGAACCAACCAACCAAACAAACAAACAATTAACAAATAAACAAGCTAACAAGGAAACAAACAAACAAACAAACAAAAAAAAACCTAAATTAATGATGGTCTTCAATTATCAGTGCCTGATTCACCCTGCCAGATCAGTTTTTGACAATGCCATAATAATGATGTGGATGTTTGTGGATTAATCCATTGGAGGGCCATTACCAATTGCTACACAGGTTAGCTGACTCTTTCGATGCAGTTTTGACTCATAATCTTGTGGTCTGAGTACAGTCACACCTCGAAAAAAAGAATAAAACAAAGAAAGAAAGAAAGACAAAAAGAAAGAAAGAAACAAACAAACAAACAAACAAAAAAAGAAAAATACAAAGAAAACAAAACCCTGGCCTGTTTGAACCCTCTTTAATGATTCAATCATTCTGGTGGTAGAGTTTTAGTGTTTAATGAGTTTTTTTCCCCAACCATCCCTTCCAGATTTCATGGCTTTTGCCAGCACATAGGATTTATGTAGGATCGAGGTGTCTGCTGGACAGATGTCAACAGATTTCAGAGAAGTACACAAAGATTTTTCGCCTCTAAATTCAATAAATATCTCTTGAGCAAACTTCAGACCAGAGACGTGACATCTCTGGCTCCAGTGGGTCTCCTCACACTGGAACTTTGACTAAATAAGTTTGGGATTGACTCCTATATTGTGGAACTGGAAATTTCCACTTGGGATCAAAGTCTATGAGCTGGTGCTTAAGTTGGGATTCCAAACATGAGACATTAAACAAACTAACACACAGCAAACAAAGAAAGAAACAAAAAAAATCAAAACAAGAAAACAAGAAACAAAAC
>JAPXFY010000015.1:62071537-62076537 GCA_030674185.1 Monoplex corrugatus
TTTCCAGAACACCAATGAAATTGCATGGTTTCATCGTGCTTCTATTTCCCCTTTTTTTTTCATTCTTTAGAATTACCTGGTTTTGATCTTTTTTTTTTTATGTTTCTGTCTCTGTCGTTTACTTTCATTCCTTAATTCTTCCTTTTCCTTCTCATTACTTCCTTTTTCTCTTTTTTTTTCTGTCTTCATTTCATGTTTTTTCTAAAGAATACGCACACTTGTTTCTTTGTAGAGTCTTTACTGCGGTTTTTTGTTTTTTGTTTTTTTGTTTGTTTACTGTTCGTTGTTTAACTAAAACCCAACACATTTTCAGACAGAACGAAAAAGTGTGCTCAATAACTGACGTTTTTCATGGTGCATGAGCGCCATTTTGTCATGACTTATCCCTTTTGTAACGAGTGTGTCTGCTGCGGAAGAGAGGAGTCCAAAAAACAAGAGTGTCTGCGTGTGCCATGGCAAATTGTTTCTCTGAAATATATAGTGTATTTACACGAAAAGGTGAAATCAGTTTTAGCGAGGGAAAAAAAAAAAAGAAAACGTCTGTTAGGAGTTTGTGCAGGCGACTTTTGCCTTTGTTTTTCTTTTACTTATTACATTTTCTGTGCTGTGTTTGATTTCGGTGCTTGAGTGTGTGTATGTCTATTGATTTGTGTTATTCTCTCTCTCTCTCTCTCTCTCTCTCTCTCTCTCTCTCTCTCTCTCTCTCTCTCTCTTTTTCTTTCTTTCTCTCTCTTACTCTCTCTGTGTCTCTCTGTCTCTGTCTGTTTGTCTCTTCTCTCTCTCTCTCTCTCTCTCTCTCTCTCTCTCTCTCTCTCTCTCTCCTTCTTGTCTGTCTCTTTCTGTCCTTTTTATCACTATCTGTCTATGTCTGTCTGTCTGTCTGTCTCTCTGTTTCACGCTGTCTCTCTGTCTCTTGTCACTCTCTCTCTCTCTTTCTCTCTCTCTCTTTCTCTCTCTCTCTTTCTCTCTCTCTCTCTCTCTCTCTTTCTCTGTGTCTCTGTCGCTCTCTCTGTATCTCGCTGTATCTCTGTCTCTGTGTTTCTCTGTCTCTCTCTGTCTTAGTTTTTGTCTGTCTCTCTCTGCCCCCCCCCCCCCCCCCCATCTCTCTCACTCTCTCCATCTCTCTCTCTCTCTCTCTTTCTCTCTCTCTCACGCACACACACACACACACACCTCTCCTCTCTCTTTCTCTCTCTCTGTCACTGTCTCTCTCCTCTGTCTGTCTGTCTGTCTGTCTCTGTCTGTCTGTCTGTCTGTCGTCTCTCTGTGTCTTTCTGTCTCTGTCTTTATCACTTTCTTCATCTTGAGCGTGCGTGCGCGCATGTGTGTGTGTGTGTGTGTGTGTGTGTGTGTGTGTGTGTGTGTGTGTGTGTGTGTGTGTGTGTGTGTGTGTGTGTGTGTGTGTGTGTGTGTGTTTCTACTTATATGTGCTTGCGTCTGTATGTTTACGTGTTTCTATGTGTAAACGTATGTATGTAAATGCGTGTGTGCTTGCGACCATGTGTCTGTTTAGATATTAAAAAAAAATGCCTGGAAAGTTTACTTTGTGAATTATGGATAGATTTCACCCAGACTTGGGAAAGACAACATCATAAAATGAAGTCATGAATATGCCTCTAAAACTTCAGACTAACAAATGGTCACCTCGTTTACAAGTTTAAACTTTTAACTTATTTGTTGTTCCATTCAGAACGCTCCAATAAGGTTGCAAAACAGTAACAAATTAAGTGTGTGGGTATGTGTGTGTGTGTGTCACTGTGTGTGTGTGTGTGTGTGTGTGTGTGTGTGTGTGTGTGTGTGTGTGTGTGTGTGTGTGTTCTATGTGTGTCTGTGTGTGTCTGTGTGTGTCTGTGCATGCGCATATAGATAACATAAACACATTGGATAGAAATATAGATTGACAGATAGATAGATAGATAGACAGAAAATATATAGACACATAGATACATAGACAGATAGACAATTTGATAAGTAGATATATAGAAAGATAGATATATAGATAGATAGATAGATAGATAGATAGACAAATAGATAGATAGCTAGATAAATAGATAGATAGATAGACAGACAGACAAATAGATAGATAGATAGATAAATAGATAGATAGATAGATAGATAGATATTAAATACACACACAATCACATACACACACATACATGTATATACACAGGCACACAAACACACACACACACACACACAGACACACAAACACACACACACAGATGGATAGATAGACAGATAGATAGATAGATAGATATATATATATATATATAGATAGATAGATAGGTAGATAGATAGATAGATATATAGGGAGATAGACAGCTAGATATATAGATAGACAAAGAGATAGATAGACATGTAGACAGAGAGATAGACAGACAGATAGATAGATAGATAGATAGATTGATAGATAGATAGACAGATATATATATATAGATAGATAATAATAATAATAATAGTGAACATTTATGGCGCTTAATCTAAAAAAAGCCCTAAGCGCTTACAGTAAACACACACACACACGCACACACAACACACGCACACGCACACACACACACACACACACACACACACACACACACACACACACACACACACACCACACACCCGCACACACACACACACACACACACACACACACACACACACACACACACACACACACACACACACACCCGCACACACACACATACACACACACACACACACACACACACACACCCGCACACGCACACACGCGCGCGGGCACAGATTTCAAGGTGGCAGCTGAAGTAAGAGTACAGAACTACAGGCTAGGATTAAAAAAGAGTGGTTTTTAGACTGGACTTAAACGAAGAAAGGGTACAGGTAGAGCGGAGAAGAAAGGGAAGTTTGTTCCAAATAGAGGGGGCCTGATAAGAAAAAGCACGTTCACCAAGAGTTTTGTTGCGGAAGCGTGGGATTCTAAATAGGTGGGCATCAGTAGAAGAGCGTAGCTCTCTGGAGGGAATGTAAACAGTCAGGAGATCAGAAAGATAGGGGGGAGCTAGACCAGCCAGAGACTTATGGCATAGGAGGGAAAGTTTATAGTCAATACGCTTTCGAACAGGAAGCCAGTGTAGAGTTCGAAGCAGAGGGGAAACATGAGTTGACCTTGGGCATTTCCGTACAAGGCGAGCAGCGTTATTTTGAACTTTTTGCAATTTGGATAAGAGTGTTTGGGGGCAGCCAGCAAGAAGCGAGTTACAGTAGTCGAGTCTGGAAAGAATGAGTGCAGAAATGAGAGTTATAGTGCTTTCTTCAGATAGAAGATGACGCACAGAACTGATCCGTCGAAGTTCTAAGTAACAAGCACGACAGACAGAGGATACCTGGCTGTGGAAGGAAAGAGTTTGGTCCAGTACAACTCCAAGATTACGCACGGATGTGGAAGTGTGGATTACCGAGTCTTCAAGCTGGATAGAAACAGGGATAGGCACAGTAGACAGAAGTCGCTTTGATGCAATAAATATAAATTCTGTTTTGTCATTATTCAGCTGGAGTTTGTTGCATGTCATCCAAGACTTTATGTCAGAAATGCAGAGCTGTGTGCGTTGAATTATAGAAGGGATAGTGGAGGGATGGCCAGACATGTAGATTTGGTTGTCATCAGAAAAACAGTGATGGGATATGTGATGATGGGCTACAATGTCAGAGATAGATAGACAGACAGATAGATAGACAGGTGGATAGAGATAGACAGAGAGATAGAGAGATTGACAGGTAGATGGACATATAGATAATAGATAGATAGATAGATAGATAGATACATAGATACATAGATACATAGATACATAGATAAATGGACATATAGATAGATAGATAGATAGATAGATAAATATATAGATAGATGGATAGAAAGATAGATAGATATATAGATAGATGGATAGATAGATAGAAGGATAGATAGATGGATAACAAATGGTGATATTGATAGTTGTCATTGCAAGATACTAAACACCAGATACACTGATTATATTGCCAATGAAGGAGCGTACCACATCGCCAAGCAGCAGACAAGATCATACGAAGATCTGCTGACATCAGTTAAGAAAAGAGAAGAATATTAGAGAATCCGACAATAGCATCAATATTTCATAGTGCAACCAAAATGTTTAAGGTTTCTTTGAACAACACTCTTATTGCTTGTCCTCATATTATACTCAAAGAGTGGCAACCCTTTAAACTCAACAAAACAGAACAAAAAATGAAAACTACGTGGAATTGACCATATTACAAGAAAGCCTTGCTAATCAAATCTCCTTGGAACTACTCATCACCATCATCATCAGGTACCTTGCCACATGGCGTTGGCGATCATGGTCTTCCATCAGTTTCTGTCCCTTGTTGCCTCTAGCACCTCTTCCACCCTCTTCGTCTTCAGCCATTTTGCAAGTCCGTCCAATATCTTCTCCTTGGGTCTATCTGGTGCTCTCTTTCCCTCCAGCTTTCCTGTTGTGACCAGGTGCTCCAGCTCCCCTTTCCTCATAAAAAATGACTCGGAGGAGGTCTGGCCCCCAGACGTGCGGCACGCAGGCCCACCGGTGTGTGGATATGCCCTGGTGCCCACGAACCAGACCCCCAGCTATGGGTAAATAGCTCCAATGCCTTGTGGACATCTCCGGAGAGAATAAGGCTAAGGAGTGAACCTTGAAAAAAATCTCCCTACTGCCTTGTAGGTTGTTGTGGGAACGGAGAGCGGAGAGACCGTAAACAAACCGATGGAAGGCAACGGGAAATCACCATCATACTTTCCTTAAGATATCATGGCCAGACAATCCAGTAGAACTATTGTGGGAGGGAAACTCATAATACTGCGGAATGGACAAGAAAAACAAAACATCTATGTGCAGAGACCCAGGTTTTGACACACAACCGACAGAATGGGAGGAATCTGGTGAACACTTCATAGTGCTACTCCACTGGCACTTTGTGGAGTACTGGGAGAAGAAAGAAGGAAGGAATGAATATTGACAAGGATG
>JAPXFY010000015.1:62079037-62091537 GCA_030674185.1 Monoplex corrugatus
TAAAGGTAACAGGTGAAGAGTATGGAGAGGTTTTAGAGATCAGACAGTGTTCCAGAATTCATCATACCCGGGCAATTTCATATGCGCTCCGTTCAAATCATCAGCCCACAGTGACTCGTCTGACTACCAAGCTCTATAGCGCTAGGAGAAACAAAAACACACAAAAAAACGAAAAAGAAAAAAACAAGAAAAGAATGATATCATGATACGGTACAGACGGCCTGACAATGTGAATGGCGAACAAAAGAACATGTTAAAGAATCAGTTATTCAGCAGATTTCTTTAACCTGTGCAAAAACCCTATGCACTGGCAAAGTCTTCAAATCATAAGGGAAAAGAACAGGATCTATAAGACTGACATCTCGAAAATGATCAGAACGTTAGAAGCGTAGTGTACACCTCCACAAACAAAACAAAACAAACAAAACTAAACAAAACAAAATGACAAAATAACCCAGACCAAAAATGAAAACTTACAAGATATTGCAAGATATCAGATAGAAGAATGGAATGCAAAAGGGAGATGAAACTGGCATTCGTTTGCAGAAAAAGGACCGCCAAATCTAGCCCTTGCATTTTCTTCTCTCGTTGTTGTATATCTTACTCGCACTATGCCTCTGCTGTTAACGTAATAGTGGGCTTGATCCTTCGGACAGAAATTGTATGGTACAACTAAAACGATTCCACTTGTTACCTATTCGACTTAGAAAAAAGAAGGAAGAGAAACAAACACTAAAATAAGTGAATGACCAAAACTAAAAGAGAACGAAACAAATTATGAGAACGTAAATCAAAACAAAACAAAACAAAACAAAACAAAATAAAATAAAGAAAACAAACAAAACAAAACAAAACTAAACTAAACTAAACTAAACTAAACTAAACTAAACTAAACTAAACTAAACTAAACTAAACTAAACTAAACTAAACTAAACTAAACTAAACTAAACAAAACCAAAAAATTGAAACGCACACACTACAACAATGTTGAATTGTCTAAGCAACCAACATATTCATTTACTGACATCACGACTGAATGAAAACGTGGATATAAGTGACTGACTGACTGAATGGCTGATTGACTTACACACAGACTGGCAGACTCGTTGTTGTCTAACTAACCAAAGAACATAGACTGACAACACATTCCTACCCTAACTAACCAACCAACCAACACCAGTCGCCGTGGTGTAGTGGTTAACGCAACGGACTACTGACTGGAAGGTTGTTGGTTCGAATCCCCACCAATACCTTCAAAAATCATTGTGAGATTGTTCGGCTCTAACCGGCTACTACCAAGAGTTGGGCGTGCTATGGGCTCATTGAGAAGATTGGGACCACACAGCGGAGTCTCATCCACTTCATGGATGCGTCGTTGAGGGTGTTGCTCAAATCTTCTGACCAGCACCGCAGGTGTCTGTATCTCTCGGGCCTGGTTGACGCCAAGATATATTATGATAGTAAGCGTAGAATACAGCCCTGTCACGCAGTCTCAATCTTAGATGGGACTCCAAAGCATCATGATTATCATCCTTATCGACAGCATCATCATCACATTGCATTGTTAAAAAAAACAAAGAAAAAAAACTGTGGCAACTTTTGTGGCGATTAAGGTGTGGCAAAAATGGGATGAAAAAGAAAAGGTGAGCGCGAAGGTAACCTCCCTGGGTGCGATAATCCTATAAAAAAAGAAAAAAACACTAACCATTCACCTGACCCGCCAATTCATTCACTGATTGAATGACCGACTAGCTAACAAACTAACACACTACTAGTTATATACAAACAAAAAAGTGGATCCACATGCTATGTGCTCAGAAACTTATCACAGTTCCTTATCCATGAGAATGCAAACAATTTGCTGAAAAGTCAGAGTCTTTTAGAATGCCATGTTGTTCCTTAAGCATTGTCAAGTCTCTTTAACAACAATGTTAGCTCTATCTCTCTGTACTAGTTCAATCATACAACAACATTACTGGGAAGGGCCTTAAGAGATACCACGAAAAACCAGGTACCCTTAGAAGCGTGTCTCTTGCTGATTGCTTCATTTTATACTGCACACTGGCCAAGGCGTAAGAAAATAGTGAGGTTTCTGAAAATTTCCCAGTGCTGAACAGCATGAAATAGGGATATGTTCTAGAGCCCCCCAGTCAGTCTTCTCCATCCTCATCGCAGCAATGTTGATTGATGCATTCAGAGATTTTGAAAGGATGAGGGGAGTATACACATAGTTGTAATGAAATGTGAAAGTCTGCCGCAATCCTCAGAGACTGTAATCCAGATCCAAAGTGTTGAAAACCATGCTGTTAACGTAATAGTGGGCTTGATCCTTCGGACAGAAATTGTATGGTACAACTAAAACGATTCCACTTGTTACCTATTCGACTTAGAAAAAAGAAGGAAGAGAAACAAACACTAAAATAAGTGAATGACCAAAACTAAAAGAGAACGAAACAAATTATGAGAACGTAAATCAAAACAAAACAAAACAAAATAAAATAAAGAAAACAAACAAAACAAAACAAAACTAAACTAAACTAAACTAAACTAAACTAAACTAAACTAAACTAAACTAAACTAAACTAAACTAAACTAAACTAAACTAAACTAAACTAAACTAAACTAAACTAAACTAAACTAAACAAAACCAAAAAATTGAAACGCACACACTACAACAATGTTGAATTGTCTAAGCAACCAACATATTCATTTACTGACATCACGACTGAATGAAAACGTGGATATAAGTGACTGACTGACTGAATGGCTGATTGACTTACACACAGACTGGCAGACTCGTTGTTGTCTAACTAACCAAAGAACATAGACTGACAACACATTCCTACCCTAACTAACCAACCAACCAACACCAGTCGCCGTGGTGTAGTGGTTAACGCAACGGACTACTGACTGGAAGGTTGTTGGTTCGAATCCCCACCAATACCTTCAAAAATCATTGTGAGATTGTTCGGCTCTAACCGGCTACTACCAAGAGTTGGGCGTGCTATGGGCTCATTGAGAAGATTGGGACCACACAGCGGAGTCTCATCCACTTCATGGATGCGTCGTTGAGGGTGTTGCTCAAATCTTCTGACCAGCACCGCAGGTGTCTGTATCTCTCGGGCCTGGTTGACGCCAAGATATATTATGATAGTAAGCGTAGAATACAGCCCTGTCACGCAGTCTCAATCTTAGATGGGACTCCAAAGCATCATGATTATCATCCTTATCGACAGCATCATCATCACATTGCATTGTTAAAAAAAACAAAGAAAAAAAACTGTGGCAACTTTTGTGGCGATTAAGGTGTGGCAAAAATGGGATGAAAAAGAAAAGGTGAGCGCGAAGGTAACCTCCCTGGGTGCGATAATCCTATAAAAAAAAAAAAAACACTAACCATTCACCTGACCCGCCAATTCATTCACTGATTGAATGACCGACTAGCTAACAAACTAACACACTACTAGTTATATACAAACAAAAAAGTGGATCCACATGCTATGTGCTCAGAAACTTATCACAGTTCCTTATCCATGAGAATGCAAACAATTTGCTGAAAAGTCAGAGTCTTTTAGAATGCCATGTTGTTCCTTAAGCATTGTCAAGTCTCTTTAACAACAATGTTAGCTCTATCTCTCTGTACTAGTTCAATCATACAACAACATTACTGGGAAGGGCCTTAAGAGATACCACGAAAAACCAGGTACCCTTAGAAGCGTGTCTCTGCTGATTGCTTCATTTTATACTGCACACTGGCCAAGGCGTAAGAAAATAGTGAGGTTTCTGAAAATTTCCCAGTGCTGAACAGCATGAAATAGGGATATGTTCTAGAGCCCCCCAGTCAGTCTTCTCCATCCTCATCGCAGCAATGTTGATTGATGCATTCAGAGATTTTGAAAGGATGAGGGGAGTATACACATAGTTGTAATGAAATGTGAAAGTCTGCCGCAATCCTCAGAGACTGTAATCCAGATCCAAAGTGTTGAAAACCATGATGGAGAATTCCTTCTAGAATTTGACTGCCCACTCGCTGCACACTCGCACTTGGACATTGAGCTCAACGCTTATCAATTTGCTGTCACCTGTAAACGTTTCGGCCTTACCCTTAGCCTTAGCACGACAGGGGCTATGTATTAACCAGCACCATCCCAGGTTTATGGCACTTGACCACCTCTTATTCTTATAAACAGCCAGGACATCCAGAACGTAGACTAATTCTGCTGTTTGAGCAATATAGTAAAGTGGATATTCTGACGGTCAACCACATATCCTCATACTTATCATAATCGTCAAATGGAGGGATATTTCAGGCAAAAGAGTAAGGTGGTACCAGCAGAGTTTGCAGGGCACAATGACATCTGAACAGGGCGAAAGCAGCTGCTGTTCAACAGAAGAGGAACCGGCAAACGTAGAAACCAAGCTCTCATGACAACTCCCTATGCAATATCTGTGGAAGAACATGTGCTTCCAGGATTCATCTTGTATCCCACATGAAGACTGACACCAGGCAATGAAGACAAGTATCCTATTCAGCCATCTGATTTACATGAGAGTCCATCATCCATTCATTATGACAGCAACCCCAGTTTTGAAAATATTTGAAAACGTTCCAATCAAACAACAAATTAACAATGTCCACAATCCTCAACAAGGGCAGAATTCATTATATATTATTCAAATGATGACAAACACCAAACAGAAAGAAGTGCGAAAAAAGGAGATGTGTGAACAATCCATGATTGTTTCTGAATAAATCAGGTGCAGTGGCCATCACAAAGGAGTTCGATTACGTCTTAATGATGTGAGCTTTACTGAAAAATCTCCCACGCAAGGTAAATTACTTCCCCTGGACGTATTTGCCGGTCTACTTATAAAGAAGGGGTCAGAATCAATCTTAGGCAATATTATTCAGTTCACTGTTCATATTAAATGTGTGCAATAATAGACCCCGAATCCAATTAGAGAAACATATTTGTCATCAATGACAGGGTTTGCTTGAAGCAGTTCTGTGGTGCACTTTTAGAAGCAATTCAGTTTTAACAAAATGCACATGTAAACAACGAAACAAATGGACACATTTAAAAACACAGAAACCACTGCATTAACATGTAAACAGACAGTTGGATGGGGGAAACATTCAACACGACAAAATTATTAACAAAACCAAATCAAAACAAACAAAACTATCGGAAAATGATGGTGTATGGATAAGCATGCACACCATAGTTATGTGGTGGTCTAATCACAAATAATTTGTCTTTTTCTTACATAAAGATATCTACTCAGTCTTATAATATTCTATAGTTATAACACTACCGTCACCCACTACAATTCCTAACCACACACACACACACACACACACACACAGACACACACACACACAAACATATACATATATATATATATATATATATATATATATATATATATATATATATGTATGTATGTATGTATATATTCTATGAGTTTGTCACTTGGGAATGTGAGTGAGCAGTCCTTTTTTCAGTATTGTAAAAAAAATTCTCTAAAACTTTACTACTACTGGACGAAACAGCAGGAAAGACTTAGTCTTTTTTCTCCAAATTTTTGTATTTAGTGTTTGTTCGTTTGTAATTTTACATTTACGCTTGACAACGGCTAGTTGGCCAGAAGTATGTGCCTGTCTTGTCTGCTTGTTCGTGGTGTGTGTGTGTGTGTGTGTGTGTGTGTGTGTGTGTGTGTGTGTGTGTGTGTGTGTGTGTGTGTGTGTGTGTGTGTGTGTGTGTGTGTGTGTGTGTGTGTGTGTGTGTGTGTGTCTTTTTTCTTGCTTTTTTCTTCTTTTTTTTCCTGTTTCTTTTTTTTCTTTTTGTTGTTGTTGTTTAATATTTAAACAAGTCAAAAACAAACTACTAAATCAGTTCTACGCTTACGTTTTCTATTATCATGATTACACACGTTAGGGAACAGCCCCTCCAACTCAGTAGAGACGTCACAGATGAGGATGGTGGGTTTCAGATGGCCTTCAGATACAGGCGTTAGCTTCTATATCAGCCAGGATTATCTAGACAACAGATAAGTTCCAGACCAACTGCCGATTGCTTTATCAATACGGATTGGGATGATATTTAGCGAGGCCAAACCCCAAAAAAGAATGAAATGGAATGAATTTAAAATAACAAAATAAACTAAGCTAGCAGGATATGAAAAAAGATAAAAACAAAAAAATTAAAGTAAAATAGGATAAAGTAAAACAAAATAAGGTAAAACAAAATAAATTAAAAGAAGATCAAATAAAATAAAATAAAAATGAAACTAAATAAGAGAAAACTAAAGAAAACACAATTAGATAAAAGAAGACAAATCAAAATGAACAAATAAAATAAAATAAAATATATAAAATGAAAACAGAAATGAAATAAAACAATATCAAATAAAGTAAAGCAAAATCATATAAAACAAAACAAAGTAAAACAAACAAAACATGATAAGATGAAATAAGACGACATATAATGAAAAAATATAATGAACGAAGTCAGATAAAATAAAATAAAACAAAATAAAATATATATAATGTAATAAAATAAGATAAAATAAATAAAACAGAATGAAACAAAACATGTTCAGATACAATAAGAAAAAAAAATGAATATAAAGAACAAACTAAAATGGAATGAAATAAACTAAAAGAAGGAAACTAAAATGAAATGAAATAAAATAAAGTCATATGTCCAACAAACGACGGACCCATCAAACAACAACAGCAACAACAACAACAAAGGCTGCTCAGAGCCCGACCCCATTCATCATCATCATCATCATCAAGTGCCTTGTCACATGGTGTTGGCGATCATGGCCTTCCATGTTTCTATCCCTTGTTGCGGCGAGCACCTCTTCCACCCTCTCTGTCTTCAGGCATACTGAAAGTTCGTCCAATGTTTTCTCCCTGGGTCTACCTGGTGTGCTCTCTTTCTCTCCAGCTTTCCTGTTGTGACCAGGTGCTCCAATTACCCTTTCCTTATTAAATGACCTATAAATGTTGCTTGTCTTTTCATAATCTTCCTTATAAATAGTCTTCTTGTGTCTGCCTCCATCAGGACTGTCTCGATTGTTTTCTTTGCTGTCTATGGAACTCTCAATTTTCTTCTTAGAAACCACACCTCGGCTGTCTCAATCTTGTTCTGGCTTTGCTTGTTGACCGTCCACGCTTTGCGACCGTATAACAATATCGGTTCTATATAACATTCTAGAACACTTTTCATAATGTTAATTGATAAACTTTTGTTGGTAGGAATGCTTTTCATCTTCTTGAATGCACTTTTGGCTTGGCCGATTCTGCTGGCAATTTCTGACGTGCATCTGCCGTCTGATGAAATGTTCGTTCCCAGATATTTAAACTTATCAACCTGTCTCAGGGTTGTGCCTACCCCATTGCATGGACAAAATAGATCTCTTTTTATCATGGACTAAGGACAAGAATGACCCTACAAGGAAGCCCCAGAGAGCTGAAAACAAAGGCACCTGGCCTTCAGACGCCTTCTAATAAACCCTGGTACTGAGCAATATAACGCAAATGTCCACACGACCTCTGTGACGAGTAAGCACCATGGCAACCAACAAGAAATGGAAAAGAAAGAACGAAAGAAAAAAGAAAGGAATAAAGAAAGTAAGTCACTAGGTAAGTAAGTAAGTAAGTAAATAAGCTAGTTAGTAAGTTAGTAAGTCAGTTAGCTGATGTCATTGCTGACTTTGCTGACATTGCTGACTTTATCGCAGATGAGCATGTTGACATTGCTTTTATCACCGAAACATGGCTTAACCCCCTTGGTCATGAACCTATACATGTGAGTCTCACTCCGAGTGGTTACAGGCTTGCTTCTTTCCATCGCTCATCCCGAGGTGGTGGTATCGCCATCCTCTACAACGACTCACTCCATTCCCGCCTGTCTTTCTCGCAGTCTCTGCCTTTCTCCCATCCTTCTTTCGAGCACGTTGAAGTATCCTTCCAATCCACCCCTCACCCCATCACCTTCTCCTGTGTCTATCGACCTCCACCTAGCTCTGCCAACAAGCTCACCACATCCATGTTTCTCTCTGACTTTGATCTACTTCTTGATTACTACTGTCTCTTACCTGGAAATCTCATCATTCTAGGTGACATCAATGTCCACTATGACAACACTCACCGTTATGACACAAGACATATCATCAACTCTCTGTCCAATCACAATATGACTCAACACATTTCTGAACCAACCCATCAAAAAGGTCACATTCTTGACTGGATCATTTCTCGTGATCACCAAAATTCCGCTACTGACAACTGCTTAGTTCTTTCTACCCGTCTAACTTCAGCCCTTCCATCTGACCACTCTGCAATTCTCTGTTCTCTCGACATTTCTCCTCCTTCCCGTACCATGCGCACAGTGACTCGACGCAATCTCAAATCTATCGACCTCTCCACATTTTCATCTGATGCCTCTCGTCTCCTTTCTGAAAAGTCACATAACCTTGCCGATGAATTCTATACTACTCTCCACCATCTTCTGGACACTCATGCTCCAGCCACAACCCGTCTTTTACCTGACCGCCCCCCTACCCCCTGGCTCACTCATGAGATCGCCTGTGCAAAACGTGCCCGCCGCAGAGCAGAGCGCCGCTGGCGCAAATCCAAACTCACTGTACACAGGCAACTTTTCCAAGCCTCTAAAACAAAAGTATCCACCCTCATTGCATCAGCAAAAACAAGCTATTTCCAAACCAAAATCCTGAATGCCACTTCTTCAAAAGAACTCTTTACAACCATGAATCATCTCCTTGGCACACGAAAAGATTTACCTCTCCCAACAAAACATACAAATGAAGAACTCCCATCTGTATTCTCCAACTATTTCACCACCAAAATACAAACTCTTCGTGACAGGCTTGACAGGACACCCTGTCAACCATGCCCACCTGACCCTTCCTTCTCTGGCACACCTCTTACTACTTTTACCCAGTCTCACAAGAAGAAATTCTCAACACAATCAGATCCATGTCGTTCAAAACCTGCGAACTGGATCCTCTTCCAGGTTCTCTCTACGCCGACTGTCTCCCTACTCTCCTCCCATTCATCACTGACATCATCAACACTTCTCTTCAAACTGGAACTGTCCCTGATTCTTTCAAGTCTGCTATTGTTCACCCTCTCCTCAAGAAACACAATTTAGATCCAAATGAACTGAAAAATTACCGGCCTATCTCTAATCTCTCTTTCTTGTCAAAACTCCTTGAAAAAGTCGTCCTCAACCAGCTGAACTCTCACCTGTCTGCCAACAATCTCCTCAATCCTTTCCAGTCAGCCTACCGCCAGTGCCATAGCACTGAAACTGCCCTACTACACATTCTCAACAATCTCCTCCTTGCAACTGATACTGGCAAAGTCTCTCTCCTCACACTCCTTGATCTGTCTGCAGCCTTTGATACCATTGATCATGGTATTCTCCTTTCTAGACTTCATCATACTTTTGGCATCTCTGACATTGCTCTGTCTTGGTTCACTTCATACCTATCCAACAGAAAACAAACCGTTCTCATCAATGGCACTTACTCTCAACCTGCTTACCTGACCTGTGGTGTTCCACAAGGATCTGTCCTTGGCCCTGTTCTTTTCACTCTTTACACCTCCCCCCTGTCCACCATCATCAACTCCCATTCTATAAAACACCACTTCTATGCTGATGACACCCAACTTCAAGACAGTGACTCACCTGATAATATACAGCGCCTGTTGACTCGCACCACTGAGTGTTACTCGGTCATTAAGAACTGGATGACACACAATAGACTTCAGCTTAATGACGACAAAACAGAAGCTATCCTCATTGGCACCCGTCAGAAACTTTCTCAGCTGCCTCCTCTTTCTCTCCCATTATGTAAACACATCAGTCCCAATTTCTGATTCAGCTAAAAACCTTGGTGTCTGCATTGACTCTACCCTCTCCATGAACAACTTTGTTTCTCAAACTGCCAGATCCTGCTACTATCATCTCCATCGTATAAGGCTGATCAGGAAGTATCTCTCTGTCGAAACAACTGCAAAACTCGTTCTCTCCTTCATAATGTCTCGCATTGACTATTGCAATTCACTCCTGTCTGGTCTTCCTGCCTCCACCATTCACATCCTACAGCGCATTCAAAACAATGCTGTACGCCTTGTACTCAAAAAGAAAAAAGCTGACCACATATCTCCTCTCCTGGCACAACTTCACTGGCTCCCTGTATCAAAGCGCATACAGTACAAACTAGACACCATGTGCTACAAAAGCCTCAATAACGCAGCCCCCGATTACCTGTCAAGCCTACTTGAGATCTATCTTCCCTCACGTACCCTCCGCTCTGCCTCCGATCCTCTGACTTTTCGCTTTCCACGCACTAAGCTCAATACCTATGGTCCACGAGCCTTCTCTGTTTCTGGTCCACTCTCCTGGAACAAACTTCCTCTCTCAGTCCGTCAGCAACCTACTTTTGTCTCCTTCAAGTCCGCTCTCAAAACTCACCTTTTCTCCTCCGCATAAAATCCTAACCCCCCTCTGCAGCCTGTCTCCGCTCGGAGGGAATCACATGGTTATAATATATAATTGTATATGCTATGCTCTCTATAATTTTCCATTGGTTTTATTCTTGCTTTTATTGCTTTTATTCTTTCTCCCCATTTATAGCCATGCGCGTGTGTGTGTGTGTGTGTGTGTGTGTGTGTGCGTGCGTGTGTGTGCGTGCGTGCGTGCATGCGTGCTTGCGTGTGTGTCTGCTTCAGCGCTTAGATTTGATTTTATCAAGATTTTGCGCTATATAAATATTGTAATTATTATTTATTATTAATTATAGTTAGTAAGTAAGTATGTAGGTAAATTAGCAAACAAATGAATGAAAATTAAAAAAAAAGAAAGGAAGAGAGGAAGGAAGGAAGAAAAAGAAAGAAAGAAAGAAAGAAAGACAAACAGAAAGACAGGAAGGAAGAAAGAAAAAAGAAGACAAAAATAAAGAATGAAAGAAAGAAAAAAAGACGTGAAGAAAGAAAGAAAAAAAGAAATAAATAAATAAAGAAAGAAAACAGACAGAAAGACAGAAAGAAAGAAAGAAAGAAGAAAGAAAAAAGACAAAAAAGAAAGAAAGAAAGAAAAAAAAAAGAAGGAAAGAAAGAAAGAAAGAAAGATTTGGCCTGACCATGGAAACGGCAAAGAAAGGAAAGAGAATAAAATATATGAAGACAACAAAGGTGGAATTATTATGCTGTTATTTGTTTTTTTCTCTGTCTTTCTTTTCTTTCTTTCTTTCTTTCTTCCTTCCTTCCTTGCTTACTCCCTTCCTTCCTCCTTCCTTCCTTCCTTTCTTTCTGTCTGTCTGTCTGTCTTTTTCTTTCTTTCTTTGTTTCTTTCTTCCTTCCTTACTCCCTTCTTCATCTTCCTACATTTCTGTCTTCTTCTCTTTCTTTCTTCTTTCTTTTTTCTTTCTTTCTTTCTTCCTTCCTTGCTTACTCCCTTTCTTCCCTCCTTCCTTCCTTTCTTTCTGTCTGTCTGTCTGTCTGTCTTTTTTTCTTTCTTTCTTTTCTTTTCTTACTCCCTTCTTTCCCTCTTCCTCCTTCTTCCTTTCTGTCTTTCTTTCTTTTCTTTCTTTCTTTTTTCTTTCTTTCTTTCTTCCTTCCTTGCTTACCCTTTCTTCCCTCCTTCCTTCCTTTCTTTCTGTCTGTCTGTCTGTCTGTCTTTTTCTTTCTTTCTTTCTTTCTTTCTTTCTTTCTTTCTTCCTTACTCCCTTCTTTCCCTCCTTCCTACATTTCTGTCTTCTTTCTTTCTTTCTTTCTTTCTTTTTTCTTTCTTTCTTTCTTCCTTCCTTGCTTACTCCCTTTCTTCCCTCCTTCCTTCCTTTCTTTCTGTCTGTCTGTCTGTCTTTTTCTTTCTTTCTTTGTTTCTTTCTTCCTTCCTTACTCCCTTCTTTCCCTCCTTCCTACATTTCTGTCTTTCTTTCTTTCTTTCTTTCTTTTTTCTTTCTTTCTTTCTTCCTTCCTTGCTTACTCCCTTTCTTCCCTCCTTCCTTCCTTTCTTTCTGTCTGTCTGTCTGTCTGTCTTTTTCTTTCTTTCTTTCTTTGTTTCTTTCTTCCTTCCTTACTCCCTTCTTTCCCTCCTTCCTCCATTTCTGTCTTTCTTCTTCTTCTTTCTTTCTTTTTTCTTTCTTTCTTTCTTTCTTCCTCCTTGCTTACTCCCTTTCTTCCCATCCTTCCTTCCTTTCTTTCTGTCTGTCTGTCTGTCTGTCTTTCTTTCTTTCTTTCTTTCTTTCTTCCTTCCTTGCTTACTCCCTTCTTTCCCTCCTTCCTCCATTTCTGTCTTTCTTTCTTTCTTTCTTTCTTTTTCTTTTCTTTCTTTCTTTCTTCCTTCCTTGCTTACTCCCTTCCTTCCCTCCTTCCTTCCTTCCTTTCTGTCTGTCTGTCTGTCTGTCTTTTTCTTTCTTTCTTTGTTTCTTTCTTCCTTCCTTACTCCCTTCTTTCCCTG
>JAPXFY010000015.1:62096537-62124037 GCA_030674185.1 Monoplex corrugatus
AAAGGTAATTCGCTATAGGACTTTTTGACAGGCTAACAAAAAATTCATACAGTAATGATGATGAGGCAAATATGTCAGAAACTGTACTCACAGATAGTGTTGGAATATGTCGTTTTACCCTAACGCAAGAAAGAATATGACTATGTGTTATCTTCTTTCCACACAGACACACTATGTTATTGGTATATTTTGTTTTGAATGCATCAAGTTTCCATCTGTACATAAGGGACTGTATAGTTCTGCTGGCATGAAGCTGCTTAAGTATTTTGCTAACTTCAAAGTTCATGTGACATTTATCATACTTTTTCTGTTTTAATTGGAACTGCTTCCAGACGTAGTTGTCCACTAAAGTGTAATTCTCGTGCAACGAGAGAGAAAGCTGGATATTGTTTGAATCTGGTGAGTTATTAGCTCCCCGTTTGGCAGCCCTGTCAACTTTATTATTATAACTAAAAGAACTATGAGAAGGTATCCAGCAGAAAGTAATATCAGTGCCTCTTAAAGATAAATTATGAATCAAGTGACTTATTTCCAGAATCATTTCTGATCTTGTTTGTAATTTTGATAATTCAAGAGCCTGAAGTACTGATTTTGAATCAACGCAAAGAAGTATCTGAAAAATTGTCCTAGGAAGACTTATCAGAAAGTTTAAAGCCATTAATATTGCAAAGAGTTCAGCTGTAAAGATAGATTTATCAAGTCCTATGTAGAAAGATTTTTCAATTTTGAGAGCAGGTATTAAAAACGCTGAGCCTGCTTTTCTTTCAATTACTGACCCATCAGTGTAAATTTTCAAATGATCAGAATATACGTCGTTTATATGACATTTAACCTGACTTGCCAGTAAGTTTATATTGTCTCCTTTTTTTAAATTAGTGTGGTGTACGTCAAATCGTGCTCTTTGGAGTTCCCAACTGGGTACTGGCGAAAAGGAAGGTCGTATAGATACAGGATCTACGTCTAGATCAATTCCTGAGCCTTTCATGACGTCAGATGTGTATGTTGCAAGTGTGACCTGTGAAGATATTGATTTAGCTCGTTTTGGAAAGTCGGTATCTGATCTCAGTTTAATTTCTGTTTCTGAGATGTTTTCTACGGTAGTGTTTCTTAACAAAAATTTAGTAGAAGCGACTTTCCTTTGCTCATCAAGTGGCAACAGTTTGATTTCATTATATGTCCGAAGACAGGAAGCATGCATTGGAAGACCCAGTGCAAGTTTGAAACCTTTACAATCTATGCTCTGCAGTTTTTTTAGTAAGTGTTTCGGTGCACTGAAGAAGATTTCTTGAGCATAGGTTAATTTAGATCTAACAAGCGATTTACAAAGATGAACAAGTGTTGATGAATCTTGACCCCATGTCTGTTTGCGAACTATTTTTATGAAATTTAAACTTTTTTGAGCTTTGGTTAATAAGTATTCAATATGCTGATTCCAAGATAATTTTGCTGTAAGGAAAACTCCTAAGAATTTAATCGACTCGTTAAACTGAAGAAGAGTATCTCCCAGTTTGAAAGTGGGAATATTTACTGGGTTAGCTCCGTTATTAAATAAAACTATTTTTGTTTTTTCCAGGGATAGATGTAACCCATTTTCTACCATGTATCGCGCTATTTTATCAAGTTCTAATTGGTAGCATTTGCGTGTATAATTGATACAGCGCAAAGGAGTTTTCTTTTTCATATTTACCTGCATCCACATGCATAAATCGTCAGCATATTGAGCTAAAACTACATGCTTAGATACTTTACTGGGTAAGTCATGCATTAATATCATGAAAAGAAGGGAGCTATAACGGATCCCTGAGGGATACCCATTTGAAGAATTCGTTTCGTGGAATATACATTTTCAATCCTCGTTTGAAATACTCTGTTTTCTAAGAAACACTTAACATAGCCAAAAATGTGACCTGTCAGCCCAATACTTTTAAATTTGAATAACAATCGGGAGTGCCACACTTGATCGTATGCTTTCGTTATATCAAAAAATGTAGCTAAAACACATTGACGTCTTGCAAATTGTTGTTTTATATTAGTAGTTAGCTTTGTTAGGATCTCTACTGGTGACCTGCCTTTTCGAAATCCTGCCTGATTTACTGGTATTATTTTATTCTTTTCACAATAGTGCATCAGTCTCTTTAAGATTATTTTCTCCATTAGTTTACATACATGTGATGTTAATGCAATTGGCCTGTAGTTTTTCAAATCGGTATTACATTTACCTGGTTTTAATACAGGAACCACTATTGTTTCTTTCCAGTTGTTAGGCATTATCCCACTATTCCAGCATTTTTGAAATATGTCATGTAGCAAGATTATAAAATTTTCTGGTAAATTTTTCAGCATCTCATTGGAAATTGCATCTAGTCCAACTGACGTTTTTTTACTTGGAAGGGACTGAATGGCATCTTTTAATTCTTGAAGTGTGAGTGATGCATTTATGTAGTGAGTATTGTCAGAGGCAGGGTCCTTATATACATCTTTCTTTTCATCTCGTTCCCTATAATTTCTATCAGAGACAGGGAGTCCTTCTACACGACAGGCCTCAGCAAACACGTCTGCAAAAGCTTCTGCTTTTTCCAATGAGCTAGGAATAGGGTTATTTTCTAGCTTTACTGGAATTGATGGCAACTTAATCCCGTTTTTCATTAATTTTAGTTTTTCCCAAATCTTTATCGTGTCTTTGTGGTTATTTACTTCACATTTACAAAAAGATGTCCAGTGTTGTTCTTTGGCTTGCTCTATGATTCTGTTACACTTAATGTTGGCACTTTTCATCGCTGTATGATTTTCAGGTGACCTGTTTGCTAAATAAATTTAGTATTTTTCTTTCTTTTCGTTCACTGCCTTTTGACAGTCCTCATTCCACCAGACATTTCCATGATGTTTTCCTATTTTTGACACTGTAAGTTTTGGAATTGAAATGTTAGCAGCCCTTAAGAGTGAGTTACAGAAAACTTCGTACGTTTCGTTTATGTTCATTGCTTCAGATAGATCTGTTCTTGTCTTTTCAAGGATTGCCTTAAAACTGATCCAGTCAGCGTTTTTATAATTAAACTTGGGTAAAATATCTTGTGGTATGGCGTCTATTTCTGTAGTATGGTTTAGGGTAAGACATATGGGGATGTGTATGTGTGTGTGTGTGTGTGTGTGTGTGTGTGTGTGTGTGTGTGTGTGTGTGTGTGTGTGTGTGTGTGTGTGTGTGTGTGTGTGTGTGTGTGTGATTTATTGGTGCTTCTGTATATACTATTCTATCTGAAGCGCCCAGTGAATCCAGCTGAGTTTGAAATATTGTGGTATATGAGAATGATTATCGTTATCAATATCATTAATAATAATGATAATAACAATAATAATAATAGTAATTTAATAGCAATAGTAATGATGATGATGATGATGAAGAAGAAGAAGAAGAAGAAGATGATAATAATAATAATAATAATAATAATAATAAATAATAATAATAATAACAACAACAACAATGATAGCAATAATAATAACAATAATAACAATAATGATAACAATAATAATAACAATAATCTTGATGATGATAATAATAATAATAATAATAATAATAATAATAATAATAATAATAATAATAATAATAATAATAATAATGATAACAGGAGCAACAACAACAACAACACAGTCTTTGTCTCATCTTGTCTTTTTGCCCCCTCTTTGTTTTTTGTTTGTTTTGTTTGGTTTTTGTTTTTGGTTTTGTTTTGTTTTTTGTTTTTGTTTCTGGTTTGCTCTTCTTTACCCAATCTATGATACTTTTAATGTCTTTTCTTCATCCATTCCAAGATAAACAATATTTAAACAGAAATCGAATACCTTTTTTCTGGTACGATAATCATGGAAAAAGACAAAATATCAAGCAGATAGGGAGGGTACATATATATCAGAAACGTTTTCATGATGACAGAAGGGAGAAACACAGTAACAGAAGATTGACGGACCATCTACAAGGGAAAGACGAAGTTAGTGTAACGATGAAAAATGTTAAACAAGACAAATTCCAAGGACAATATTACTACAGGAATGATTAATGGCTCTAGATGAATTTGGTATTGAAAAAGTAAACATCGTTCGAAATGAAAATTTATGAAACTGGAAAAATATGTACAGGCACGTAAAAGTCAAATTTAATTGCTTTTCCAAAGAAAGTAGGGGCAATAGAAAATGAACTCTATCGTACAATCAGCTTGACGAATCCTGTGATAAGGATTCTATTAGAACAATCCTGATGAGGACAGGGAATACAATCAAATCAGAAATATCAGAAGAAAAATGTGGATTTGTTGAAGAGAAAGGAAGTGCTAACACCATATTTATCTAAGAAGTATCATAGAATGATCAATTGAGCATTGATCAGTCAACTGCAAAAGTTCAATATTGATAGTAAAAAGATCTTAGGATTAAAAGGAAGATGTACTGGGAACACAAAGCAGTTACGAGAGTATAAATTTATACTTGTTCTTTTTAAAATATCATAAAAAGGAGTAAGACAGTGATGTGTTCTGTCAACAGATGTGTTTAAACTGTGCAGAAAACTATCATGAGAAACCTAGCATATAAATTGGAAAGAAAAAGATGAGCACTGTTTGTTATGCAGATGACATCACTCTAATTGCAGAAAATGAACAAAAGAGCTATACTTTTTTTCTAAAAAATAATAGAAATAGGACGCCGAAATAAAGGACTTAATAATAAGGATAATGAAGTCATGGTAATTAGTAGAAAGCAGAAAATCCTCTCACAGATGCACATTAGACGCATCCAGCAGAATCAGCCGAGCTAAAACAACTATCCAGAAAACAGGGTTTTTTGTTTGTTCTTTTTAACCAACAAATGCCTATTAAATGATATTAGGAATAGATCTTTTTAATATTATATAGAAGGGATATACTTGCAGTGACAAAAGGTGAATTCGTATGGAGAACCTTGATTTCCAACGCCATGTGGCAAGGCACACACGATGATGATGACAGTGTGTGCATAGACTTTGTTCCTCAGTACAAGACTTATGTTATCTTCATTGTGCTGAGTACAAAAATCTTCACAAACAGGATGCACACACTCCCTTTTTGTCCATAACACTTACTGTAAATAAATGCTACAAACGGATATCCATCTGTTCTCAGCATTTATCAATCAACCATCTGAATGACGATCGATGACGACTGTGTATGAGATCATAACATCGTGTCTGAAGTAACGAAAGTATAGAGGAGCTGGCTTTCCTTTGACCTGTTGGACACATTCAGACATACTGTTTCTATGTTTAAATGCTTAGCATTCCTAGAGACACTCCCTACATAACACTGGCGTGAGAACGAAAAAAAACGTTTGGCTTGATGTTCTCATTAGTACGAATGATTTCCGTTTATACAATCTCCGATTGTAACAACATTTGACATAGTCGTGGTAGTATTTCTAGCACTGGAATGTCATGACCCAGATTTGGGTAATTTCGTCAGCGCTGTTTATTGTTCCTATTTTCGGTACAAAAATGTGCATCTATTCTTGGAACTTCTGATTTTTATCCAACAAAGAAAAAGAAGAAAAAGACAATACACATTTCAGTCAAATCATGAAATGAATTTTATCTGGACAAAAAATGAACTGCGGTCTAAATACAAAATCATTACGATATTTATGAGATCAGATTATGTTAAAGCAGTTCCTTTTTTAGGATTTTGGAATTTCTATAGGAAGGATTTCAGCCACTCCAATAAATCTATATGCGCTCAGTCTGAATTAAATTGAAACGGAGATGCATGGAAGTTACTTGAGCCTGTAGATAACCCTACATTCTGACATGTTCTTGAAATGAAGAGAGGTACAAGACCTATGAACAACTGACACAGCCAAAATATAAATAGAGTATGAAGCTGAATAAAAAGAATCTGATCTTTATGTTGTATATTAGGAGTGACCTCGGCACACCAGTTCCTGAATCCACATCTTGGGAGAGGGGTGGGATGGTAGATGGGGGAATATCTGTTGCCTGCCTGATTGTGGAATTTACGACTCTTGATTTATCAGCACGGTGATCAAACCAGTTGACCTACAGGGCCCACCAGGAATGAGTTGAGAATAAAGTTGTTTTTGCTCATAATGTACTGATAAGGCAGCTGACCTTTGGAAAACATCACGTAATGTTGGATTGATGTTTCTGTTCATCATAGCGCACTGCGTTATACGGTTGTTGTCATTCAAGACTTGTTCACATTGCCAGCATAGTTCCATTGTCAAAGCGTTGATACATAATTTCTGTGACGTAATCAGCACTGTTTATGTGTAGCCATTTTTGAGTACGAAAACATTGTATCTATTTTCGACAAGTCTAGTTATTTCGACTTCTTAGTACCAAAAGGCAACACGTAGTTTAGTCACATCGTAAAAGATGTGTGTTGATAGGTTGGAGTTTGGCGTTCCTGCTGGACAATTATGGGATTGGGTTCTACTAAAGGAATCGATGATTTCAGGAAAAGTATCAGCTGCTGCTTTTTTAAACACGTTGATAGCACCACTCCTGTTTCACTACTCCATGTCCCATTCTGATTCTCTAAATTACCTCCACACTTCCCTAACCTGACAGCACTAAATTTAGTCGTGCGTGAAGAAATGCATATCATAGAAATATCTTTGGCAGTGCTTTGATATTGAGAATGTGGATGATAAAAATAATCCTATGGGATTTTGTTTAAGAAGTTTAGGTTCAGATTTTGTGCTTCTATGCTTATTTCCACAAACAAATGACCTTACCTCACCAGACTGAAGAAATGCAGACAATTGCAGTGCTGGTCAGGAAATTTGAGCAACACCATCAGTGAGAGAAACTGCACAATGTTTGAGATTCATCAGTGTGGTTTCGGTCTTTCCACCAAATCCATAGTAAGATCCATGGATGAAGTCAGAGATGCCAGGCGTGCAGGCGCATTCTAACAAATCAGTGTAGAGAACATAACAGATGTACCTTCACGATCATCTACATCTGACGGTAGTGACACTCACCTAATGAGATTCTATCTGTCCTCAACAGGCTCTAGTGTCAGCTAATGGAATTCGCTCCCATCAAAAACAGCTTCACCAGTGCAAGAGGGAGGAAAGTTACTCTATTGTGCCCCTTCCAAAAAACTTTTGCAGCCAGCAGGAATAAAATATGAAATAAAACAAAACAGGTAATTAGCATCAGCATGTGTCCTGCCGTAGGCTTTGGCAGATCTTGACCCTCCATATGCATCTATCCCTTTGTCACTGCAAGTACATCTTCCACCCTCTCTGTCCTCAGCCTCCCCACAAGTCGATCCAAATATTTTCTCCCAGGGTCTACCTGGTGTTATATTTCCCTCCAGCTTTTCTGTTGTGACCAAGTGCTCTAATTCCCCTTTGTTCATAAAATGGTAACTGTGAAACAAACAACAAAAATCACAAATAAAACAAACCAGAAATGCACATTGTCTTCATCAGTAAAAGAATTAATTTAGTAAATATATACATAAAAATAATGATTTATGTTTAATAAGTTGTTGCAGTCAGAGCATTTTTTTTTTAATTTAGTTTTTTTTAACCTTGATTGGCAGGATCATTATTCTTATCAAACAAGAGCCACTCGTCAAGAATTAATGTATTCATATAGCTGACCCTGATCAATCAACTTAAATTATTGATCAAAACAATTTACCTTCGAATAACCTAACAACCTAACGTCTGCTGCTGAATGAAACAACAGGTGAGTTTTAGTGTTTTTGTTTGTTGTTGTTGTTGTTGTTGTTTTTCTCATTTTCGTATTGGTGTTTGTTTATTTGTGATCTTACGTTTACGTTTGACAATAGCTATTTGACCAAATATCTGCAAGTGTCTAATCTGGTTGTAATAAATACGCATTCTGATTCTATTTTTGTGTTTTTCTTGTTTCTGTTTGCTTTAGAGAGAGAGCACTAGACAGACCAAGGGAGAAAACATAAGATAGGTGGAGTAGTGGGGACAAAAAAGGTAGAGGATATACCTGCAGTGACAAAAAGTAAATTCATATGGAGAACCTTGATCGCCAACGCCGTGTGGCAAGGCACACGAAGATCATGATAGTGTGAGCATACGTGTAGACTTTGTTCCTCAGCACCTGACTGATGTTATCTTCATTGTGCTGATTACACACATCCTCACAAACATGATTCACACATTCACTTTTTTGTCCATAAAACTTACTGTAAATAAAAGACTACAAACAGATATCAATGAAAATATCTGTTTATTGCATTTATCAATCAACCATCTCAATGACGACGATGACATCTGTGTATAAGATCATAACATCGTGTCTAACGAACGAAGTATAGAGGAGTTAGCTTTGCTTTGTGACCTGTTCGGCACTTTCAGACATAATGTTTCTATGTTTAATGTTTAGCATTCCTAGAAACACTCCCTATATAACACTGGCGTGAGAACGAAAAAATAGTTTGGCTTGATGTTCTCATTAGTACTAATGATTTCCGTTTATACAATCTTCGATTGTAACAACATTTGACATAGTCGTGGTAGTATTTCTAGCACAGGAATGTCATGACCCAAATTTGGATAATTTCGTCAGCGCTGTTATTGTCCCTATTTTCAGTACAAAAACATTGCATCTGTTCTTGGAACTTCTGATTTTTATTCAACAAAGAAAAAGAAGAAAAAGACAATACACATTTCAGTCAAATTATGAAATATCTCTTTGCATCTTGACAAAAGAAATTGAATTGCCAATCTGAATACAAAATCATTATGATATTTATGAGATCAGATAATACTAAAACAGTTCCTTTTTTAGGATTTTGGAATTTCTACAATTGGGTTCATTGCACTCCAACAAATGTATATGTGCTCAATCTGAATTAAATTGATACGGAGATGCCTAGAAAATTACTTGATCCTCTACAAAACCTTACATGACATTTTCTTGAAATGAAGAGATGTACAGAACCTATGAACAACTGACACAGCCAAATTTATCGAGTATGAAGATGGATAAAAAGAAGCTGACACTTCTGTTGTATATTAGGAGTGACCGCGACACTAAATCCTGAATCCACGTCTTGGGAGAGGGGTGGGTGATAGGGGGGGGGGGGATCTGTTGCCCGCCTGAGGGTGGAATTTACGACTTTTGATTTCTCAGCATGGTGATCAGACCAATGACATACAGGGTCCACCAGGATTGAGTTGAGAATAAAGTTATTTTTCCTCATAATGTTTTAATAAGGCAGATGACCTTTGGAAAACATCATATAATGTTGGATTGATGTTTCTGTTCATCATAGTGCATTGCGTTACACGGTTGTTGTCATTCATGATTTCGTCACATTGCCAGCATAGTTCCATTGTCAAAGATTTGATACATAATGTCTGTGACGTAATTGGGACTGTTTATGTGTAGCCATTTTTGAGTACGAAAACATTGTATCTATTTTCGCCAAGTCTAGTTATTTCGACTTCTTATTACCAAAAGGCAACAGGTAGTTTAGTCACATCGTAAAAGATGTGTGTTTGTAGGTTGGAGTTTGGTGTTCCTGCTGGACAATTATGGGGATTGGTCTCTACTAAAGGAATCGATGATTTCAGGATAAAAATATCAGCTGTTGTTTTTTAAAAACGCTGATAGCACAACTCCTGTTTCACTACTCCATGTCCCATTCTGATTCTCTAAATTACCTCCACACTCACCTAACCAGAAAGTACTGAAATAGCAGTGCGTGTGGAGATGCATCTCAGAGAACAATTTTTTGCAATGCTTTGGTATTGAGAATGTGGATGATAAAAATGATCCTATGGGATTTTGTTTCAGAAGTTTAGGTTGAGATTTTGTGCTTCTATGCTTATTCCCACAAAAAAAATTACCTTACTCACCAGACTGAAGAAATGCAGACAATTGCAGTGCTGGTCAGGAAATTTGAGCGACATCCTCAGTGAGGAAACTGTACAGTTTTTGAGATTCGTCAGTGTAGTTTCAGTCTTTCCACTAAGTTCATACAAAGACCTATGGATGAAGTCAGAGGTGCCAGGCATGCAGGCGTCCTTCTAACAAATCAAAGTATAGAATATAATGGATGTACCTTCACGATCACTTACATCTGACGGTAGTGACACTAACTTTGTGAGATTCTATTAGTGCCGCAAGAGGACCCAGTGTCAGCCACTGGAATTCCATCCCATCACAACAGTTTCACCAGTGGATGAGGGAGGAAAGTTACTCTACTGTGCCCCTTCCAAAAAACTGTTGCAGCCAGCAGGAACTAAAATATGAAATAAAACAAAACAGGTAATTAGCATCAGCATGTGTCTTGCCGTACAGCTTTGGCGATCTTGACCTTTCATATGCATCTATCCCCTGTCACTGCAAGTACATCTTCCACCCTCTCTGTCCTCAGCCTCCCCACAAGTCTGTCCCATACTTTCTCCCTGGGTCTAACTGGTGTTATATTTCCCGCCAGCTTTCCTGTTGTGACCAAGTGCTCTAATTCCCCTTTGTTCATAAAATGGTCAATGTGAAACAAACAACAAAAAACACAAATAAAACAAACCAGAAAAGCACTTTCTCTTTATCAGTAAAAGAATTAATTAGTAAATATATACCCTATTAAATAATCATTTATGTTTAATAAGTTGTTGCAGTCAGAGCATTTAAAAAAAAAATTTTAACCTTGATTGGCAGGATCATTATTCTTATCAAACAAGAGCCAGTCATCAAGAATTAATGTATTCATATAGCTGACCCGTGATCAATCAACTTAAATTATTGATCAAAACAATTTACCTTCGAATAACCTAACAACCTAACGTCTGCTGCTGGATGAAACACAGGTGAGTTTTAGTGTTTTTGTTGTTGTTGTTTTGTTGTTGTTTTCTGTCTCATTTTCGTATTGGTTTTTGTTTATTTGTGATCTTACGTTTACGTTTGACAATAGCTATTTGACCAAATATCTGCAATGTGTCTAGTCTGGTTGTAATAAATACGCATTCTGATTCTATTTTTGTGTTTTTCTTGTTTCTGTTTGCTTTAGAGAGAGAGCACTAGACAGACCAAGGGAGAAAAATAAGATATGTTTGCAGAGTAGGTGGGGACAAAAAAGGTAGGGATATACCTGCAGTGCAAAAAGTAAATTCGTATGGAGAACCTTGATCGCCAACGCCGTGTGGAAGGCACACGAAGATATGATAGTGTGAGATATGTAGACTTTGTTCCTCAGCACCTGACTGATGTTATCTTCATTGTGCTGAGTACAAACATCCTCACAAACATGATTCACACATTCACTTTTTTGTCCATAACACTTACTGTAAATAAAAGCCTACAAACACATATCAATGAAAATATCTGTTATTGCATTTATCAATCAACCATCTCAATGACGATCGATGACATTGTGTATAAGATCATAACATCGTGTCTAAACGAACGAAAGTATAGAGGAGCTAGCTTTGCTTTGTGACCTGTTCGGCACTTTCAGACAGACTGTTTCTATGTTTAAATGCTTAGCATTCCTAGAACACTCCCTAATAACACTGGCGTGAGAACGAAAAAAAACGTTTGGCTTGATGTTCTCATTAGTACTAATGATTTCCGTTTATACAATCTTCGATTGTAACAACATTTGACATAGTCGTGGTAGTATTTCTAGCACAGGAATGTCATGACCCAAATTTGGATAATTTCGTCAGCGCTGTTATTGTCCCTATTTTCAGTACAGAAAACATTGCATCTTTCTTGGAACTTCTGATTTTTATCCCAACCAAGAAAAAAAAAAAAAAGGACATACACATTTCAGTCAAATTATGAAATATCTCTTGCATTTTGACAAAAAAAATGTAATTGCCAATCTGAATACAAAATCATTATGATATTTATGAGATCAGATAATACTAAAACAGTTCCTTTTTTAGGATTTTGGAATTTTGTACAATTGGGATTCATTGCACTCCAACAAATGTATATGTGCTCAATCTGAATTGATTTTACAAAATCCTAGGAATTTTGGGAAATTCTACAAAACCTTACATCGCATTGCGAAACAAATGTATAGCGCTTTCAACTGAACAGTCAAAATCAATCGAGTATGAAGATGGATAAAAAGAAGCTGACATTTCTGTTGTATATTAGGAGTGACCTCGACACACTAAATCCTGAATCCAGTCTTGGGAGAGGGGTGGGTGGATGGGGGGGGGGGGAATCTGTTGCCCGCCTGAGGGTGGAATTTACGACTTTTGATTTCTCAGCATGGTGATCAGACCATTGACATACAGGGTCCACCAGGAATGAATTGAGAATAAAGTTATTTTTCCTCATAATGTTCTAATAAGGCAGATGACCTTTGGAAAACATCATTAATGTTGGATTGATGTTTCTGTTCATCATAGTGCATTGCATTATACGGTTGTTGTCATTCATGACTTCTCACATTGCCAGCATAGTTCCATTGTCAAAGTTGATACATAATGTCTGTGACGTAATCGGGCGGTTTATGACAGCCATTTTTGAGTACGAAAAATTGTGATCTATTTTCGCCAAATTAGTTATTTCGATTCTTATTACCAAAAGGCAACAAGTAGTTTAGTCACATCGTAAAAGATGTGTGTTTATAGGTTGGAGTTTGGTGTTCATGCTGGACAATTATGGGGGTTGGGTTCTACTAAAGGAATCGATGATTTCAGGAAAAATATCAGCTGTTGCTTTTTTAAAACGTTGATAGCACCAGTCCTGTTTCAACTACTCCATGTCCCATTCTGATTCTCTAAATTACCTCCACACTCACCTAACCAGAAAGTACTGAAATAGCAGTACGTGTGGAGAGCATCTCATAGAACAATTTTTGCAATGCTTTGGTATTGAAATGTGGATGATAAAAATGATGCTATGGGATTTGTTTCAGAATTTAGGTTGAGATTTTGTGCTTCTATGCTTATTTCCCACAAAAATACCTTACATCACGAGACTGAAGAAATGCAGACAATTGCAGTGCTGGTCAGGAAATTTGAGCGACATCCTCAGTGAGGAAATTGTACAATTTTTGAGATTCGTCAGTATGGTTTCAGTCTTTCCACTAAGTTCATACAAAGACCTATGGATGAAGTCAGAGATGGCAGGCATGCAGATGCCTTCTAACAAATCAGAGTATAGAATATAACGGATGTACCTTTCACGACCATTTACATCTGACGGTAGTGACACTCACTTTGTGAGATTCCTATTTGTGCGGCAACAGGACCTAGTGTCAGCCACTGGAATTCCATCCCATCACAACAGCTTCACCAGTGGATGAGGGAGGAAGTTACATCTACTGTGCCCCCTCCAAAAAGACTATTGCAGCCAATAGGAACTAAAAAATGAAATAAAACAAAACAAATAATTGTATTCAGCATGTGTCCTGCCACACAGCTTTGGCGATCATGGCCCTTCCATATGCATCTATGCCTTGTCGCTGCAAGTACATTTCCATCCTCTCTGTCCTCAGCCACCCCAAAGTCTGCCCCAATACATTTCTCCCTGGGTCTTCCTGGTGTTATCTTTCCCCACAGCTCTCATGTTGTGACCAGGTGCTCTAATTCCCCTTTCTTGATGAAATATTCAATAAATGTAAAACAAACAACGAAAAACACAAACAAAACAAACCAGAAAAGCACATTCTCTTCATCAGTAAAAGAAACAATTAATAAATACATACATAAAAAATTAATTTTCATTCATGTTTGAAAAGTTGTTGCAGTCAGAGCATCTATATTTGACGATAGTGACGCTCACTTTGTGAGTTTCCATTTGAATGGAGCAGTACCGGGTTCTGTGCTTCAATAGGACCTAGTTTTAAGCCACTGGAATTCCCTCCATCAAAACAGCTTCAGCAGTGGATGAGGGAGGAAAATTACTCTACTGTGACTCCCCAAAAAACACTCCTTTGCAGCCAGCAGGAACTTAAAAGAACAGAATAAAACAAACAAAAAACACACAAAAATAGCCACGAAACGTGCATTCTCTGTTCTTATCTGCTAAAGAAATAATAAGTTAATAAATAATAAAGATAGTATAAAAAGCTAGAAATATAACATAAGTCTCGTTTATGTAGGAAAATTTGTTGCAGTCAGATTTTTTTTTCAGTTTCGGTTATTTTTTAACCTGGATTTGCATGGTTATTATTTTGATCGATAAAGAGCCAGTCATCATGAATTAACCTATTCATATAGCTGACCAATGATCCATCAACTCAATTTAATGATCAAACAATTTACCTTCAAATAACGTAACAATCTGACATCTCCCACTTGATGACGCAGCAGGTTTGTTTTTGTCTTTTTTCTCTCTCTAATTTTTTATAACTTGGTGTTTGTTGTTTGTGAACTTAAGTTAACGTTTGACAAAGGCCAGTTGGCCGAAATGTCCACCTGTCTTGAATGTTGTATTGAATTTGGTTCTGATTTTATTTTCCTGTTTTTCTTATTCCTGTTTGCTTGAGAAGCAGCGCTGGCACTTGTTTTGGATCCATGTAATACCATACGCCTTAGAAAATAAAACCTTAAAAAGTCAGTTATATTAGACATTTTCTCTATCTAAAATAAAAAAAAGAAAAGCGATCCACCCCACAGAGCAAAACAGATCGTGACAGATTTAAACTGCAAGCGCATGAGCAGGACTAATGGCGAGGTTTGAGGGTTATGAAAGTTCAAGTGTAAATACCCTGAAACCTTCACAACGCTCGGCTTGCATATACAGCATGTTGCTGTCTACCAGCTGTCCAAGGCTTAGCGTGTGGTGTTACAGCTTAGCTGGGGAAGCAAGGGCGAAATGGTTATAAAACAATACAAAACTTGATGATACATTCCCTCAGGAACACACGTATGCTGTATATCTTTTTCAAGATGGCACCTACAACATTTAGAAACACAATTGTAGTGTTTATGAAGACAAGGAGCTAAAAATATTAAACAGTACACGTAAAAGATTCTGACCAGTCATTCGTGTTGACTGCTTGTGAAGATAGCTCACGGTAAAAACATTTCATCTCTTGTTTTGTTTAACTTCAATTGAACCAGCTCAGAGGAAATTCAGGACATGCAGGTGTTGTTTATATAAATTATGCAAGTGACCAACTTTATATAGACATGCTTAGGATACTGACTTCCAGTTTAATGACCGACGCCGGCAGGTATGCAAGTGTTCTTGGCTCCATAACAAAATTGTTCTGCGTTTCGAAATAGATATCCAGATTAGTAAAAACAATTTAGTATCATCAAGCAAATTCAACTACCTGACTGCATTATTACTTTGTTGGCTGACAAGCGCTTTAAGAAATAATCGTCACCGATTTTTTAAAGTGAAGGTTTTAATATGGAACACCAGGTGTCTCCAATGGTGGATGTTTTAAGCCAGTTTTCTTGACAATAAAAGTGTTATCTTATATCGACCACCTTCAGGCACCATCAGCGTGTGAGCAGCTGTAATGATATGGTCATGCTGATCTTCAGTCAGGCGTGCTGAACAATGTAAGTGCTTATGAAAAACTAAAATGAATAGAAAACACTTTTAATTAGAGGACCACGCTTTTGGCTCCCCCATTCTATCCACCAACTGCAAAAACTCAACCCTTTGACTGTCTCACCTTATCCATCAGCTTCTTGCAGGAAGCTGGTGGACAGGGTGAGGGAGTCTAAGTGTTCATTTTTCGCTTTGCTAGAATGATTGGCAAAGCAGGATGCTGGTGGACAGGGTGAGGGAGTCAAAGTGTTCAGTTTTTGCTTTGCTAGCATGATTAACAAAGCAGGATGCTTGTGGACAGGGTTTAGACAGTCAAAGGGATAACTATGTGGCTGTCATGTGACTTGAAAAAATCCGTTTGAACTAAACGCTAATGGATGGGGAGAACAAAAATCACCACATTTCCATCAGCAAGTGTCAAAGATCTGCAAAACCAAATTAATTGAAGACGCACTCATAAAAGCAGGGGATCGTGAAACTAGATTCCAAGTAAACAGGGGACCAGCAGGGGACAAATCTAGCAAGCTTCCAACCAAACTAAAGGACAGGGAAAAGATTGGTATTGTCTCATTTTCAAAACAGCCTCCTCCACAACAATCAGCATTTGAATCATGTACAGCGAGCAGAACTGTATCATAAAGAACAAACATACGATGGTTGCATGGTGTGTTCTATACGTCCCATGACTCATCATCATCATCATCAGGTGCCATGCCACAAGCCGTTGGCGATCATAGCCTTCTATCTATTTCTATCCCTTGTTGCCTCAAGCACCTCTTCCACCCTCTCTGTCTTCAGCCACTCTGCAAGTCCGTCCAATATTTTCTCCCTGGGTCTACCTGGTGCTCTCTTTTCCTCCAGCTTTACTGTTGTGACCAGATGCTCCAATTCCCCTTTCCTCATACAATGACCTATACATGTTGCCTGTCTTTTCCTAGTCTTCCTAATGAATGATCTTCTTGTGTGTGCCTCCATCAAGACTGTCTCCTTTGTTTTCTTTGCTGTTCATGGACTCTCAACATTCTTCTTAGAAACCACTTCTCGGCTGCCTCAATCTCGTTCTGGTTTTGCTTGTTGACTGTCCACGCCTCACAACCGTATAACATTATCGGTTCCATATAATATTCAAGAACTCTCTAACTGATGTTAATTGATAGGCATTTGGTGGTAAGAATGCTTTTCATCTTCTTGAATGCTGTTTTGGCTTGGCCGATTCTGCTGTCATTTTTGATGTGCATATCCTGTCTGGTGAAATGATCGTTTCCACCAGATACATGTATTTGAACTTATCAATCTGTCTGAAGGTTGTACCGTTTGCTGTTATTTTGCATGAAGGGGTTTCATGTTTTTACTGATCACTATGACTTCAGTCTTCTTGCTGTTTAGTTCCAACCCCCTTACCATTGCTTTCTATTTCTAGTACATTTGCAAGGTTTTGTAGGTCCCTTTCATTTTCTGCAATTAGCACAGTGGCATCTGCGTATCGAATGTTGGACCAAACATGTATATATTAGTCCCCGATTGTCTGTCCAGAGACACACCACTGATTTGATTAGAACACCTATCCATTGATCTAAAAGGTGTTGAGGGCGAGTGTTAATTCAGCAAGGCGAATTAGTATTTTGCTGGTGGTGGTGGTGGTGGTGTGGTGTGTGAGGGGGTGCGATGGAACATGGGGGAGGGGTGGGTAATAGTCTGAATTTAGACGGAGATATAAACAGGTTTGGGCACGTAATCCATCTGCCATGAAGCTACAGATGTACAGAAACATCACATCTGATTTTTTTTACATGTGTTGGGGAGTGAAGACTGGGTGGTAGTTGAAGGGGTTAAGCGTGCTTAGCATGTCTATGGTGTCTTTAAGGTAGGCTATAGTTGGCTTCGTACTATGGGTTTTGATAGGAAAACCAACAATTCTGAGATATTCTCTGTAGGTTAGCTACAGGCATAAACAATGTTCTGTCAGGTGTGTTTCGCTTGTATACTGTTGGGAAGAAGGTAGACTGTTGGTTGTTGTGTTTCTAATTTTTATTAGTTTCAGGGTCTCGTACGAAATATCTCATTTTGTTCTTTTTTTGCTGATGGTGGATATGTCATTCATTTTCTTCACTTCTGAATGCGTGTGTGGGGTGGTAAGATTTAGATATGGCGAATGCATGCCGACTTTTTAATGTTGTAGTTAATTTTCGACCATGAATAATCTTGTGTCTTTCATTTTGTATCCTTAGCCAGAGAGATTTAAAATGTCAGATTTAGCTTATGACTTGAGTAGAGACACGTGTTTTGTCGTCTTTTTTCCATTTATGTAAACACGTTCAACAACGCAGCTGCAGATAGCAAGAATAATATTTGTTTTATCTAGAGATGTAAGAGAAAATTTAGCGATGAATCACAGAGCTCAAAAAGGGTTCAGGTAATTGAACCAACACTTGTGCTCATCAAACCAAAATGTCCAGCCCCCAATCTATTACATGTCAGTCCATATCCCATTTAGGTTACCTTGGTTTTGTGCGTGACAGTGACTGATCGGTTTTGACCTCACAGAAACTGGGTTTTGTTGTGGCTATAGTTACCAGATGTCGTCAGCGATAATTTTAACCATTCTGGTTAAAACTGAATGATGACATCTTCAACTGCTGTAAATAAACATTTCTCTCTCTCTCTCTCTCTCTCTCTCTCTCTCTCTCTATATATATATATATATATATATATATATATATATATATACATAAATATGTATATATATATATATATATGTCTCTCTCTTTCTCTCTCTCTCTTTCTCACACACAGAGTCATCCTTTCTGTCTGTCTGTCTGTCTGTTTGTCTGACTGTCTGTCTGTCTGTCTCTCTCTCTCTCTCTTTCTCTCTCTTTCTTACACACGCTGGTGTGTGTGTGTGTGTGTGTGTGTGTGTGTGTGTGTGTGTGTGTGTGTGTGTGTGTGTGTGTGTGTATGTGTGCCTGCGTGTATGACTGTGTGTGTTAGACTCTCTCTATATCTCTCTTTCTCTCTCTCTCTCTCTCTCTTTCTCACACACAGATTCGTCCTTTCTCTCTGTTTGTCTGTCTGTTTGTCTGACTGTCTCTCTCTCTCTCTCTTTCTCTCTCTCTCTTTCTTACACACGCTGGTGTGTGTGTGTGTGTGTGTGTGTGTGTGTGTGTGTGGTGTGTGTGTGTGTGTGTGTGTGTGTGTGTGCGTATGTGCATGTGCACGTGCGGTTGAGTCAGTGTGCCTGCGTGTATGACTGTGCGTGTTAGACTCTCTCTCTCTCTCTCTCCTCTCTGTCTCTCTCTCTCTATCTGTCTGTCTGTCTCTCTTTCTCTCTGACTGTGTCTGCCTGTGTCTGTCTGTCTGTCTCTTTTTCTGTCTTGGTGTATGTGTGTTCGTCTATGTGTGCGTGTTCATTTCATAAGAAAAATACAACGTTTGCAAGCTAGCAACTGCATTTATAAATTTAACTTCGGAATCTACATTTTCCGCACTTGAATCACTCTGCGTTGCTGTCCTCAAATTTGCCAGAAAACATCTTGTATATCCTTCCAATTTGCACAGCATCGGTTGTGGTGGCAATGTCTGCACATTAATTGACTCATTGGAATGCAATTCGAACAACAACAAAAAATCACAAGGAATATATTGTATTTAAATTAATTTTTTTAATAGAAAGATTGTAAAGCAGACATATCTTTTGCAGTCTGTAAAGAATGGAAATAGATAAGCATGGACACGAAAGAAAAAAAGGAAAGAAAAAAAGCGAAAGAAAGAAAGAAAGAAAGAAAAGAAAGAAAGAAGGAAAGAAAGAAAAGAAGGAAAGAAAGAAAAAGGAAAGAAAGAAAGAAAAAAAGAAAGAAAGAAAGAAGGGAACGAAAGAAAGAAAGGAAAGAAAAAAGAAAGAAAGAAAGAAAGAACAAAAAGAAGGAAAGATAAATCAAACTAGAAATAAAGAAGGAAGGAAGTAACAAAAAGGAAGGACTAACAAAGACAAAAATATGATATCTGCAGAGACAAAAAAAGAGATAAAGAGAAAATATCCAACCAAAGAAACAAAAAATGTGTTGTGTTGTTATAGTCAAAGGTCACGGTAATATCAGGAATATATCAGAAGATTTTTAAAAAAAAACTAACAGCCATATACATGTACACACAAACAAATAAGCAAGCAAACAAAAGAAACAAACATATCAACAATAACATCGGGAAGGGCAATCCACTGAAATATATGTTTTCACTGTTTCTTTGCACATCAGATTACTTTCTTCTGACATTTTGATCACATGGTCAATGTATACTAGAGCCCTTTTGGAGTTTTCTTGCATATTTTTGTTTTTATTGTTATTGTTGTTGTTGTTTAATAGTGGTGCTTTTTACGTTCACGAGAGAGAGAGAAACAGAGAGAGAAAGTGAGACAGAGCGAGAGCAAGAGGGAGACCGAATCGAGACAGACAAGAGGAGAGAAGACGAACAGAGAGAGAACATGACAGAGATATAGACAGAGATCGAGACAGACATAGAGACAGAGAGAGAGAGACAGAGACTAGGCGAGAGAGAAAGAGGAGAGAGAGAGAGACCAAAGTCCAACGTCGTTAAAGTATCTAGTAGAATACTTACACATGCACAGTAACACCAAAGACAAGACGAACAGATGAGCTCTTACAGAGTTAATAGAACAGAGGACTAATCTTTTCAGCATCTTGCCCAAATCCACAAACGACTGAGGGAATCAGCAGGAAGTCCCATAGTTTCTGCTTCAAAGATGCACAGAAAAAAAAATCCCAAATGGTCGATAGCCGGTTCAGAGAACTGGTACCAGCAAATCCCAAGCAACGTTAAAGACATAAAAGATATACTCAGCCGGTTCAGAGAACTGGTACCACAAATCCCAAGCAACGTTAAAGACATAAAAGATATACTCAGCCGGTTCAGAGAACTGGTACCGCAAACCCCAAGCAACGTTAAACACGTTACAGATATGCTCACCATCTGGCAAGATTGGAGAATTAATTAATTAAGTTCCTTTGTTTGATGTCACACATGTTACCGTTGACGTGAGAGTCGTTACACCAAGATATCACAAACAGCACTAGCAGAAGCCATCCAACACTTCGTGGAAAACGCCACACAGCCAACAGGGCACCTGTAGCCTGATGCTGTCATTTAAGCAACCCTGCACGTGATACCCAACAATGTGTTCAATTCTGGAAAAAAAAATACAGTACCTAAAACATGTACAGGGCACAGCCTGAGAAGTCTCCTGACAACAGGGTTGCCAACCTGTTCATGGATTGGCTAGAGGAAAAGATTCTGGCCAGCAATTCAGTCACCATCTCTAAAAATTGATGGATGCGGATTTCAGATGGTATTGTGTTTTTCGGAGGGGGTCAAACGAAGATCTGGGCAAGAACCAGAAAAAAAAGAAAAAAACCACGAAAAAAAAAAAAAAATAAGAACGCGTATTGAATACAACCTGACAAGACAGGCGCAATTTTTCGGCCAACTGGACTTTGTCGAGCGTAAGATCACAAACAAAACAAAAACCAGATAAGAAAAATTAGGAGAAAATGACTGAAACTTCCCTGGTGCTCTGTCCAATGTGAAAAAAGGAATGTTTGAACGCGGGCAGTCACATTTGTTGAGGATCTCGGCAGTTTTAATGACATACCTGAACTAGATCTCCCACACAATCACATTTACTGTGAACACATCTAAGAATGAACGTTCGTTACTTCCATGTATGAATACTAAGGGATGGCCTTGTGCAGTCATATATTTTTATATCAAACCCCCCAAACACCCATAGCTATTTACTCTGCAAATCAGAGCACCTACAGAACTGCAGGCAAAACATAACCTTCAGCCAATTTTTAAGACTGAAACTACACTACTCTGGCAGGAAAAACCAAAGAAAACAAAACCAGCATCATTAGCGATGATCCCAAATCCTCAGCAAAGGGAAAATCTCCCAGACATCATTCCATAACCATCGACAGAATAAGTCCAATCCCCCACTGCCAGACACTGCAGTGCAGAGAGGCCACCAACACCTACCACATTCCATTTATCATCACACACAACCCCAACAATCTTCCAATTCAATACTGGTTCAAATAACACCTCCTCTCACAATCAAGTGCCTTGCCACATGGCGTTGGCGATATTGCCCTTCCATCTGTTTCTATCCCTCGTTGCCTCAAGCACCCCTTCCACCCTCTTTGTCTTCAGCCACTTTGCAAGTCCGTCCAATATGTTCTCCCTAGGTCTACCTGGTGCTCTCTTTCCTTCCAGCTTTCCTAATGTGATCAGGTGCTCCAATTTCCCTTTCCTCATAAAATGGCCTGTAAATGTTGCCTGTCTATTCCCAATCTTCCTTATGAATGATCTTCTTGTGTCTGCCTCCATCAAGACTGTCGCGTTTGTTTTCTTTGCTGTCCATGGAACTCTCAACATTCTCCTCAGAAACCACATCTCAGCTGCCCCAATCTTGTTCTGGCTTTGCTTGTTGACTGTCACCATCTTGACAGTCACACTTATCTATAAGCAGGAGATTACACAGGGCTACTCTAGACTGCACAAGGCCATCCCTTAGTATCCATACGCCAGCCAAGAAAAGAGGCTCACCATTTTCCATCTCCGCTGCTAGCGACGCATCCTCGGCATCCAATGGCAAGACAAGGTGACCAACACAGAGGTCCTCCGTCGTGCGGGCCTGCAGACCATCTTTGCCCTTCTAAGCCAACGCCGACTACGCTGGCTTGGCCATGTGCGTCGAATGGAGGATGGACGCATACCAAAAGACGTTCTCTACGGCGAACTGGCAAACCGGAAACGAACTCCAGGACGCCCACAGCTACGCTTTGTAGACGCATGCAAAAGGGACCTAAGAAGCTCAGGGATTGACCCAGGCTCTTGGGAGACTCTGGCGGAAGACAGGGCAGCGTGGAGGACAGCCGTTCAGCAAGGCGTTGTGAATGCGGAGAGGAGGAGAGCAGAAAGCGTAGATGAGAAAAGGGCTCTTCGCAAGCAACGTTCCAGAAACCAGACAACAGCGACTCAATTTGTATGTGGCAGATGTGACAGAGATTGCCACTCAAGAATCGGCCTGCACAGCCACAGCAGAAAGTGCACGTCATGACCACAACGCCTCCTGGTGCAGACTATCATCTTCTGAGATGTAAAGAGGCCGACGACTCTAGACCCTCCTATCCTTGGGCAACCAAACAGCTGTTCCTTGTTAGTGTTACCCTCTCTTCACTTTCGTATAACAGGAGATGAACCAGAGTGTTTAACTGTGGCAAAAACTACTGTGTACTATGTGGAAACCACATCGTAAAAAACATATTTTACTATCTCTGTCATCTCAGAAACACGTACTTTCCGAACCAATACCCTACGAGATTCTTAACTATGTATATCTGTTATGTTGTGTTGATTGCACTTCATTCCAAAACAGTGGTTGGGAAAAGTCACTCAAAGTTTCTACTGTCATTGATAAAAAATTAACCACAATACTGTTTCAGCAATAACGCTATGTTTCAATTTACCTGACACCATTTCTCTTATTTCGATACATCGGTGTAGAAAAAACAAAAAAAAACAATTCCTGAGTTCAGCACCTAACTAGAAAATAAGGAAGAAGATGCGAACAATTACGTCAAATAGATTGGATACCATCAATTTACAACACCCAATCCAATTAATGTGGTTGATTTGACTGTCATAGCTTAGTCGACTCTTTCGGTCTGAACGTACGTACGATTTTAAACCTCTCTCTCTCTCTCTCTCTCTCTCTCTCTCTCTCTCTCTCTCTCCTCTCTCTCTCTCTCTCTCTCTCTCTCTCTCTCTCTCTCTCCCTCTCTCTCTCCCTCTCTCTCTTCTCGTCTCTCTCCTCTCTCTGTCTCTCTTCTCTCTCCTCTGTCTCTGTCTCTCTTTCTTCTCTTCTCTCTCTCTGTTCTCTGTCTCTCTTTCTGTCTCTGTCTCTGTCTCTCTTTTCTCTTCTCTCTCTCTGTCTCTGTCTCTGTCTCTCTCTCTGTCTCTCTCTTCTCTTCTCTCTGTCTCTGTCTCTTGTTTCTCTCTCTCTCTCTCCTCTCTCTTCTCTCGTCCTGCTGTCCCTGTCTCTCTCTCTGCATGTATATATATAGTCATATGATAAAAGGTTACACCAAAATTAATCAATTTAGAATTAACCAGCAATTGAAATTGGACATAACCCCTGTTTTACATACACTATCTCAGCCATAGCATTTCTCGCTAATTTTAAGACACGCTTTAACTCTGGAATTTCTCAAGTATATCCGAATTCTAACACCCCTATATTTCGCAATCATGCAGTGAATTGGGTATAACAGTCGTACCATTGAACTTAAGGATAACTTTGACAGGAAACTTTTGATTTATGACTGCCTCCAATAAAGATACCACAGCTTTCTGAGCTTGATCATGTGCAGATTTTTACAGGTTCGAAAAACTTATATCCCGATATGTGTGGAAGTGTTTAAAATTTCCATGCTTTCAAAATCATGATAAAAGATATCTTGTGGACTATTTCATCCACTAAAAACTTTCACCTACACGTACAGCTAAACACACACACACGCGCGCGCACACACACACACACACACACACACACACTCACACACACACACACACACACACACACACAAACACTCACACACACACACAAACAAACACACACACATACACAAACACACATACACACACATATATATATACATACATACATACATACATACATACATATATATATATATATATATATGTATGTATATGTTATATATATAATTTATATGTATATGTATATATGTATATATATATATATATATGTGTGTGTGTGTGTGTGTGTGTGTGTGTGGTGTGTGTGTGTGTGGTGTTTGTGTGTGTGTGTCTGTCTGTCTGTCTGTCTGTTTGTTGTGTGTGTATTAATCCACTCATTCAAATTCACATAACACAGAGATAATGAGAGAGAGAGAGAGAGAGAGAGAGAGAGAGAGAGAGAGAGAGAGACAGACAGACAGACAGAGACAGAGACAGACACAGAGACAGAGACAGAGACAGAGAGAAACACTCGAAGATCAATACCAATCTAAGAAGCTCCAATGGTGGTTGAACCTTATTTCCATAATGTTGAGGGGACAAATGCACTTCACTTTTGATTGTTTGTGAGAAAAAGTCGGACAGCGTGTTTAAAAAAAATAAATAAATAAAAGAGAGAGAGTGGGGGGGGGACATAACAGCAAACAAACAAACAAGCAAACAAACAACAACATAACACAAGAAACAAAACAACAGAACTGTATCAATGTAGGTCAGTTGATGGTTTTGCCAAAGAGACAGGATTTCACACACAACCTCTCAGAAATCACTTGCTCTCTCTCTCCGACTTCCTCCTCCGACTGTTTATTGTGATAACCCCTTGACTCCCATTACCTGTTCACTAGCATCCTGCATTGCCGACCATGCAAAAAAAAGCAAAACACTTAACCCTTTGATTCCCTCACCCTATCCATCAGTTTCCTGCAGGAAGCTGGAAGATAGGGAGAGGGAATCGAAGGGTTTAAGGGGCAGACCTACCCAGACCTACCCTGATGTATACATCAGACATAATATGTTCAAAAGTGTTAATCCGATTTCCTTGATATTTGGCACACATATAGCAGGGACAGGTACCTATGGCCGGTAGTAAAATCTTGCAGTTGTGCTTGAAAGAAACATTTTTATCAAAAGTTGTATTATAATTTTTTTATTAAAATTATTCTAAAAATTGGTGTGATGATTGTACAGAAAATAATGAAAGTAGAGCTAAGATTTTACTACATGCCATACATACTATACAGATGTGTTTGCTCACTAAGTATCAAATTCCTAACATGAATATATGTGTAGTTATAAATGTCACAGTATGTACTATATTTTTTCATTTTCGCCTGAACATTTTTTAATTAATTATTTTTTTGGCAACTTTTTATAACTCACAGACCCCAACAAATATATTCAATCCAAAGAATACTGTCTGGGATATCTTCTTGCCAAATATCATGGTGATTGGTTAATTAGAACTGAAACACTGAACATCACAATCTTGGTACCCAAATCTGGGTAGGTCTCCTCCCTTAACATTTTTGCTGTTGAAGGATAGGGTGTTGGAATCAAAGGATTAAATCTCGTATCAAGGAAAAAGCACGCTTTGATGCTTGCGTTGGCTTCCTGTTTTTAAAAACAAATTTATCCCCGGTGCGTCTGTCACATTATCTATAAGGTTATGTCTTTGTAATGAGAAACCGACGTTTTATAACAAGGGCAAAGTCTGTTAACGGTGCTATATGTCTTATTTTTCTTATTGTTGTTGTTGATGTTGTTGTTGTTCTTGTTCTTGTTCTTCTCCTCCTCCTTTTCTTTCGTTCGTCTTCTTCTTCTTATTGTTGTTGTTGTTGTTGCTGTTGTTGTTGTTGTTGTTGTTGTTGTTGCTCTTCTTCTTCTTCTTCTTCTTCTTCTTCTTCTTCTTCTTGTTCTTCTTCTAACCTCATGGCCAAAAGTGGTTGTCCAGAGAACTAATGGAAAACTGAAAGTAATGCTCCATCTCTGTCTCCATCTGTGAGATACTGCAGCACGCAGAGGAGTCATTAAGTTTAAGAAAATAACCTAGTTTCGCAGATAGAGAGGCATTGCTATTGAGAGACATCGCTTCATTAGATATACGTACTTTTCTTCCTCCAGCAACTATGGTAAACAGCTGAATTACGATATACATGTAATGCACACTGGACCATAGGTAAAATTAGACAAACAAAATAAAACTTGGAGAATAAGAGGGAAATGAAATTAATTTACACGGAATGTTTGTATGCCGGCTTTTGAGATATTTGTTTCTCTCTCTCTCTCTCTCTCTCTCTCTCTCTCTCTCTCTCTCTCTCTCTCTCTCTCTCTCTCTCTCTCCTCTCTCTCTCTCTCTCTCTCCGTCTGTCTGTCTGTTTCTCCCTGTATCTCTCTGCCCCCCCTCTCTCTCTCTCTTGCTCTGTCTCTCTCCCTCCTTGTCTCCTCTTGCTCTCTCTCTCTCTCTCCTCTCTCTCTCTCTTTGTCTTTGTCTTCTGTCTGTCTCTGCCTCTGTCTCTGTCTGTCAAGTCTCTCTGTCTGTATGTCTATCTGTTTCTCTCTCTCTCTCTCTCTCTCTCTCTCTCTATGTCTGTCTGTCTGTCATGCACACATCTCTCTCTCTCTCTCTCTTTTGTATTTTGTTTTACGAAATTGCCTGAAAAGAAGTCTACCATAGTTGTTCATCTATTTGAAATTTTGCGAATAAATGGAATCTCTCATTTGTCTTTTTTTTTCTTTTGGTTTATTTCTTTTTGTTTATTTTGTTTCAGATTGTTGCTTTTATTGTTGTTGTTCTTGTTGTTGTTGTTGTTGTTGTTGTTGTTGTTGAACTTGATGCTTTTTTTCCATATTTACTTTTTTCTTCTTCGACTTCTTCATCTTCTCCTCCTCCCCCATCTTCTTCCTGATGTTTGTTCTTGGCTTTTTGTTTCTTTCTTCTGATTTTAATATTAGTATTTGATGCTCTCTGCGATATGTTATCCCTCATTCAATGCAGACGGTAAGATCAAACATAGGGAATATGTCCTTTTAGCTGTACTGGTACAGATGAGTCATTTCGTCATTCATTCCAATAGACAAGTAGAAAGATCACCCACGCTATTGGAATTAGTTTCATTTAAATATGTACTTTTATGATACCCCACGTAGCTGGGAAATATCTGGCACTGACCTACACTTGTTTATATTTGTTGTTGCTGTTACACATGAACCAAGGAGGAAAATCCAATTGATCACTGATATCTTTAACATTGTGACAGTGTGTGATGACAAATCAGTTATGTGTGCCATGTTCTGTAATGTAAATTGCTTCTGAAGAATATATGGATGTTGAGTGGTACTTAATTCAGATTTTGTGTGTGTGTGTGGAACACATACTGGATCACAG
>JAPXFY010000015.1:62144037-62149037 GCA_030674185.1 Monoplex corrugatus
GGCTCTGGTCCTCTCTCTCTCTCCCGAAGTCGAGAGAAGCTAGAATTTGAATCAGTCACTAATATTGCCATTGATGAAACCTGCATTGACAGCCGTGGAGTAGAGATCTTCTATCACTCTGGTCAGGTTGGCTTTGTCGCTTCATTTTCTCATATGGCGCATATGGCTGGATGCTAGATGCTGAAGAACGCTTTTTATATATACGAAGAATTGATAGAGGTTCTGTTGTTGTTAAAATATAAACAAATATAACAAAACAAACAAACAAACAAACAGGAACCAGAGAAAACACGAGGAAAAAAACAAAACAAAAAAAGAATCAGAACGCGTATTTTATACAACCAGACAAGACAGGCGCAAATTTTCGACCAACTGGCCTTTGTCAAGCGTAAGATCACAAACAAACGCACAAACACCAAATACAAATATTAGGAGAAAAAGACTGAAACTTCCCTGCTGCTTTGTCCAGTGTGAGAAAAGGACTGTTTCAAAATATTTTCCACAAACGAATAGAGCAAACTATGTTCCTATTCATGATGTCTGACTAAACAAACAAACAAACAAACAAACAAACAAACAAACAAACAAACTTTTCACACAGGATATTTAAGAATGAAGACTTGTTTAGTAGTTCTTAATCTTGTCCCGGCTCTTAAAAACCCGATTGCTTTTCCTTGTCAGCAGTTAATTTTCCGCTTTCAGCATCAGCCTTTGAGGGTTAGAGACTATCTGCATTTTACATTAAAAAAACAAAAGACGACAAGGAATGTTTGAAAACATTGTCCACAAACGAAAAGAGCAAAATACGGTTATATCCATGTCTGGCTAAAAGGGTAAGTTCAATTTATACCTCTACATGGGCAGTTGTTTATTACTCAACAGGAAAGACAAGGGGACAGAGCGACAGAAAGAAATACAATAATAGCAACGACATCAACAATAACATCAACAACAATAATAATACAAAGACAGAGCAATTTACAGAAAAATCATGACCAGTGAAAACTGACAAACGATAAAAGAGGAAGAAGAAGACGATGATGGTAAAGAAGAATGCGAAGAATGCGAAGAATGCGAAGAATGCGAAAAGAATGCGAAGAAGAATTCGAAGAAGAAAATGCGAAGAATGCGAAGAAGATGCGAAGAAGAATGAATGCGAAGAAGAAATGCGAAAAGAAGAATGCGAAGAAGAATGCGAAGAAGAATGCGAAAGAAGATGCGGAGAAGAAGAATGCGGCGGAAGAAGAAGAAGTGCGAAGAAGAAGGAAGAGAAGCGGGAAGAAGGAAGAATGCGGCGAAGAAGAAGGGAAGAAGAATGCGGCGAAGAAGAAGAGAAGAAGAAGAAGAGAAGAAGAAGAAGAAGAAGAATGCGGCAAGAAGAAGAATGCGGCGAAGAAGAAGGGAGAAGAAGAATGCAGAAGAGAGAGAAGAGAAGAAGAAGAAGAAGAAGCGGAAGAAGAAGAAGAAGAGAAGGAGAAGAAGAATGCGGCGAAGAATGCGGCGAAGAAGAAGAAGAGAGAAGAGAAGAAGAATGCGGCGAAGAAGAAGAAGAAGAAGAAGAAGAAGAAGAAGAAGAAGAAGAAGAAGAAGAAGAAGGAAGAAGAGAAGAAGAATGCGGCGAAGAAGAATGCGGCGAAGAAGAATGCGGCGAAGAAGAAGCGAAGAAGAAGAAGAAGAAGAAGAAGAAGAAGAAGAAGAAGAAGAAGAAGAAGAAGAAGAAGAAGAAGAAGAGAAGCAAGAAGAGAAGAAGAAGAAGAAGAAGAAGAAGAAGAAGAAGAAGAAGAAGAAGAAGAAGAAGAAGAAGAGAAGAGAAGAGAAGAAGAAGAAGAAGAAGAAGAGAGGAAGAAGAAGAGAAGAAGAAGAAAGAAGAAGAAGAAGAAGAAGAAGAAGAAGAAGAAGAAGAAGAAAGAAGAAAAGAAGAAGAAGAAGAAGAAGAAGAAGAAGAAGAAGAAGAAGAAGAAGAAGAAGAGAAGAAAAAAGAAGAAGAAGAAGAAGACAAAGGAGGTTGAGGAAGAGGAGACACATTCAAAACACAATGAAAACCTAATTATTTACAAGCTTCGAGGCGACAAATTTCAGTTTCATCCGTTCAGATAACAATAAAGGAAACAGGAGTGCAGAAAGGTTGTGGGAGTGAGTGAGAGAGACACAGAGAGAGAGAGACAGAGAGAGAGAGAGAGAGAGAGACAGAGAGAGAGACACAGGGAGACAGTGAGAGAGAGACAGAGAGACAGAGGACAGGGAGAGAGAGAGAGAGAAAGGAAGAGACAGAGACAGAGAGACAGAGGACAGGGAGAGAGATAGAGAAAGGAAGAGAGACAGAGTACAGACAGAGAGAGAAAGAGAGAGAGAGAGTGTCAGAGAGACAGAGAGAGACACAGGACAGAGAGAGACACAGTAGAGAGAGTGGAGAGAGACAGAGGACACAGAAAAAGAGAGAGAGAGAGAGAGAGAGAGAGAGAGAGAGAGAGAAGAGAGAGAGAGAGAGAGAGAAGAAGAGAGGAAGGTTTCATACTGATGTACGAATGATTGGATGAACACTGTAATTTATCCACATAAAAAAGAAATATTTATTTTTTTATGAAATAAGAAAGAGAGAAAGAAAGAAAGAAAGAAAAAGGAAGTAACAGGTAATAAAGGACACATAATATAATTTTGGAGGAAATAACCATATTTAAACAAAAAATAACAGACGAAGAAAGATTATATATGAATAAATAAATAAATATATATATATACATATATATATATTTCCCTTTTGATTCTATTCCTTGTCCTCATCATTATTATTCTTAACAGGATTTTTGATGAGTCATGTAACAAAAATCCTGTTAAGAATAATCATGATGAGGACAAGGAATAGAATCAAAAGGATAATAGCAGAAGAACAATGTGGATTTGTGGAGGGGAAAGGAACTATTAATGCCATATACATCCTAAGAACTATCATAGAGAGGTCAATTGAGACGAATAAGGATTTGTATTTATGCTTTGTTGACTATACCAAGGCTTTCGATCGGGTACGACATGATGAATTGATCAACTAACTGGAGAGACTCAATGTTGATGGACAAGATCTACGAATAATCAGGAATATGTACTGGGAACAAACAGATGCAATGAGAATAGAAAACAATATAAGCTCTTTTCAAAACATCAAAAGAGGAGTCAGACAGGGTTGTGTTTTGTCACCAGATTTGTTTTCACTATATAGCGAAAACATCATAAGAAACCTAGAAAAAGACCCTGGATTAAAGGTTGGAGGGAAAATGATAAAACAACATTCGGTACGCAGATGACACCGTGCTAATTGCAGAAAATGAAAGGGACCTACAAAACCTTGTGAATATACTAGAAACAGAAAGCAAAGGTAAGGGGTTGGAACTAAACAGCAGGAAGACTGAAGTCATGGTGATCAGTAAAAAACATGAAATCCCCTCATGCAAAACAAAAACAAATGGCACAACCTTGACACAGGTTAATAAGTTCAAATACCTGGAAACGGTCATTTCATCAGACGGCAGAAGCACATCGGAAATAGCTGGCAGAATCGGCCAAACCAAAACAGCATTCAAGAAGATGACAAGCATTCTTACCAACAAATGCCTATCAATTAACATCAGAAAGAGTCCTTGAATGTTATATAGAACCAATACTGTTGTACGGATGCGAGGCGTGGACAGTCAGCAAGCAAAGCCAGAGCAGGATCGAGGCAGCCAAGATGTGGTTTCTCAGAAGAATGATGAGAGTTCCATGGACAGCAAAGAAAACAAACGAGACAGTCTTGATGGAGGCAGACACAAGTAGGTCACTCATAAAGAAGATTAGGAAAAGACAAGCAACATTTATAGGCCATTTCATGAGGAAGGGGGATTTGGAGCGCCTGGTCACAACGGGAAAGCTGGAGGGAAGGAGAGCACCAGGTAGACCCAAGGAGAGAATGCTGGACGGACTTGCAGAGTGGCTGGGGATGAAGAGGGTGGAGGAGATGCTGGGGGCAACGAGAGATAGAGATGGTTGGAAGTCCATGGTCGCCAACGCCATGCGGCAGGGCACCTGATGATGATGATGATATAAACAAACTCACACACACACACACTAACTGGCAAAAACTTCAGTGCGGTAATCTTCCGAAAAGAAAAGATGTAAACAACAAAAACAACAACAACAACAACAAAAACAACAACAAACTTACATTCTTAGGCAGTTGGTAATGTTTGCTTCTCTATGACGCATGTTTATTTACAGGATTTTTTTTTCTAACAGGGAGTAAGCAGAATAGACGAAGAATAAAATAAGGGAAGAGCGATGTGTGAAAAAAGGGAACACATTAATGAAAAAAAGAAATAAAAACATAGAAGAGGATAAGAAAAAAGACAGAAAAAAAGAAAAACAGGAAAGAAAGAAGAAGAAAGAAAGAAAGAGAAAAGAAGAAAGAAAGAAAGAAAAAGAAGAAGGAAAGAAAGAAAAACAGAGAGACAGAAACAAGAGAGAAGGAGAGAAAGATAGAAAGAAAGAAAGAAAGAAAGGAAAGAAAGAAAGAAAGAAAGAAGACAGAGAGAAAGAAAGAAAAACAGAAACAAAAAAGAAGAAAAGAGGAAGGAAAGAAGGAAACAGACAGAGAGAGAGAGAGAAAGAGAGAGAGAGAGAAGGAGAGAAAGAAAGAAAGAAAGTAATGAAACGAAAGCAAGTAGGAGAATGTCATTTAAAGTCTGTTCACAAGTGGGATAATTGAAGAAACAAAAGGAGACAGGATTGAAGGCAAGAGGAGAACACATAACAACATCACACACTAACTGACGACAATTGGCTAGCTGGAGGACTTTACATTATTTGGAAAATAATAATCACATATCTTTCTTCGTTGGGAATGATATTTTTGGATGTTAAAATTTTATGTTGCTATTTATTTAAGTCGTAAGTAAGATAAGGCATTCAAAGAACAGGTTGTGGACAGATGTTGATTTAAACAAAAACACAATTACGATTCATGTGTGGTT
>JAPXFY010000015.1:62156537-62159037 GCA_030674185.1 Monoplex corrugatus
TATAACTTTGGTAGATAGTTCTCTTTTGAGCCTTGTATCTCATGCATAACTCTTTATTAATTATAACTTTGGTGAATAGTTCTCTTTTGAGCCTTGTATCTCATGCATAACTCTGTATTAATTATAACTTTGGTGAATAGTTCTATTTTGAGCTTTGTATCTGATGCATAACTCTTTATTAATTATAACTTTGGTGAATTTTTCTTTTTTGACAATCCATGAGGAAGGTGGGAATTCTGCCGAAAGTTGGGGAAAGTTGAGGAAATGTTTACATCGTTTAGTATTCGTTTTGTTGCCTTTTCTGTGTGCATGCTGCTCTATCTGTCTGTCTACTAGGTCTCTCTCTGTCTCTCTCTGTGTGTCTGTCTGTCTATCTGTCTGTCTGCCTCTCTATCTATCTATCTATCTATCTATCTATCTATCTCTCTATCTATCTATCTATCTATCTATCTTTTATCTGTCTATCTATCTATCTATCTCTTTCTGTCTATCTGTCTCTCTATCTATCTATTTATCTCTATCTATCTGTCTATACCCTATCTCTCTCTCTCTCTGTCTCCCTCTTTCTCTCTCTCTCTATCTCTCTTGGTCTCTGTCTTTCTCTTTCTATCTCTCTCTTGCTCTCTCTCTCACTCTCTCTATCTCTCTGTCTCTCTGTCTCTCTGTGTCTGTGTGTGTGTCTCTCTCTCTCCCCCTCTCTGTCTCCCCCTCTCTCTCTCCTCTTTTTCTCTCTCTTTCTGTCTTTTTCTACTCATTGTAAAGACAGCTGTTCACTTTTAATACAATGTCTACGGTTTCCAAACCTGAAGACTCCACATGGTGGAAAATGATCTAAAACTTGAAGCAGAAAAGATGCGTGTTAATGTACGAATGTGCACCTGTTACACCACACCACATTTTCATATAAGAAAGCTAAGCTAAAACAATCCTTTCTTCTCTTAAGTTCTCTTTGATCCAGTTAAAACGCGACTAACATTCATTATTGCCCAAGACCTTTTTTTTTTCACCAACATTTAACACAGCGCTGAATAGATCAACACCAACGCTAATTGAGGCTAAATTGGTCTTTATACAAAAGAAGCACAGACCGACATCAAAGAGTTTTTTGATCAGTAGGAGGGGGATCACATACGTTATCTAAAGAGAAAAAGACAAGAAGAAGGTTGATTTCTGTAAGGCTGCATGAGGAAGCCAAGGACACATGGCCTACTTAAGCCACAAACACACGACAGGGCTTCGCTATATGATACAACTTCAGGCTTTTGTCTATTATTTTCTCCTGACCGTTTTTGAAACAAAAAGTCCACCATACTTCTACAAACACTAACAAAGAAGAAAATGCGTAGTTCCTTTTGTCAGAATGGAAGTGGTCTAAGTGTTGTCATTTTTTTTTTTATGATAGGCCTTTGGTGTGTACGTGTGTGTGCGTGTGTGTGTGTGTGTGTGTGTGTGTGTGTGTGTGTGTGTGTGTGGTGTGTGTGTGTGTGTATGTGTGTGTGCAAAGTGCGTGCATGCAAGTTTGAATTTGTGTGTGTGTGTGTGTGTGTGTGTGTGTGTGTGTGTGCGTGCGTGTATCTGTGCGTGTGTGCGTGTGTGAGTCTGTGTGCATGCGAGCGTGTGTGTCAATGCACAGGGGTTCTCTGTGTGCATGTGTGTATGTATGTGTGTGCATGTGTGTGTGTGCGTGTGTGTGTGAGTGCGTGCGTGTGGGCCTCTGTGTGTGTGTGTGTGTGTGTGTGTGTGTGTGTGTGTGTGTGTGTGTGTGTGTGTTTGTGTGTGTGTGTGTGTGCGCGCGCGCGCGCACGTGCGCTTGCTTGTTATATTCTGTGTGCGAGCTTGCGTGTGGTAATGTGGGCAGATGATTTTTTCCCTTTCCCTCAATCTTTTTTTGCAAATAAAATTGGAGTGAAGGAAAGGAAAAAGCACTATGTACGTTGAAATCTGAATGAATAAAAATGACACAACACAACAGTTTGACCACGCGAACAATCGAAATATCAAGTGGAAGCATGTTCGCTGGAGATTACTGGGAGTTGGTATTGATTTTCACGGCTTTTTTTTTTTTTTTTTTTCATCTTTTCATTTCTTGTTTTGCTACTTTTTTTTTGTCTCCCTACGACCACTCACCTCCTCCTTTCCCCGATCCCCCACCCCCCAAACACTTTCTGTTTTATTTTTGTTTCTTTCTTTCAGGAACCAGAAAAGAAAACACACAAAATTATATCAGAACGCATATTTTGTGTACAGGACGATCTTTCCACGTTGCATGACCAACCACAAGAAGAACTGAAATTATCACGCTTTATATGGGCTACTGTTAGTCCTTCGTTGTCGAAGAAGGCCACGACTTTCATTTTGAAAGGGGTGTTGGCGATTGTGGGTCCGGAGGTGGCTGGTGAGGACAGTCCGGGCCAGGAAGGCTCGCGCCCACACGTAGGGCAAACGTGGGTTGGTGGCAGCTGTAGAACTGGAGGTCGCTCGTGCCTTGCGCGCTTTTCGT
>JAPXFY010000015.1:62164037-62171537 GCA_030674185.1 Monoplex corrugatus
TTATATATATAATGTGTGTTTGCGCGCGTGCGTGTGGGTATATGTGTGTGTGTGTTTTGCACGGGCGCATGTATGTATGTGTGTGCGTGTGTGTATGTGTGTGTGTGTGTCAGTGTGTGTCTAGTGTAGTGTGCCTATGCCTGTGTCCGTATACAGACACACAAATATGCAAGCACGGACACCTAAGCATAGACACACATACGCACACACGAACACAGGCACACACACACACACACACACACACATATATATACACACACACACGCGCGCGCGAGGGCGCGCGTGCGCGCGCAGACACACACTCGTACACATAGACAAACACGTTCGCATATACAGTTACACAGAGAGAACACACGGACACACAGACGCTTGGATGGATGTTCATACATAAACACACACACACACATACAACACATACCAACACACACACACAACACACACACACCACACACACACACACACACACACACACACACCACACATACACACACACACACACACGCACAACACACACACACACACACACACACACACACACACATACACACAGCACATACCAACACACACACATACCAACACACACACACACACATACCAACACACACGCGCACGCACACACACACACACACACAGAGAATGGGAGAGAGAAAAAGAAAACGAGAGAGAGAGAGATAAAGAAAGAGGGAGAGAGAGAAAGGGAGCGAGGGAGAAAAACAGAGAGAGACAGAGACATAGAGAGAGACACAGGGAGAGAGAGAGGGGGAGAGAAGAGAGAGAGAGAGAGTTAGAGAAAAAGAGAGAGAGGGGGAAAGAGAAAAAAAAGATAGAGAGAAAGAGAGGGAAGGGGAGAAAGACAGACACAGACAGACAGACACAGACAGACAAATAGACTGAGAGGAAGAGAGAGAAAATCTAAACAATCAAACTAAGAAAAAAAAACCACATCAGAAGTTTAAAGAAAGAAACGAACAAACACACTAAAAGAAAGAAAGAAACAAACAAACACAAAACAGAAACAATAAGCAAACGTAATACAATAAGAGAGGAGCAAAGGTCAGAAAAGCAATTGTCCACCACCATTATCACCATCTCCATCACCACCACAACACTAACATAACATCCAACACCATACACCACCACCACCACCACACCGTCAAATCATAGCCGTACCCTCACCACCACACCATTCTCACACTATCACACCACCATTTCACCACTACAACTATATCACCACCACCACCATTATCACCACTATCACCACCACCATTATCACCACTACAACTATCCACACCACCACCACCACCACCACTACGCCACCTCTACCATCACCACCACACTACCACCACCTCTACCACCACCACCACCACTACCGCCATCTCTACCACCACACCATCATCTCCCCCATCACCACCACCATCACTACCACCACCACCACCATTATTACCACCACCACCACCATCATCATTACCAGCACTACTTCCATCACCACTACCAATCGCCATGATCACTACTATCACCACCACCACCATTTCAATAGTAACATCACCACCATCACGTCATCATTACCACCACCTCCATTCTATCATCATCACCACCACTACCACCACCAATGTCACCACCACCACCATCATTATCACCACCACTACCACCACCATCACCACCACTACCAGTACTACCACCACTACCACCACCATCACCACCACCATGACTGCCAACATACTGCCACCACCACCATGACTACCACCATGACTGCCACCACCACCATGACTACCACCATCACATCACCTCCACCACCATCATCATCCCACCGACCCCATGACCATACATCACCACTACCATTATCATCAATGGTAACATTATCACCATCACCGTCACCATCACCACCCCATTTCTATCATTACACCACCACAACACATACCACACCACCACCACCACCACCAACACTACCAACACTACCACCACCACCACTACACCACTCCCACCACCATCACGACAACTACCAACAATACCACCACTACCACTACCACCACCACACCACCACCACCACTACCACCACTACCACTACCAATCACCACTACACCACCACACACCACCACTACCACTACCACCACAACCAATCACCACCATTACCAAAATACACCATACTCACCACATCACCAACTACACCAACCACTACCACCACCACCTATACCACCACCACACCATCACTACCACCACCACTACCTACACTATCACCATCACCACCACCACCACCACACCATCACTAATACCATCACCACCACCCCTACCACCACCACCACCACTACTACCCCTACTACTACCACCACCACCACCGCTTCCACCACCACCACCATCACCGTTATCATCATTACCACCACCACCATACCTATCACCATCACCACAATTTGTACCGCCAGGACAGTACAACCACCACTATCACCAACACCACCACTGCCCCACCAACACTACTACCACCACCATTGTCCCCACTACTACTACCACCACCACACAATTACCAGTGTCACCACAACTACCATTGCCACTACTACCACCACTGCCGCCACCATCACCACCACACCATCATCACCACTATCACACCCACCACCACTACCACCACCACCACCAGTACCACCACCACCACCACTACCACCATCACCATCATCATCAACCACACACTACTACCACCAACAACAAATGTCAACATTGTCAGAAATGTCTGAGAAAATGCTATCCATGATCATTCAAGATTGAGGCAGCCGAGATGTGGTTTCTAAGAAGAATGTTGAGAGTTCCATGGACAGCAAAGAAAACAAACGACGACAGTCTTGATGGAGGCAGAACAAGTAGATCACTCATAAGGAAGATTAGGAAAAGACAGGCAACATTTATAGGCCTTTTTATGAGGAAAAGGGAATTGGAGCACCTGGTCACAACAGAAAGCTGGAGGGAGAGAGAGCACCAAGTAGACCTAGGGAAAAAAATTTGGACGGACTTGCAGAGTGGTGAAGACAGAAAGGTGGAAGATGTGCTTGCAGCAACAAGGGATAGAAACAAATGGAAGGCCATGATTGCCAACGCCATGTGGCAGGACACTTAATGAAATGATCATCATTCGAAAAAAAAACGTAAACAAAAAGAGAAAAAAAAAACCCATTTTAAAATCCAAATTGTTGATGGATTCGTATGACCTTGACTTTGACACATATTTTCCAAACGTTGCATTCACAAACATCACAAGCTGTGACCCACATGTGGAAAAAAATAGTTGTACAATATACTAAAAAAAAGTCTTTCTAACACATTTTCTTTTCTCACATATATAGACAACAGATAGGACTGCAGACAGTCACAGAACCACTCATCTCCTTTTCAATAATATGATTTTTTTTCAGGAACATTTAAAAAATGAACAGAACGACCAGACAAGTGATGAAAAAAATGGACACAGTATCATGTCCAAACGCCGTTTGTTATTTCTTGACACTGTAGACAAATAGAAAAACTTTCACATTTACCAGGACCAGTGGAAACTTTTTTGGTTCGATTGGAAACTACATGTAGATATCGAAAGTCTTTGGAAAGTAAATATTAAAAGTCTCTTTCGCTTGACATTGTTTGTGCGACTATTGTTCTCACACACGTCACAGATATATATTTTCTTGTTGTTGTATCCAAAATACAGTTTGCAAATAAACAAAAACAAGAATACAAAGGAGAATCTGTCTAAAAGTTACAGTTTTCATTTTGGAGTAAAATATCGCGTTGAAGCCCATTCTCAAACTTCCAATGTGCGTGCTGACTGAAAATGATTGCCTAAAAAACACTGAAAATGTAGCCTTTGTAAATTTCCTGTATTTTTTACTCGTTGCATTTCTGATCTTTGTTGTTCTCTTTCTTGTTATCTTTTATGGAAATTTACAATATCTAACATTTTGTTGTGTCCATTTGTCTGCAGTGTCTTTGTTTTACTTTGATTGTTGGTCTCGTAATTCTGTCATTGTGTCTGTCTGTGTCTGTCGATCTGTCTCGCTTTCTCTATCTCTGTGTTTCTGTCTGCTTGTGTTTCTGTCAGTGTTTCTGTCTGTCTGTATGTATGTACGTATGTACGTATGTATGTATGTATGTATGTATGTATGTGCTTCTCTCTCTCTCTCTCTCTCTCTCTCTCTCTCTCTCTCTCTCTCTCTTTCTTTCTGTCTGTCTCCGTCACTCTGTCTCTACTGTCTGCCTGTGTCTATCTCTCTGTCTGCCTCAGCCTATCTCTGTGTCTCTATCTGTCTGTTGCTTGCTCACTTTACTTTATTGCGTTCTGAAAAGGTTAAGCCGCATTCTGTTTTACGAAGGTGGTAACACTTGCTGTGTTATGTTGGCGTGTATCATTTCTTATTGTTATTTCTCTGCTTCTTGTTCTTTTTTTTTCTTGTCCGTTTCTTCTTCTACTTCTCTTTCGTGTTATTGTTGTTATTCTTATCGTTATTGGTATTGGTGTCCTTGTTGTTGTTGTCCTTCTTTTAAATCTTCTTCTTTTAAATCTTCTTTTTCTTCTTTCTTCTTCTCTTTCTTCATCTTCTTCTGCTTCTTCCTCTTTTTCTTCTTCTTCTCCTTTTTCTTCATCATCATCATCTTTCTTCTTCTTCTCCTCCTCCTTCTTCTTCTGTTTCTTCTTCTTTTCCCCTCCTCCTTTTTCTTCTTCTCCTCCTCCTCATTCTTCTTCTTCTTCTTTCCCTGTTCCACTCTTCCTCCTTTTTCTTCTCTTCTTCTCATCACTGCTATATTCTTTCGATGATGTCTGTCTTTTTCTTCCTTCATTTCGTTCCTTCCTTTTTTTTCTTTTCATTCCTTCCCTCCCTTCTTATTTTCTATTATTTCTTTATTTTTTCCTTCTTATTTGATTTCTTTTGTTTCCAGTTTCAGCATGTTTGAATTTGCTACTTTAGAGGCACAAAGCGCACATGAGACACTGATGTCCAGCGAAGACAAGCACATAGTCTTTTCGAAAATATAAACAGACATAGGGCCTACAGAGAAATGCATGAAATATACCCTTTTGTCTTAAAACTGAAGCTATTCTCAGCCTTATATTCTCTCTTAATTACGTGCTATGCGTTACCTTGTGATACCTTCCTCATTTCATCTCAGGTTTCCAAAGTTGGTCAGATAGGGCGGAGGGATGTGAATTTATCCACCTTTTAATGGATATTACGTTTGTGAAAGTGAAATTAGAACTACTACGGAAAGGGAAGATGTAAGGATGGCACCGAGTTACGATTTGATTGTATATATGTAATTTGTGTTAAGATTTGATTGTATAGGTGCAATTCGTGTTAAGGTTGGGTTGTATGTAACGATGGCTGCCTGCATGAAGACCGTATCTCTGTTTTGGCATATTTTACACGACAGTAATCTGAAAGTTTTGGGCTTTGTCTTACGTGCTTCACTTCATTAAATGATATACATGTTCATGTCATTTGAAGTAGGTTCATTTGTCTTTTATTTGGAATAATTGTTACTTTATCTATTTTGCCCTAATGTCAGCTTTTGATGTTTACAGCCACTGTGTATAAATTACGGCACATAGGCCGCCCAGTATGGTGAGTTCTGGGAAAGAGTGTGGCTTCCATACGGCCGCATATCAGTCTAATTGACGACGGCCGCCAGGTCCAGACGTAGACTGACATAAACATACTGGCGTGTCCGCCGTGGAGCCGTAACAAGAGATACCTCTCCGGTAGCTTGCGAAAGAATCCATTTCATTGGCGTCCTATGAGCCGTAGCGGGATTAATAAATGTGTGATGATCTTGATGTCGTCAATATTGTTTACGGCGTGGATCAGGCCAGCAGCAAGGTACTGATTCCTGTTCTGTCCCGAGCAGCAGTCCGAATATAGTGTCACTTCGTCAACGCACCTGGGCAGAGATGACAGGTATATATACACAAGCAGGTGGCAATTTCGCAGGAACCACACTTTCCCTCTGTTTCATCCCCAGTAAAACAAGTACCCTTTCCATCATGACAGGTATATATATACACACGTAGGTGGCAATTTCGCAGGAACCACACTTTCCCTCTGTTTCATCCCAAGTAAAACAAGTTCCCTTTCCATCAGCAAGAGAGTACAGGGTGAAATTATAAACGGACAGTTTTCGTTTGTAGAGTAAAGCTGACTTACAAGGCCACATGGAGCTTGGAGAACGGCTTGTAAGTCAACAGTGACCACATGTTTTAATGGGTTATGTCTCGCTTCTTCTTTGTCCTTTGCCTTCTCCTCTCTGGCCCGTGTTTTGTGATCCATGTGTAGTTTGAAAGACTTCTTTTCCTCTTGAGAAGCAAGACCTTGCTTTACTTTCATATGATAGGTTGTGCAAAAGGCACGCTGGTCATGCTCGGAACGTGGACGGCCAAGTTGAAATATTGGTTGAATATTGGTATTTCTTGATGGACAAGCCCCGATATCCCTGCTGTTTGCATTCAAGCAGATACAGTTCATACATTTTTTTCAAGGTCAAGTTAGATTGGAGATACAAAACGTTGGGTGTCTCTACGAGAGTAATGGGACTCAACAGCTAGGAAAGAAGCAATGTGTGCTTTAGCATCAACCGCTTCATCACTGCTTTATTGTGAGGACGAGTTTTACCCCCGTTTACCTGGGTCAACAAATGTTCCATTTTGGCTGTTTTTGATGGAATGATCAACGTACGTCTCTCCCACCGCCAAAGCCCGAAATGCCTAAGCTGTCTATCAACTAGGTGAAGACAATATATGTTCTTAATTATATATAGGTACGTAAATAAGTAAGTTAGTAAGTAAGTAAGTACGAAAGTAAGTAAATAAGTGAGCAAGTAAGTGAAGAGAAGTAAGTGAATAAGAGTAAGTAAATAAATAAATACAAAATAAAGAGTATGTAGATAAATAAACAGGTAAGAGATGAAAATAACAAATTACAGTAAATACACATCACACAACACTCCTCCATTCTGGCTCTTTTCCTCCCCCACCTTCATTCCTTCACACACACACACACACCCCACCCCCCACCCATGCGAAGACAGTCTCTCATGCACTGGAAGTAAAACAAACAAATTCCAGGGAGCAACAAAAAGAATTTAATGCTCCATACATCTTGCTGATACATTCTATAACATTTAACACCGACACCATGACAATGCTACCAATGGCTGAGTCACATTAACAAGAAACCTTCCGCAATATAAAATCAAATAACTTCAACAATGCGGATGTCTACTCTCTCTGTCTGTGTCTGTCTCTGTCTCTGTCTCTGTTTGTCTGTCTGTCTGTGCCTGTGTCTGCGCGTCTCTCTCTTTTTTTTCTCTCTTTCTGTCTCTGTCTCTCTGTCTCAGTGACTCTATCTGTCACTGTTTGTGTGTGTGTGTGTGTGTGTGTGTGTGTGTGTGTGTGTGTGTGTGTGTGTGTGTGTGTGTGTGTGTGTGTTTTGTGTGTGTGTGTGTTCGTTCGTTCTTTGATTTAACGTCCTTTCACTG
>JAPXFY010000015.1:62179037-62181537 GCA_030674185.1 Monoplex corrugatus
GAGAAAATCTGACAAGCAGGTCGTTAATTACCGCACCAAACAAAAAGAAAAATTCAAATTCAATAAACGGATCAGGAAAAGGATCAGTAGTGAAACTGGGCTGTTGGAATGTCCGAACAATGATGCCTGGGCTCTCCCAAGATCTGCAAGACATCAGCGACGCCAGTAAAACCGCCGTCATAAACAGCGAACTAAAGAGGCTCAATGTGGACATTGCCACTCTGCAGGAAACACGGCTGGCTGACTCAGGAACACTAAAGGAAAGGGACTACACCATCTTCTGGCAAGGAAAGAGTTCTGATGCCCCAAGAGAGCACGGAGTAGGCTTTGCAGTAAGGAACAGCCTGCTGAACATGATTGAACCAGGCAGCGGCGGTTCAGAACGACTCTTGACTCTCCGCCTCAACACCACCGAAGGCTATGCCATTCTCATCAGCGTTTATGCCCCAACTCTGTCCGCCTCTCCAGACACCAAGGATGAGTTCTACGAAAATCTTGCATCAACCATAAGGAACATCCCCAGGACAGAACAACTTGTTCTCCTGGGCGACTTCAACGCCACAGTGGGTGCAGACAATGACTCATGGCCCTTCTGCCTCGGTTCCTTTGGAGTGGGGAAAATGAATGAGAATGGACAGCGACTGCTTGAGTTTTGCGCCTGCCATGAACTGTGCATCGCCAACTCCTTCTTCAAGACGAAGCCTCAGCACAAAGTCTCCTGGAGGCATCCCCGCTCAAAACATTGGCACCAACTGGATTTGATCCTAGTAAGACGTGCCGCTATCAAAAACGTTATCCACACTCGCTCTTATCACAGCGCAGACTGCGACACAGACCACTCTCTGGTATGTTGCAAGATCAGGCTACAACCAAAGAAGTTCCACTGCTCAAAGGAACAAGGGAACCCTCGCATTGACGTCAGCAAGATGTCTCAGCCAGATCTTGTAGAATAGTTCGCAGAGGCCTTTCAGAGAGAATACGATACATTGCAGCCCAGAGACTCTTCCACTGAGAGATGGGAAACGCTACGAGACACCATTCACTGCATTGCTATGGCCACCTTTGGGAAGAAAACTGTGAAGTCCCACGACTGGTTTGAGGCCAAATCATCAGAGATGACTCCCACTGTTGAGGCCAAGCGTGCCGCACTCACCAAGTATAAGCGGTCACCCAGTGAGAAGAACCTGCAAATCCTCAGGGCTGGCAGAAGTAAGGTTCAGCTTAACGCCAGGCGCTGCGCAAACGAGTACTGGACAGAGCTCAGCGAAGAGATACAGAGTGCTGCTGAAAGAGGCAACACCCGAGGAATGTATGATGGCATCAAGAAGGCACTGGGACCAACACAGAGCAAGATCGCCCCCCTCAAATCCTCCACTGGGGAAGTAATCAGCAATCCTAGCCAACAGATGGAAAGATGGGCGGGACACTACTCCGACCTCTACTCCACACAGAACATGGTGTCCCCCTTAGCCCTCGATGCCATCAAGTGCATGCCGGTAATGGAAGAACTTGACGCAGAGCCAACTGCGGACGAACTCAGCAAGGCCATTGATAGCCTGGCATCAGGGAAGGCACCTGGCAACGACGGAATTCCCCCAGACCTCATCAAGCACTGCAAGACTTCTCTTCTGCACCCTTTGCACGCAGTTCTCTGTCAGTGTTGGAATGAGGGAGCTGTACCACAGGACATGAGGGACGTCAAGATCGTCACCCTGTACAAAAACAAGGGCGAAAGGAGCGACTGCAACAACTACAGAGGTATCTCGCTCCTCAGCATTGTTGGCAAAGTCTATGCCCGGGTCCTCCTAATCCGCCTGCAGAAACTGGCTGAACGCGTCTACCCGGAATCACAGTGTGGTTTTCGAGCAGAGAGATCCACGGTAGACATGGTCTTCTCCCTTCGCCAAATCCAGGAGAAGTGCAGAGAGCAGCGGATGCCCCTGTATGTGGCATTCATTGACCTCACCAAGGCCTTTGACCTAGTCAGCAGAGATTGCCTTTTCAGGGCTCTCCAAAACATCGGCTGCCCCCCCAAACTGCACAGCTTAATTGAGTCCTTCCACTCAAACATGAAAGTGATGGTGCAGTTCAACGGAAACCTCTCCAAGCCCTTCAACGTACGCAGCGGTGTGAAACAAGGCTGCGTCCTGGCCCCAACCCTCTTTGGAATCTTCTTCGCTCTCCTCCTGAGGCATGCGTTCAGCACAGCGCAAGAAGGGATCCACCTGCGGACCAGATCAGATGGCAGGCTCTTCAACCTCGCCCGCCTCAGAGCAAGGACAAAGGTCCGTGAAGCCCTCATCAGAGACATGCTATTTGCCGACGATGCCGCAGTTGTGACCCATACTCAGCGGGACTTGCAGTCACTAATGGACCGCTTCTCCCAGGCCTGCAAAGATTTTGGTCTGACCATCAGTCTTAAGAAGACAAACGTCCTGGGCCAAGACACGCCATCTCCACCAACCATCACCATTGATGACTACGAGCTTGAAGCCATCCA
>JAPXFY010000015.1:62191537-62201537 GCA_030674185.1 Monoplex corrugatus
TCTTCTTTTTTTTCTGCTCTTCCTTCTTTCTTTCCCACTTTTTTTCTTTTTTCCTTCTTCCTGTTTAGACATGGAGTGTTGATTTTTCGTTCCATTTTTTTTTGCCATACCAACTATTCCAGTCTGTTCCATAGAGGGATATGCATAGATTTATCCTTAGATTGTGATCAATCCAAGAGACCCTCTCCTCTTTTTATTTTCTGTCCTCTTCTCTCAGTGCATTTCTTCTTTCTTCTTGCTTATAATACTTGTAGACAGCTGCCATTACAAAGAAGTAGGTTTCATTTACCCACCTGCCACTTTCTATCTGTTGAATATCAATACCCTAATAAATAGCATTTTACTACTCAGTGCACCTTTTTCCTTAATGCATAAATCACTTTGATTGCATCAGCTGATTATTCGTAATTTTCTTTCTTCATCATTTGGTAAGAGCACAGTACTTGATAATGCAAGAGTCATGTATTCAATCCTTGTGCATCTCTCTCTCTCTCTCTCTCTCTCTCTCTCTTCTCGTCTTCTCTCTCACTGTCTCTCTCTCACCTCTCTCTCTTTTTTCTCTCTCTCTTTTCTCTCTCTCTCTAATTCACATGCACACATACTCTCTCTCCCCCACTCTCTCTCACCCACAAACAATCTCTCTCTTCTCTCATCTCTGTCTCTGTCTCTATCTCTCTCTCTCCTCACCCACACACACGCAAGCTCTCTCGTATCCCTCCCTCTCTGTCTCTGTCTCTCTCTCTCTCTCTCTCTTTCCATGGTCTGTTTATCTTTTATTGACAGAATCACGGACACACTATCTCACGTTTTGAGTTCAGACATAGCCTGCAATATGGAAACTGGCCTTCTGCTATTTACTTATTTGATGGTATCAGCTTACAGTTTCATAGGTATTTTATCATCGTGTTCTCTATTTCAAGACATGGCTGGAACATACTGTTAAGGAGTCTTCCAGAAACATTCTTTTATGACTGCTGTAGAGCACATATGAGCTTGTCCGAGCCCAATGAGTCCCTCCTAAACAAACACTAAACTCACAGCTCTAAGCATATTGTCTGAAAAGCATTGTTAAGAACAGCAATAGTGTGTGAAGGAAAAATTAAGCACACATAAACTCTGAAATTTATCGTTAAAAAAACAGCACCGAGGTGTGGTAGAAAAGTTAGATTAACAAGATTGAAACATATGATGACATTCACAGCCCATCTTTTTAGTCAAACTGTTATTGTCGTCGTCAACAAGTTTTTAAAAAAATCACAATAACGAGCTAATTATTTTCTGGACTTTCTGGATGGATTACCTGTGAACTTTCAACATTTCTTCTAAAGTGTGTGTGTTTATGTATGTGTGTTTGTGCTTGAACGTGTGTGGGTATACATATGTATGTGTAAGTGTGTGTGGATGTTTGTGTGCGCGTGCATGCGTGTGCAGATATATACATATATATATGTATATGTATACATACATATATGTATATACATATATGTATGTATATACAGTACATGTATATATATCTCTGTGTGTGTGTGTGTGTGTGTGTGTGTGTGTGTGTGTGTGTGTGTGTGTGTGTGTGTGTGTGTGTGTGTGTGTGTGTGTGTGTGTGTGTGTGTGTGTGTGTGTGTTGTGTTGTGTATCATCTAATACAACAAAGAAAATATTTCACTTGAGAGGAACCCTATGTTTTTGCTGGAACCTTTTTCCTCCAGCTCTATGTTTGTATCTTCTTTACATATTTTTCCTGCAAACTATTCATGAGAGACAAACCTCTAACAGAAAAGTTACATAAAGAAAGTATTGCAAAATAACCAATTAAAACATCATGATTCCAAGACAAACATTTGTCTGAGACTTGTATTTTAAGAATGACCAATCGTCACACGCACAGTATTTCTGTCTGCTGTCATTAGTAGCTATGACACAATTAGAAAACAAAGAGACAGGCTAGAAGAAAGATAGATGTACCTACACAATACTAAAAATAGAAATTAAACAATTAAAAGAACCAGCAAGACCAAGAGAGAGAGAGAGAGAGAGAGAGAGAGAGAGGGGCAGTGGGAGGGGGAGAGAGATACACACACACACACACACACACACACACACACACACACACACACACAGATAGATGGAAAGTCAGATGGACAGAGAGAGAGAGAGAGAGAGAGAGAGAGAGAGAGAGAGAGAGAGAGAGAGAGACAAAGAACACACAAACAGAAGAGGAACAAACCTAATTAATGACGGTAGTGGTACAATCAATAATAATGTATTCTTTTTACACTTAGTCCTTATCTACAGAGGTTATGAATTAAGACAAATATGTTGTAATGGCATGGGAGTAAATAGAATGATGTGAAATTAGAGTATCAACAGCTTGAAACATTTCAACAGAGATATGTTTATTGATTAATTGATTAATTAAGGGAATAATGCATGGGTTGATAATTTATCAGTGGATTGATTCACTGATTGATCGTTGTTTACAGTGATAAAGACGTAACACAGTAAACAGTGTTTGGTTTGGTTTTGTTTTTTAAATAAGAAAAAATTATTGACTATGGATGACAGACAGAAAGAGAGACAGGCAAAGAGTGGACAGAGAGAAAAGAGAGAGAGAGAGAGAGAGAGAGAGAGAGAGAGAGAGAGAAGGGGGGAGAGAAGGAATGAGGAAGAAAGAAAGAATGACACTCAGACAGACAGACAGACAGTACAGGCAGAGACAGACAAACAGACAAACAGACAGACAAAAACAGACAGACAGACAAGACACAAGGCACAGAGGAAAAAAATACAAAAAAAATAGAGGACACGTGCGCAGCTGGATTTGTGTGTGAATACTTCATCAACAGGATATGCAATCATCAGTTCAGTGACCAAATGCAAAGGTGTCCCCAGTCCCATGTTTGTGTCCTTGTTGACTCAGTGGAATCCGCTCTCGAACACCACAGGCAGCTTCCGATTGATCACTAGCACGCTTGTCTTGCAATGCATTTCGTAATGCTGCGTTCTTTAAATGGGGCTCCGCACGTGAGCACGAGGAGCACGTTTGCACAGTGTGACCTCGTGCATGGGGTTTGTGTTTCTTCCTGTGTACGTGCTTTTTTTTAAATCATGTTTTTTTTCCTTCCTTCACTTTTTTTTTTTTCTGCAAGGTTGGGAGTAAAGGTTGATGGTGACTTTGAACAAGTACGTCTCTTTTTTGTGCAGTGGAATGCATCGTTTGTCATCTTGCACAGCACTCTGCCGTGTAGTTCCATTTTACTTTTCTGACAATTATGAGTGTTCTTGAAATCTAGCATTTATTACAGAAGCGTGGATATCCATCTTCCTGTCTTGGATTCAAACCTGGAACTTCATGTTTTTTGCAAATGTGACGTCTACTCAATCATTAGTAATAGTATTGAAAGAGTCAATCCATGCTTGCCTTCATCTAAAAAAAATTATCAAGCTATTTGACGAAAAATGTAAGGAAAAAAAGAAATAAAAGGAAAGAAGAACAGGAAAATAAAATACGTGGAAGAAACTGAAAAAGAAGTCTTCATCATTCTGTCCAGGATTTAAAAGGCATCTTTAATGTTATTTGCTCTGATGCTTTATGGTGGTCCTCTATTTCTCTCTGACATTTCTGAGACAGCAGACTCTAAAAGGTTTTCTGTGCCATTCAAGTATGGCCTTTTTGTGTAAATTAGAACCGGAGCTGAGGTTTGTTCAAGATGAATTCATCCCTTGCAGACATTTCCATACCCATGTTAAATAAATCTGCCAGTAATGATCTAAGAGACTCATTGATTTTACAAGATACAAGATACAAGATACAAGAATTTTATTTAGCCCAAAGCATCACAATGGGAAATTGTTTTGGCATTCGCATTAAAATACATATAGGCACAAGAACGCATAAACACATGTACACACATAGTCTTACTCTCTCTCACTCTCTCTTTCACTCCTCTCTCACCCTCTTCCTCCCCTCATCTCTCTCCCCCTCCCTCTTTGTCGAAACAATATCAAAGATAATGACTAAATCTAAATATGTACAGTTAAAAAAGCACATCATAAGAGTCAGATGCCTTGGTCAGGACTTTTAACAATGGACAAAAAGGGCAATACTCATTGAAAAAACTTTGGTAGGTATAGAAAAAATTTGATTAAAGATGCAACGCGATATGCACATTAAAATCAAAATGAGTTAAATACAATAAAATGAGTATGTAGACTAAGAGGACAAGGTTAAACAAGAGAAGAACAAGAACAGGATTTTATTTTAGCCCAGTGCTCAGACACGTGGAAAGTGTTTTGGCTATGCATACAATCACACTCATGCATCACAACAATTACAATGTTCAACATCATAAAAGACAAATTCGTGGGTCATCCACGGAATCGAAGAAACACACGCACACAGCACACACACACACTCTCATGCCAAGGCGCCCATATCCAAGCCACCTTAGCCCTGCCAGCTAATTAATTTAACAGCGCGCATCTGTCTTTCCCTTCCCCTCTCCACACCACCCTCACCCACCCAGTGGTGGGCCACAGGCACACATTGAAGTATAGGCTTACAGATTGACCTAGATTCGACTAGGCCTACTCTGTGCCAGTATCAGTCACTTCCTACACTCTGTCTCTCCGGAAGATCGTAACAGTTACAAAGCACTGCTGTAGAGTGTTGGACTCTGGTCAAACCTGCCTGGCTAAAAATACAAGATACAAGATACAATATTCTATTTAGCCCAGAACATCACAATGGGAAATTGTTTTGGCATTCGAATTAAAATACACACAGGAACAAGAACGCATAAACAAATGTACACACATACTCTTACTCTCTCTCACTCTCTCTCTCATCCCTCTCTCACCCTCTCCCTCCCCTCATCTCTCTCCCCCTCCCTCGTTGTCGAACACAATATCAAAGATATGACTAATACTAAAAATGCAAAATTTGTGCAATGACAAGGTCTTGACATGGGGTGGGAGGTGGGGATAGGACCTATGAAACATCAGGCTGATACCATTAAAGTTTATGATTTTCGAAAGAGAGTTATCACATTTGAAATAGTTCAATTGCACCCCACTCACATACGCCAGCAATTATCTAGCTGATTGCCTAATCCTGTCCAAAACTGTACATGTGAGCAAGGTCTTATGATGAGGAGGAAGATGGGGGAATGTGAGTCAACACCACCTGAATGATGGAAACATTAAGATGAACAGCCAACAGGTCTGTTTTTAAATGTCAGACAGGGATCGAACTCAAGATAACAAATACTTAGTCCATGGCTCTATCAAAAGTCCTGACCACACCTACAATGACAGCACACACATATACACATATGTATATATACATATATCTGATTAGCAGGGTGCACTACATTAAAAGTGGCCTTCTCACTGACCCATCATAACAACATTGCTGTTCTGGTGGTGTCAGTCTGGGATTAGATAAGTCCCACTTCCCCACTTCCATGGGATGGTTATCCCAGTCGACCACATCACCTGAGGTGGGTGCCAAGGTAAAAACTTAACCAAATCAATCAATCAATAAATAATAAATCAATCAATCAACAATCAATATAGACAGACAGACAGGCAGAGATGGAGACAGAGACAGACAACAAACTGACAGAGAGAGAGAGAGAGAGAGAGAGAGAGAGAGAGAGAGAGAGAGACTGCTACACACACCCACACACCAGACAGACAGATACAGAAGGGGGGAGGGATGCAAAGGTAGAGAACACGTGCGCAGCAGGATTTGTGTGTCAATGTTTTATCAACAGGATATGCTATCAGTTCAGTGACCAGATTCAAAGGTGTCCCCAGTTCCATGTTTGTGTCCTTGTTGACTCAGTGGAATCCGCCCTCAACAGCTACAGGCAGCTTCCGATTGATCACAAGCACGCTTGTCTTGCAACGCATTTCGTAACGCCGCGTTCTTTAAAAATTGGGCTCCGCACGTGAAATGCGAATCGCTCTTTCTTAAAATGAGCACGTTTGCACAGTGTGACCTCGTGCATGGGGGTTTGTGTTTCTATCAGTGTACGTGCTTTTATGTTAATCTTGTTTTCCTTCCTTCATTGTTTTTTCCCACAGGGTTGGGGGTAAAGATGGATAGTGGCTTAAAGATTGAACTAAATCACTTTTCTTTCTGCAGTGGATTGCATCATTTGTCCTGTTGCATACCACTCTCAGACATAGTTCCATTTACTTATCCAACATTTAGGAGTACTATTAAGTTCTAGTGCTTAGAAAAGCGTGGCTGGCTGTTTTTCTTCCCGTCTCAGATTTAAACTTGGGGATTCTTGTTATTTGCAGATGTGACGTCCACTCAGTCATCTTCAGCTAGTATTAACAGCTTTGAGTCATACTTCCATTCAGCTCATAAAACTAATCAAGTAACGCCCCCCCCCCCCACCAACCAAAAAGGGAGGGGGAAGGAAAAAAGAAAAGAAAAGAAAAGAAAAAGAAGAAAGGGAACCAAAAAAGTGTGGATATAACTGGAACGAAATCCAGATCATTATGTCCAGAGACATATATATCCATATTTTTTGCTGTTAGCTCTGATGCTTTATGATGGTCCCCTATTTCTCTAGGAAATTTCTGAAGAGGTAAGCTCATATTGTTTTCAGAGCCATTTAAGTATGGCCTTTTTGTGTACATTAGAACTGGAGTAGGAGTTTGTTCGAGAGGAATACGTCCTACCAAGACATTTCCATATACGCTCTTAACAAATCTACCAGTGATGATGTAACATATTTATTGATCTTGTCCTTAGCTTGTGCAAAAAGGTCTGGATATGGATAGAAAGGTGGGAATTGGGCCTAAGAAACATGACGCTGATACCACTAGAGTGTTTTCAAGTGGGAGTTATTGCGCCATTATTAACATCATTGCTGTTATAAAGCGCTGAATTTTTATGTAAAATCAAACCAGAACGTACTCGTATCGTTCACAAAAACATTTACTCAAAATAGAAACAGACATAAACACGATAAAAAATAAGAACGCGTATTTAATACAACAAGAACAAGACAGGCACAAATTTTTGGACCAACTGGCCTTTGTCAAGCGAAGACACAAACAAAGACCAGATACAAAAATTAGGAGAAAAAGACTGAAACTTCCCTGCTGTTCCGCCCATTGTGAGAAAAGGGATCAAAATGACAAATTAACAAAAACAACTTGAGGGCACAAAGCGCATATATCTAGGGGAGGTAAGTACAGAAGGGTAGGACAATGTTTGAGCTGGGGGTGAAGAGGAATGAATATTGGACAGAAAGGTTCGTCTTCAAATAAATTAATTAAGTTTCTGCATTTACCAGACACAGAACATGAACGGTGACTGACTGGGAAACGTCTGCATAGAGGAATTTGTAAAACAAACAGTATAAGAAGCACAGAGAGAGGTCAGACAGGGATGTACCTTCACAATAGATCACGGAAATAAGCGACACACACACAAACACACAAAACACACACAAACACACACACACACACCACGCAAGCACAACAAGCACCACCACACCAAATCAAAATCACACGAAGGACACGCAAACAAACAAAGAAAAAGTGAAACGAAAGAAAATAATACGAAAAAGGAGAACAGGAATATAAAAGCAAAAATGAGTAAAAAAAACCAAACAAACATAAAAATGTTTTTATTCGACATAACTGAATGCGTGATCTGAAAAAATAAACAACACAGAAAACATACAACCCTTTACGAGGACACTGCTATGAAAGATGAATTAAAAACATGAATAAATATACACATAAATGAGTAAATAATTAAACAAATGAATAAATGATTAAATAAACAAATGAATGAATCGCTAAACAAATAATTAGATCGATGCATAAACAATTAATAAATAAATATCGAAGAATAACTGAATAAACAAATTAATATTAGATAGATAGATAGAATAGATAGATAGATATATAGATAGATAGATAGATAGATAGATAGATGGTAGATGCATAGATAGATGGATAGATAGATTGTAGATAGATATATAGATAGAAGACAGATAGATAGATAGATGATAGATAGAAATAGATAGATAATAGAAATAGAATATAGTAATAGATAGATAGATAGTTGATGATAGATAGATAGATAATAGATAGAAAATATAAACAGCAATAAAATAAATAATAGTGGATTTGTCCATACAGATGTTATGTGATAGATAGATAGAAGAAGATAGATAGATAGATGATGGGCAGATAGATAATAGAAAAAATAGATAACCGGCAGACATAATAAGACAGACATATAATATATAGATAGATGATTGGGTAGATATAAAATGATATTCACAGACATATACAGACAGACAGACAGACAGATGATAGATAGATAGATAATAGTAGTAGATGATAGATGATAAGAAAGATAATAGATGTTATAGATATATATATATAGATGAGAGTAAATAGATAGATAGATATCAGATAGATAGATGTATATAGATAGATGATTATGATAGAGAGATGTAGATGAAAAATAGATAAGATAGATAGAAACAACAAATGCAAAATAGTAACCATTTGGATGTTGTTTTGTCTACAGATGTTAACTTAGTCTGGTCAGGTATATCAAAAGCTGAAGATGATGTTGTTGTTGTTGTTGTTGTTTCTTTTCGTGATGGAAGGTTGTGGTGACGATGGTGGTGTAAGTATCTACTTTTGTGATATCGTAATCATTGTAAGCTGTCGCACATAAATTCAAAAGTCAGATTGAAAACTTTTTACATGTATCGTAATGTGCCAGGAGGACAAAACTTCAATTGAGCGAGCAAATGGTGTGATAGAGACGAAAGGAAGAGATTTATAACATAAAGAAGAATGAATGACACTGAAAAAAGGTAAATGAATAAAACAAAAAAAAGCTTACAGAGATGAAAATGTGTGGAGGATTCGTTATGTCAAGGTCTCTCTTATTCTCTGGAAAGAAAGTGACGCAGATATAATAAATGAATGCATAACACTTTGAAAAATGATAACAATGAATGAATGAATGAGAATGAATAATAAGAATGAATGAATGAAAAGTACATGTATAAAGAAATAGATAAATTATTAAATAGCTGCATGAAGAACTGCATAACTAATTGCATAAATAAATGTATGAATAACTGCATAAATGGATAAATACATAATTGCAGGAATAAACATATGAATAAACAAACAAACAACAACAAACAAACATCCAAACAAATAAATAGATAGATAGATAGATAGATAGATAGATAGACAGAGAGATAGATAGAGAGATAGATAGATAGATAGATATATATAATATAGATATATATATAGATATATAGATGATAAGTAAACAATTAAAGAAGTAAATAAATAATGAAGATAGATGAATTAATGAATAAGTGAATAAATACATAAATAAATAAATAAATAAATAAATAATAAATAAATAAATAAATAAATAAATAAATAAGTATATCAACGAAAGTATACAAAAAGGAAATGTGTCCAATGTGATCAAAAACTAGCAAACAATTCTGCAGTTTAGGAAAAAAAAAAACCAACAACAACAACAAACAAACAACGGTGTGTCTGTCTAGTTTCACGACCACCTACGCAACGAAAGAATTATGCTAAACACGAACAGAACTGGCCTCAGGTCATATGCTACATCCAACCCCCCTCCCCTTTAGTTCCCGCAATGTGAACCCCAGAGGATTTTATCACCGATCAAAATACGCCCCTGCATCAGACTATATTGAGTTATTTGCTGGATGAGTTTGGACGTCGGTTGGTTTTTTTTTTTTTTAATTTATTTCAAGAGGGATTCATCACTTTCGGACGATTTCATAAGCACACCACGCAGATCTGTCAGCAATTTTCTAACAGATTACTAACGCTCGCGCAAAATCAGCCTGAATCGGCAAGATCTTATGGTAGGGAAAAGTGCGAGAACAGGGCATTTCCAAAACATAGATAACACCGTCAGAATGACTGGGTCATTATCCCTTTGTGGTAT
>JAPXFY010000015.1:62206537-62214037 GCA_030674185.1 Monoplex corrugatus
CATGCGTAAAATCATGTGACTTAGAGCTCCACGTTCATAGCGAAATGGTTATGGATTCGAACCTTCGGGCGAGCCACGTTGGCTTTCAACACAGGAAGCTAGCCACAGCAGTAAGCGCAGGGCCCAAATCACATTTGACCCACCATGAACAGCTGCCATTCACCAAAAGGAGGGCCAGAGAAAGCACAAACCAGGACCGCGAGAATCTGTCTTATCTTTTTGATTCCTGCACCCTGTCTAACGAATTCAAAAACTTAACTTTCTGACTCCCTCATCCTATCCAAAATTGAAAAAAACAAACTTAATCTTTTGACTCCCCCACTCTATCCACCAGCAGGAAGCTGTTGGATAGGGTGAGGGAGTCAAAGGGTTAAGGTTTTGCTTCGCTAGGACGGTTGTCAATGTAGGATGCTGGTTGACAGGATGCGGAAGTCAAATGGTTTATTGCAACGCCTGCAGGAGGCTGGTGGGTAGGTTGAGGGAGTCAAAGAGTTAACATTTTGCTTTGCTAGGATGGTTGTCAGTGCAGGATGCTCGAGGACAGGATGCGGAAGTCGAAGAGTTAATGCAAACCCCCGCAGGAGGCTGGTGGACAGGGTGAGGGAGTCAAAGGGTTAAGTTTTTGCTTTGATACGATGGTTGACAATGCAGGATGCTGGTGGACAGGGTGCCAAAGTCAAAGGGTTAATGCTAACGCCTGCAGAAGGGCATGTGCCTTCACATCTGCCTCCAACGGTCAGTTTTGTGTCCCACATGAAGACCCACACCAGGCGATAAGTTTACAATCTGTCTGTTCAATTGGGATCCATCGTAGTCAGACGTTTCCATAGACGGTCCACCCAACCTGCCAGCAATGATCTGACAGACTCTCTGAGCCTGTACAAAACCCTAAGCGATGTCAAGGTTTTAAAATGGTTAAGAAGAGAGAAGAGAGAGAAGAGACTTCAGCTGACAAATAGCAGAATGATTAAAAACATAAGCCTGGGCTGTGAACAGACCAGATTTTTAATGTATGTTGCAGACTGGGATTGAACTCCATAATTATCTCAGATCTAGAGTTTTCAGCTTTGTCACAAGAACCAACCAGCACGCGTTCAAACCATGTGACTTAAGAGTCCCATGCTCATAGGGCAAGAGTTCTGGATTCGAACCTTCAGGCGAACCGCGTTAGCCCACAACAAAGTAAGCTAGCCACAACTACTAGTAAGCGCAGAACCCAGTCACATTTGACCCACACACAACAGCTGCCATTCACCAAAAGGGGGACTGGTGAAAGCACAAACCAGAACCGCGAGAATATGATTGTCTTATCTTTCTGATTCCTGCACCCTGTCTAACGAATTCAAAAACTTAACCTTTTGACTCCTTCATTCTATCCACCAGCAGGAAGCTGTTCGATAGGGTGAGATAGTCAAAGGGTTAAGTATTTGCTTTACTAGGATGGTTGACAATGCAGGATGCTGGTGGACAGGGTACGGAGGTCAAAGGGTTAATGAAACGCCTGCTGAAGGGCATTTGCCTTCCTATCTGCCCGAACGGTCAGTTTTGTGTCCTACATGAAACCCACAACAGGCGGTAAGTTTGCAGTCTGTCTGAAGAAGAAGAAGAAGAAGAAGAAGAAAGAAGAAGAAGAAGAAGAAGAAGAAGAAGAAGAAGAAGAAGAAGAAATGCGAAGAAGAAGAATGCGAAGAAGAAGAATGCGAAGAAGAAGAATGCAAGAAGAAGAAGAAGAAGAAGAAAGAAGAAAGAAGAGAAGAAAAGAAGAAGAAGAAGAAAAAGAAGAAGAAGAAGAAGGAAGAAGAAGAAGAAGAAGAAGAGAAGAAGAAGAGAAGAAAAGAAGAAGAAGAAGAAGAAGAAGGAAAAGAAGGAAGAAAAAGAGAAGAAGAGAAGAAGGAAGAAGAAGAAGAGAGAAGAAGAAGGAAGAAGAAGAAGAAGAAGAAAAAGAAGTACAAGAAGAAGCAGAAGAAGAAGCAGAATGATAAACAGAATGAGTAGAAGATGAAGACGAAGCAGAAGAAGAAGAAGAAAAAGTAGTAGAATAGTAGTAGTAGCAGTAGTAGTAGTAGTAGTAGTAGTAGTAGTAGTAGTAGTAGTAGTAGTAGTTAGTAGTAGAAGTGGTAGTAGAAGAAGAAGATAAAGAAGAAGAAGAAGAAGAAGAAGAAGAAGAAGAAGAAGAAGAAAAAGTAGAAGAGAAAGAAGAAGAAATTACTAAAAAATAAAGATTGATAATGATTTGTATTTGTACTTATGACTGATTCTCGCTTGTTGATAATTATTTCATTTTCTTATCCATACGTATAGGCATATTGTTGTTAGATCATAATGGGTAAAAGAGGTAGAATGCTGTATATATCAGCTCATTTGGTTTGATATGCACGCTTTGTCCTCACATCCTGGCCACGGCACCATCATAGTCTAGTGAGGGACCTCAGGATCTGGCCAGCTCATGGGTTTATGCGCAGGCTTAAGGCTTGCGCCATGATCACAATACACTGGCACCTGTGACGTTAGTGCATATGGAATTCCATTCCGAGCATGGAGACGTGATCTTGAGAAACCGAAACTGAAACTGAAACTGTCCTCACTGTGTTAATGAATTAAGGGTCAAGGACGACATCCTTTAACAAACAAAACAAACAAACAAACAAAAAACCATTTTATTCTCTGTTTATCTCCAGGTCTGTTTGTCTGTCTGTTTCTCGTTATGGCACACACAACCTAATCAATATTTAAAACCTGGCCGCCCCACAACATTTTGCTCAGAGTAAGTAGGCCAATGATGGCAGCCCTAAAATGGGCGCACATTGAAATATCCAACAGCTATAACTTTCTCTGATGCAACTGCCATGTTCTAATGTGTTTTTCTTTCCTGCATTTACGACAATTAAACCTTCCACGATGTCCTTGGATCGTCTCCGTATCATGCCGACATTGTGCTCTCTAAACATGAAAAAGCAACAACAGCAATAATGACAACGACAACAACAATGACAATATTGTTCAACAAGCTACCCTTACAATTTCCCTGTTTAAACATGAAGATGTGTGCTTTATATTTTGCCTCCCACAAGAAAGTATAATCAACAATATTTTGTACTCCTCAGTGTGCCTTTGTATAAGTAACAGATGAAATCAAACTTGACGAGAAGTGCGGACAATCATCATCATCATCATCATCATCATCATCATCATCATCATCATCATCATCATCATCACCATCATCATCATCATCATCGTCGTCGTCGTCGTCGTCGTCGCCGTCGTCGTCGTCGTCGTCGTCGTCGTCATCATCATCATCATTGTAGTCGTTGTCGTTTTCGTCGTCGTCGTCGTCGTCGTCATCATCATCATCATCATCATCAATCATCATCATCATCATCATCATCATCATCATCATCATCAGTGCCCTGCCCCATGGCGTTGGCGATCGTGGCCCTCCATACGAATCTATCCCTTGTCGCAGCAAGTACATCATCTCCCACCCTCTCTGTCCTCAGCCACTCTGCAAGTACGTCCAATATTATCTCACTGGGTCTACCTGGTGCTGTTTTTCCCTCCAATTTTCCTGTTGAGACCAGGTGCTCTAATTTCTCTTTCCTCATAAAATGTCCTACACATGTTGCTTGTGTTTTTCCTAATCTTCTTTCTCAATGGTCCTCTTGTGTCTGCCTCCTTCAAGACTGTCTCGTCTGTTTTCTTTGCTGTCCCCGCTTCTCTCAATGAAGACATTGGCGGACAATAACGACAGTGAGAAGAGAATGGGAATAATTTGAGAAGTTCCTAAGAAAACGTTGATCACATCGCCCTCCTGAAGTGCTGTGATTACGAGATAGGCGATACTTTCGACATGAGTCTTGGCGCCATGATTTCCAATGTTACACATTCGTCACTCTAAAAAGGGTTGATGAGCTTAATACAAACTTGGTACCATCCAGAAAGATACGAGACAAAAATTACTAACACATTTCTTTTTATGAAAGATTAATCATTGATTGACTTGCTGATTGATTGAATGTTTGGTTGATGGATTGGATGACTGATCTAAATAATTGATCGATTGACTGATTTGATTGATTGATTAATTGAGTGAGTGAGTGAGTGAGTGAGTGAGTGAGCGGGTGAGTGAGTGAGTGAGTGGGTGAGTGAGTGAGTGGTACTTGTTTTCTAACGGTAAAGATAACGGCCTGGTAGTCTTTGGTCAATTTTGCCTTTCTGCTATTATTAAAATTTAAAACGGTCACTCACTCGGACACTCAATTTCCCCTGCATTTATTTTTTTTATTTATTCATTTGTTTGTTTGTTTATTGTTTATTCATTTATTTGTTTATTCATTTATTTGTTTATTCATTTACTTGCTTGGTTATTTATGTATTTATTTGCTTGTTCATTTACTTAATATGTGTTTGTTGTTTGTTTGTTTCTTTCTTTCTTTAATTGTTTATTTGTTTGTTTGTTTGTTTGTTTGTTTTTAATTATTTACATGTATTTCTTTTTCATTGGAAATCGACAATAAAAAGATTCCGAATCCTCTGCTCTAGACGAGATACTAAATGCAAAAACTGCAATAAACACTGATTTACAAGTCAAACAACGATATCATTTCACAATATCGTCACAATAACCGGAAACACAAAAAAACGTATGAAAATTATATTATCTTCAATTAAAACACCGGCGTTATTTTACGATAGCTTCACATGAGCGCGAGAGAGCAGAAATCATTCAGCAATTCGAAATTTAAATGATAAAATAGGTTTTCCAAACAGAGAATTTAAACAGAGCTCTGGAACAGAGACTTCGCCCACGCTCGAAGACATTGTCAGCAAGTGATGGCACCGCGCACAGTGGCAAGACTATATCAGCCGGACACAGCGGGACAGCCTCCGTATTCTCTCAACAGCACCTTGGCCGAGTAGACTGCAACGCGCAGTCACATACACAGAGTGGTGGACAGTTAGTTTTCTGTACATGCGGGTAACAGCAGCAGCAGCAACAACAACGCAACGCTACACAAGCAACAAGCCTTCCTCCACTTCTTCTCTTTTGTATAAGTTTCTACTTGGCCGCCGCTCACTGTCTCAAGTTTGCTGTAAAAAGACACGATGAGAACCACTTTGTCTCGGCTGTGTCTCCTGGTGCTGATTTACGTTTGTGTTTCCGAGACCGTTAAGGTGGGTCAAAAGTTTTGATATATTCTTTCTTTCTTTTTTTTCTTTCTTTCTTTCTTTCTTTCTTTTTTTTTTTCTTTTTCTTCTTCTTTCTGTCTGTGTATTTGTACTTACGGACTGTACTTACGGGACTGTTAAGTGGATCAACGGTTTGATAGATCCTTTCTTTCTTAATTTCTTTCTTTCTTTGTTTTTTTTTTTTTCATTCTTTCTTTTGGCTATCTATGCTTACGGACTGTTAAGTGGACCAACGGTTTGGTGTGCTCTTTTTCTTTCTTTCTTTCTTTCTTTCTTATTTCTTTCTTTCATTCTTTCTGTCTGTCTACCTGTGCTTACGGGAATGTTAAGTGGATCAACGGTTTGATATGTTCGTTTCTTCTTTCTTTCTTTCTTTCTTTCTTTCTTTCTTTCGTTCGTTCGTTCGTTCGTTCGTTCGTTCGTTCGTTCGTTCGTTCGTTCATTCGTTCTTTCTTTTTCTGTCTTTCTTTCGTTCTTTCGTTTTTCGCTCTCTTTCTTTCGTTCGTTCTATCCTTCTGTCGTTCTTTCTTTCTTTCTTTTTTTCTTTCTTTTTCCCTTTCTTTCTTTCGTTTTTTCTTTGTTCCCAAAACCGTTAAGGTGGGTCTATTGTCCTATCTATGATTTGAACCTGTGTTTTTAGTGTCCTGAGCAGGTGCTTAAACCAATGGGCCACACACTTATTGTTTTGTCTTCGTATGTTTCTCTCTCTCTCTCTCTCTCTCTCTCTCTCCTCCTCTCTCTCTCTCTCTCTCTCTCTCTCTCTCTGTGTTTGTGTGTTTGTGCACGCGTTTGTGTGTGTGTGTGTTTCTTTTTATTTATATATTTATTCATCTATTTCTTTCTTTCTTTCTTTCTTTTCCTTTCTTTATTTCTTTTTTCTATTTATTTATTCATTTTTGCTTTCCAGTTGATGACAGATTTCATTGTCTTTCTATTTTCAAAGATTGTTCTTATTGTTGTTGTTGTTTTCGTCGTCGTCGTTGTTGTTGTTGTCGTCGTCGTCGTTGTTGTTGTTGTCGTCGTCGCTGTTTTCCTTCAGTAGCTGCACCTTGACAGGCAAATAACAAGCCATTAGGTTAAATAGAAAATCAAATCTGTAGATGATAATGATCATGATTTTAATAATAACAGTAATAACAAAAATGATAATAATAATGGTGATGATGATGATGACAGTAACAATAACAAGAACAATAACAATAATAATAATAATAATAATAATAATAATAATAATAATAATAATAATAATAATAATGATAATAATAATAATAATAATATCATAACAATCATAATAGTAATAATAACAATAATAATAATAACAATAACAACAATTATAATAATGACAATAATGACGGTAATGATAAGAATAAGAACATGTATAAGAAGAATATAGTGCACCATCCCGGCTGCAAACTCCTAAGCGCTTTGCGCTCACCATAAAATGTTAATACATAACAACTCAAGTCAGCAATATACATCAATAATATAGTGCCAAGCATGGTATGACATAGAAGAAGAACAACCAACAGCAACATTGTACTTTTAAAAAGATAACGAGAAGAGGTCAGTCGCTAAGTAAATCGATTTTCTCAACAGACAAACAATCGTCGCAGTTGGTCAAGGATTTGTGGCTTATTATCCGTCAGTGTGATGAATTAAGCCATAACAAGATTGAGGCAGCCGAGATGTGGTTTCTAAGAAGAATGTTGAGGGTTCCATGGACAGCAAAGAAAACAAACGAGACAGTCTTGAAGGAGGCAGACACAAGTAGATCACTCATAAGGAAGATTAGGAAAAGACAGGCAACATTTATACGCTATTTTATGAGGAAGGGGGAATTTGGATCACCTGGTCACAACGGGAAAGCTGGAGGGAAAGAGAGCACCGGGTAGACCCAGGGAGAAAATGCTGGACGGACTTGCAGAGTGGCTGGGGACGGGGAGGGTGGGGGAGATGCTAGGGGCAACGAGAGATAGAGGCAAATGGAAGTCCATGATCGCCAACGCCACGCGGCAGGGCACCTGATGATGATGATGAGTGTGATCAATTACTCAGTGAACGTGTCAGTCAGTCAGTCAGTCAGTCAGTCAGCAAATAATCAGTCAGTTTATCTTTGTAGTCAGTACCATCATACCAATACCGTCTCATCATCATCATCATCAGGTTCCCTGCCGCATTGGCATTGGCGATCATGGACTTCCATCTGTCTCTATCTCTCGTTGCCCCTAGCATCTCTCCCACCCACCCACCCCCTTGTCCCCAGCCACTCAATACCATCTAAGTCTATAAAATACGACATAGATTGTTTTCAGG
>JAPXFY010000015.1:62219037-62224037 GCA_030674185.1 Monoplex corrugatus
CGCACGCACACGGCTATAAATGGGGAGAAAGAATAAAAGCAATGGAAAATTATAGAGAGCATATTATGTAAGTTAGTTAGTTAGTTAGTTAGTTAGTTAGTTAGTTAGTTAGTTAGTTAGTTAGTTAGTTAGTTAGTTTAGTTAGTTAGTGTTTCGATTTCCTCAAACGCGTCTGTTACTGAACAGTCTGTATCCGCCCTCTTTGGTTGACCTACATGCTGAATGTTTTGCATGTTTCCATACGCCATGGGATACCGGTCTGTGTTGCATGGAGTTTTTTTTTTTTTTTCACGCGTGAATTCCATGCTTTGGGTACTTATACAGACGTAAAGGAATTTGGCACTAGCAGGCCTGCACACAAGTCGACCTGGGAGAGATTGGAACTATATCCATATATTATTCACCAGGCGAAGGGTACCCAGGCAGGACTGAAAAAAAAAAGCGAAGAGAAAAGAAGAGGGAGAAGAGAAGAGAAGAGAAGAAAAGAGAAGAAGAAGAAGAAGAAAAAGAAAAAGAAAAAGAAGAAGAAGAAGAAGAAGAAGAAGAAGAAGAAGAAGAAGAAGAAGAAGAAGAAGAAGAAGAAGAAGAAGAAGAAGAAGAAGAGAGAGAGAGAAGAGAGAGAGAGAGAGAGAGAGAGACAGACAGAGACAGAGGCAGAGCAGACAGACAGACAGACAGACACACAGACAGACCGACAGACAGACAGACAGACAGAGATACAGACAGAGAGACAGAGAGAGAGAGATGCAAAGACAGACGGACAAACAAACAGACAGACAAAGAGAGAGACAGGGAGATAGACAGACAGACAGATGAAGAAGAGAGAGAGGGTGAGAAAGAGAGAGAGGGAGAAAAAGAGAGAGGAAGGGGGGGGGGGAGAGAGATAACACTGAATTGCCCGAATTTCAGTGAAACATTCCATCTACACAAACGAACACTTTGGCGAATGTAGAAAGCAAACTACAATAAGCAGCAATACCCCATCTACTCTAGAGAGTGAAGATGATAATAACAATAAAACTACCTCTGTGATTATTACAAATATGATCCTATCCATTATCTAGAGCGGCAAGAAAAAACAACAACAGTATTTTGTTGACAACGTTTTTTTTTTTTTTTTTCAACTGACTATTGTCCTCGTCGAATATGATATCAATAACCCTTTATCAAGATTATTCCAGTGGTAGGGTGCTGAAATACCAGTATAAGAATTATAGACTAGGTAAAACATAGTCTACGTAGGATGTCGGGACTTGACCAGCTCATAGATTTATGTGCAGAATTAAGACATGTGCCACCGTCACCATGCACGTGGCACCTGTGACGTTAGTACATATTGGAATTCGTTCCGAGCTCGGAGAAACTGAAACTAAAACTGAAACGAACCCTTTTCCTCCCTCAATATGTCCCCCCATCATCCTGCATTGTCATCCATGACAGCAAAAGCTAAAACTTAACCCGTTCACTCCCTCACTTTATCCACAAGTTTCCTAACGGAAGCTGGTGAGTCGAGTGAGAGAGTGAAGGGGTTAGTTCTTTGCAGCTTATGAACAGGATGCGGGTATGAAAGGGTTTAATGTGGCAGTACAGTCACGATTGAGGCATTGTTTGTTCTCAGCGTTTGACGTGCTCGTAAATCTTCTGGAAGATAATTCCAAATAACGATGCATTACTGTGTCGTATTGCATGTTACTGTTTATCGATCTATTCCACAATGAAACATGGTAAAAAGAACAATCATCGGGTACATAATCATCTCCTGACACACGGAGACATACAAAGTAACGAGAACGTGGAATGGTCATTTGCTTGATTTGTTCCAAATATAGATAAGAAAAGACATATTGTATCCTATGATAAAAAACCCGTCGAAAATAGGAGAAGGTGTTTCGTTTATTTGGCTTGTTTGTTTCTTTATTTTTTATTTGTTTGCTTGCTTGTCGTTTCTTTTTCGATTTCAGCTCAAATTTTATTTTTCTTTATCAATGTCATTTTCTTATCACCCACACAGAACATTTACTGACTTTTTTGGCTATGTATTTCTTCTTAGGAAAAGGACTGACTGTCGTGATTTGTAATAGTTGTTGGCTGTTATCAACAATATCCCCGTATCGAAAAGAAAACCAACCACACAAAGAAGAACTAAAATAATATAGGGGCTCAAAAACGAATTCCATTTATCCTAACCGTGAAAATGTCACAGCCAAAAGTGGAAGTTTTAAAATGGTATATCTTGCAACAAAAGTGATTACATTATTATAAAAAAGAACTGACAGGAGAACCAGTACTGTTGTATGGATGCGAGGCGTGGACAGTCAGCAAGCAAAGCCAGAGCAGGATCGAGGCAGCCGAGATGTGGTTTCTCAGAAGAATGTTGAGAGTTCCATGGACAGCAAAGAAAACAAACGAGACAGTCTTGATGAACTATTCCATATACACAAACCAACACTTTTTGCGGAGGTAGGAAACAGACTTCAACAGCAGTAAAACCCATTTCCTTTAGAGAGGTGAAGATCGTTTACAAAAAAAAAACACACCCCCCCAAAAAAACAACAACAAACAAACAACAACAACAACTTCCACTATAATCATTACAGTTATGATCATATCCATTACTTTGAACGCCAATAACAAACTACAATATGTCGCTTAACGACTAAACACTGTCACCTATTCCAACACATATACCACCTGGGCCTGTCCCTTACCGATGGGCATCCAAGCTCTGAGTCTCCAGAGCACATCGCACAGTCTTGACCATAGTTCAGAAATAAATGAAATGAACAGGTCTGAGGCGACAAACAGATTTTGATGAACACCACAACTTTCATCTAAGCTACTAAACTGCTTAAGGCGTAATCACGCTCCAACGACAACAACAACGACAACAACAAAACCAACCAAACAAAGAGTAAACAAATAAAACATAAACAAACAATAGCAACACAACAAACAACAACAACAACAACAACAACAAAAACAGCAAAAATACACACACTGACAACACGAAACGGCAGAGAAAGAGAACGCAATTTGATGCCAGATGTCACACACACACACGGACACACACCACACACACAACACACACACACACACACACACACAACACACACACACACACACACACACACACACACACACACACAACACACACACCACACACACACACACACACACACACACACACACACACACACACACGCACAAACATTCACACACACAAGCACACACACACACACACTACACACAAACACACACACACACACACACACCACACACACACACACACACACACACACACACACAAACACACACACACACAAACACACACACACACACTACACAACACACACACACACACACATACACACACACACACACACACACACACAAACACACAAACACACAAACACAACACACGCACCACACATGGTGAAAAGAAGCACATGTGATGTGGTGTTTTGACATATTCCAACAGAAAAAAAAAAGAACCGTCACGAACAAATCCAAGTGCTCCACATGGTATGTGTAGATCTCACCAAAGCGTTTGACGTCGCAAATCAGAAAGGCCTGTTACAGATACTAAAAAGGTTCGTGTTTGCGTTTAGAAGTTACCATGCCGATAACTTCCTTCCACAATGGCATGCTGGTCAGGGTGAAAAAAAAAACCCAACAAACTAACAAACAAACAGACACAAATAACCTGGGATTCATCTGAGCCCTTCCAAATGCAGACCAACATGAAACAGAGATGCGTTTTAACGCCAACACTCTTCTCCATCCTTTTGCGGGAATGCTGATTAATGCGTTTGGAGATTATGAATGGGGATGTGTCCATCAAGTTTCGTTCAGATAGAACAGTCTTCAACCAAGCAGACTCCAAGCAGAACCATAGTGATCAAAGCCGTCCTGCTGGAATTTCTTTTCGCAAATCTGGTGTTCGTCTGTCGTCGTCGACAATGACCACGGCTTCATGAAGTTGTTTTGAGTCAGTGTGTCCGGAGGTGACTGATCATTCCGATCCGGGCACAGAAGTAACGTCCCAGGTTGGACATCAGTAGTCGGTTACTGTTGTTGAAGGGTTTGCAGCCCTAGCTTTCCGAGCAGCTCGTTTTTCTTGTGCATATTGGATACGAGACACTTCTGAAGTGGTACATCCGGTTTCGATTCTTCTACGCAGACTGTATCGGTCGAGGGCAAGGTTTTCCCAATTCTCCCAGTCTATGTTGAGGACTTTAGCGATGCCTTCAAGCTGTCTCTAAACCGTTTTCTCTGCCTCCAACTGTTCTCTTGCAGACGCTAGTTCCTCGTAGAGGAGTTGCTTCGGAATTCTGGTGCAGACATCCGGTAACACATGGCCAGCCCAGTGAACTTGACTACTTTTGAAGTAAAGTGTGGATGGAGGGGAGATTGGCTCTCTCTAATACTTCTGTATCAGGGATCTTCTCTTGCCATCGGATATTGAGAATCTTTCTGAGGCTTTTGGTGTGAAATGATTCAATTTCCTTGCGTGTTACTGTAAACAGTCCAGGTCTCACCGCCGTAGAGGAAATATTTCGCAAATATTTTTGCACTGGCTGCATGCTGTTACCCTGGCATCAATCACTCATCTAGATGTGCGGCCAGCAAACGGGTCGGCCTTACAACTAGCCTCAGAAAGGCGAATGCTATGGTTCATCTAACATAATTCAAGTTTCTGGTGCTTTACCAACTCCGAGTAACATCAACAAGATCAAAACTGTAGACAAATTTGCTTGCTGGGGTAGTACATGTACACTGAACAGTCTGAACAGTAACGGATCTCGTCGTATTGTAATGGTGGTGGTGCTACGCATCTCCAGTTCTAAGCTGTTTCCGGAAGGCTGATTAATAAGTAATGACATATCAAGCTGCTTTGATTATTTCATGTACCACTTCCCTATAACCCCACTTCCACCTATGCAAAAACTGTATGCCCGAAACAAGCAAACCCATTCCTATTCCTAACAAAAATACATTTT
>JAPXFY010000015.1:62231537-62234037 GCA_030674185.1 Monoplex corrugatus
ACAAACAAAACAAAAAAGTGCACAGGCAGTGAGTGAAAGGTTCATTAACTGTAGACAAGACGTAGATGGCCGCCCTGCATGATACGCCGGAACAATCATGATTGGGAAATCGCTGTCTGGGAAGGACTTGGTGGGGGCGAGCTGTGGTGGGCGGGGTGGGGAGGGGTGGGGGGTGGGGGGGCTGGGGCTTTTCATCACTTAATTGTAAATGACAGGAATCAGGTGTAGTCCCTGTGTTGTGGATTGTCATGTCGACCAGACTGTTGTGCTGATAAATGTCGTGTTGGGACATCTGTGGCAATGTTTCATTGACCACCAAAACCTTGTGCCCTGTCTCTCACTGTGTGACTAGGCAGACACAGCCTGAAAGCTGTGAATATTCGTATTGGTGTTTCTGTTCTCTGCCTCTGTCTTTTTTGTCTATGTCTCTGTCTCTGCCTCCTTTTCTGTCTATCCATCTCCCTGTCTATCTCTCTATGTTAATGTCTGTCTCTCTATCTCTGTCTCTCTCTCTTTCTCTGTCTGTCTGTCTGTCTCTCTTTCTTTCTCTGTCTCTGTCTCAGTCTCTGACTCTCTCTCCCTCTCTGTTTGTCTGCCTGTCTCTCTCTCTGTCTCTCTGTGTCTGTCTCTCCCCCCCCCTCTCTCTCTCAGAGAGACACGCGCAAAATCAAACAAAGAAACAACAACAATAAAATTTCATGGACAGTGTGCAAATCTGCTCATTGACCTGGGACAAGAAAAATCAAAAAAAACAAACAAACAAACAAAAACAAAAAACAAAACCAACCCCAAACAAACAAATAAATAAAACAAAACAAAAATGCAAGCAAAAACCGCACAGACAGTCAACGAAATAACTCATGTACATGTAGACAAGATATAGATGTCTGCACACGTGACAGGGAATTCTCTGTCTGGGATAGCCTGAGTAGGGGGCGAGTGGAGGGGGGGGGGGCGAGTGGGGGGGCGAGTGGGGGAGGGGCGAGTGGGGGGGGGGGCGTTCCATTACGTGATTGTTAATGACAGGAATCAGGTGTAGTCCCCGTGCTGTGGATTGCCATATCCACCAGACTGTTGTGCTGATTATGGTCACGTTGGGACATCTGTGGCAATGTTTCATTGACAAACCGAAACCTTGTGCCCTGTCTCTCACTTTGTGACTAGGCAGACACAGCCTGAAAGCTGTGAATATTCGTATTGGTGTTTCTGTTCTCTGCCTCTTGTCTTTTTGTCTATGTCTCTGTCTCTGCCTCCCTGTGTCTCTCTGTCCATTTGCTTGTGCTTGTCTGTATCTTTGTTTTTGTCTCTTACTGTCTCTTTGTCCCTCTCTCTGTCTATCTGTCTCTCTCTTTCTCTCTGTCTCTCGCTCTCTTTCTCTCTCTCTCTCTCTCTCTCTCTCTCTCTCTCTCTCTCTCTCTCTCTCTCTCTCTCTTTCTCCCTCTCGTTCTCTCTGCCTCCCTCTGTTTCACTAGCTGTCTTTGTCTAGGCAGACACAGCCTGAAAGCTGTGAATATTCGTATTGGTGTTTCTGTTCTCTGCCTCTGTCTTTTTGTCTATGTCTCTGTCTCTGCCTCCTTTTCTGTCTATCTATCTCCCTGTCTATATCTCTATGTTAATGTCTGTTTGTCTCTCTGTCTCTGTCTCTCTTTCTCTGTCTGTCTGTCTGTCTCTCGCTCGCTCTCTCTATCTCTCTCTGTCTCTGTCTCAGTCTCTGACTCTCTCTCTGTTTGTCTGCCTGTCTCTCTCTCGCTCGCTCTCTCTTTCTCTCTCTGTCTCTGTCTTAGTCTCTGACTCTCTCTCCCTCCCTCTCTGTTTGTCTGCCTGTCTCTCTCTGTCTCTCTGTGTCTGTCTTCATCCCCTTCTTTTTCAGAGAGACACGCGCAAAATCAAACAAAGAAACAACAACAATAAAAGTTCATGGACAGTGTGCAAAGCTGCTCATTGACCTGGGACAAGAATAATCAAAAACAAAAAACAACAAAAAACCAACCCCAAACAAACAAACAAAAGAAAAAAAACTAGCAAGCAAAAACCGCACAGACAGTCAACGAAATAGCTCATTAAATGTACATGTAGACAAGATATAGATGTCTGCACACGTGACTGGTAATTCTCTGTCTGGGATAGCCTGAGTAGGGGGCGAGTGGGTGGGGCGAGTGGGTGGGTGGGGCGTTGTATCACGTGATTGTAAATGACAGGAATTAGGTGTAGTCCCCGTGCTGTGGGTTGTCATGTCGATCAAACTGTTTGTGCTGATGATGGTCACGTTGGGACATCTAAGGCAATGTTTCATTGACAAACCGAAACCTTGTGCCCTGTCTCTCACTTTGACTAGGCAGACACAGCCTGAAAGTTGTGAATATTCGTATTGGTGTTTCTGTTCTCTGCCTCTGTCTTTTTGTCTATGTCTCTGTCTCTGCCTCCTTTTCTGTCTATCCATCTCCCTGTCTATCTCTGTATGTTAATGTCTGTTTGTCTCTCTGTCTCTCTCTCTCTCTTT
>JAPXFY010000015.1:62241537-62259037 GCA_030674185.1 Monoplex corrugatus
GGAAATGTTCGGCCCCAGTGAATTAATAATACAGTTAAATGTGCTACGGAATCAAAGGAAAGACGGATACCACTCAGTGTTTAACACCGCGAGTGTCAGTATCCCTCGGGCCTGGATGATGGCAGTAACCGTCGAGTTCAGCGTTGTCACGAAGTCTCAGTGCAGAATGGTGTTCCATAGCGTCAGTATCATTATTAGTCTTTTATACATGTAGGTACTACCACACTCTTTCCTCTTCTCCTTTACAAGATATTGCCAGTCATTGGATTTTGCAAAGCGTCTAGGAGTCTGCCAGACAATTATTCACAGACAGATTTGGGCTGAGAAGCATATGGATTTGTCCAGTTGCGATGAATCCCTCAGGAACGAACTCCAGATAGAAGATTCCAGAGTGATTCATTGTGCCTTCATGCAGTTTCAATTTGCCAAGACAACGTCTTCTCGCTCGGAATGAATTTCACATGCGCTGACGCCCTTGATACCACCATCTGGTGGACAAAATTAAGAAATTCCAAGAGAACGTATTCTCGCTTAGAATGAATCCCATATGCGCTGACGCCATTGATACCATGTGAAGGAGAAGATCAAGAAATGATCGTGGCATAAGCTACGAGCTGGTGTATAAGCATTAGGCGCTAGCGAGGTTTTTGAGGTCTCTCTTCGAACATTGTCATATAGTATGCTTTACCAAAACTTTCCAGCAATTATTTGTCAGATTCCCGAGACTCCCGAAGACTATTTGACCCATTACTCTGCTTGCATGTTTCGAAATACATATTTTTATCGGTTTAACATGAGTTAATATAAACCATGTATTTTCTCGGTGATGCCAGAAACAGCCGCTAAGAAGCAGTAAGTCTCGTCTCTTTACCTTCCCTGTAGCTGATAAACGAGCGGTTGATGTTCCAGACACCGTTAAACTTTTCACTAGACTTGAGACGCTCAAGGGACTTAACTGTATAACTCCACGTCCGGTAATCTGCATGCAGTGAATTATTGACCCTTGCTTTTCCTCCCACTGGGCCAAAATGACCAAGGGAATTAAATCTTCTTCAACGTCTTTGAATCGCTGATAATTACTTTTCGTATTTCAAGACTTGAGTTAAAAAACGAAGTTTGCATTTGAGAGATTTTGTTTTCTTCCTCTTCGCTGCACGTCTCCTTCTGTTTCTGCCACTGTTTCAATCAGTCTGTCCGCCTGTCTGTCTTTGTCAGTCTGTCTGTTTGTCTCTGTCTGTCTGTCTGTGTTTCTGTCTTTCTCTCTCTCTGTCTCTCTGTCTCTATCTCTGTCTCTGACTCTCACTGTCTCTGTCTCTCTCTGTTTCTCTGTCTCTGTCTGTCTGTCTCTATCTCTGTCTCTCTTTCTGTTTCTCTGTCTCTGTCTGTCTGTCTCTCTCTCTCTGTGTCTCTCTCTGTGTCTCTTTCTCTATCTCTCTCTCTCTCTCTCTCTGTCTCTCTCTCTCTCGCCGTCTCTCTATCTAGCTCTGTCTCTCTTTGTCTAGCTCTGTCTCTGTCTGTTTTTCTGTATCTGATCCACTCTCTGTCTCTGTCTCACTCTCTGTCTTTGTCTCACTCTCGCTCTCTCTTTCTTTCTCCCTCCGTCCCCCCCCCTCTCTCTCTCTCTCTCTCTCTCGTATTCTGTCTCTCTCACAACAGACGGGGAGACCCATTTGGCACGTTAGCCAGTTGACATTTAAAAGCAGCAAAATGTGTGATATTTTCTTGTGTGTTTTTCAGGTGTAAATAATATATGAATTAATAATTTTAACCATTGTTTTCATATATCATTTCCCTTTTACTTCACTATGTCATGAGAACCCTACGACCGAACAGAAAAGAGATTCCACAAATGAAAGAAAGTAAAATAATTAGGTTGCGGTGGTTTGTTTTGATAAGACATTTCCTAATCAGATTTCCTATGTCGATTTAGTGGGCTACATAATCTGGAACAGTGTCTTTACAATGTTGTAATGTTAAACACATAAGAAAGACAAAAGGTGCACGAGGCCGTTATCAGAGACATGCTCTTCGCCGATGACGCTGCTGCTGTTACTTGACACACTGAGCAATAACTTATCCCTAAGGGCATCCTTCACAGTGAACACGTCTCCGACAAGAGAACTTTTGGCCGCTTCCAGCTACGATACAAAGACGTCAGCAAGCGCGATATGAAAGCTGTGGCCATCAACACAGAGACCTGGGAAGACACAGCTGCCGACCGCAATAGATGGCGCAGTGTGCTTCAGAAACAAATCAGGTTTGGGGAAAAAGAAGATCCAGACCTTAGCTGAGGAAAAGAGAGCCAGACGGAAAGCGAGCTCCTGTGAAGGAAATCCCACGGCCAGTATCCATACATGCATCCCCTCGAATGCAAACTTAGTGAAATGGGGGAAAGCAGACGACCCAGCATGTCTGCTCTGTCAGAAGAAACAAACAGTGGAACATGTCCTAAGCTCTTGCAAAGTAGCGCTAGCCCAAGGAAGGTATACATGGAGGCACAACCAAGTTCTGAAAGTGATCACAGATGTGGTTAGCGAAAAAACCATGACCCCAAACGCACCAATTGCTATGACAACGTTCTACAAAGCAGGAGGGAAACAGGTCTGGCCCGAAAGGGCTATGACAACCAGCACATTGCCAAAGGGTCTTCTGGATGGAGCAGTCGACTGGGAGTGTACAGCAGACCTCCCAGAGTGGAGAAATTACCCAGATGTCATCAGCAAGACAGGCATGAGACCAGACATCGCTCTCCACTCTGACTCCTCGAAACAAGTGATTCTGATAGAACTCACTGTGCCATACGAAAGCAGAATGGAAGAAGCACATATCTACAAGACCGAAAAATACGCCGGTCTTGCCAGCACCCTGAAGAAAGCTGGTCTGCGGGTCAAAATCTTCGCCATAGAGGTCGGGGCAAGAGGGTTTGTGGGCACCTCCGCTTATGATCTCATGAAACAACTCGCCGTTTCTGGGAAGAAGAGGACTAGAGCCCTTAAAGCGATGGCAGAGGCAGCAGAAAGGAGCTCAAGCTGGATCTGGGCAAGGAGGAACCAAAAAAGTGAACTTCATAAGGATTAAATTCCCTACAGATGATGTGTGCCCCGTTAGCACATTGGTAAAACCGCGTACCGCAGTTCTGAAGCGCAGAATCGCCCAGGTTCGATCCCCGGCGTGGGAAAAAAAAAAAAAAAAATAGACAACAGCAGAAGGGCATCCAGGAGTCATGACCTGGATGTGGCCCGGCCCCCCGAGAGTGTAAGGAATTCAGGGCCGAAACACTTGTCTAAAGGGGGTTACTTCTCTGAAGACCTTCTGTTGTCTAGCTCTCCCTAGAGTTTCTTTCTACCCTCTACATGCATCCCATGTCGCAGAGACTGCCTTTCCGGCGTCGGTCTTACCAGCCACAGCCGACATTGCTCCTGAGGTGTCAACTCGACATTAGGGGGCGTCACCCATAGTCGACGCTGACTGACGAAGGCCTAAAACAACAACAACATCATCAACATCAACAACAACAACAACAAAAACTACTACTACTACTACTTCTACTACTACTACTGTTTCTACTACTCCTCATCGTCTCATCTATCTCCATCGCCGTGGAAGATGGTGGGAGCTCCACTCTTTGTCACGAAGGATCGCGAGGCGACACGGTCTCTGCTCCTGTGTATGATGTCATGGAGCCCCAGTTTGCAGGCACCAGTGGTGTTGTCCATGAAGGATTTTGTTGGTTTTCTATTTGTCTCGACTCTCCCCTGCAGGACATGTCATCCAGTCGGTTCGTGTGTTTCTGTTCATGTGCCTGATATACATATCTCCTCTCCTGGCACAACTTCACTGGCTCCCTGTATCAAAGCGCATACAGTACAAACTAGACACCATGTGCTACAAAAGCCTCAATAACGCAGCCCCCGATTACCTGTCAAGCCTACTTGAGATCTATGTTCCCTCACGTACCCTCCGCTCTGCCTCCGATCCTCTGACTTTTCGCTTTCCACGCACTAAGCTCAATACCTATGGTCCACGAGCCTTCTCTGTTTCTGGTCCACTCTCCTGGAACAAACTTCCTCTCTCAGTCCGTCAGCAACCTACTTTTGTCTCCTTCAAGTCCGCTCTCAAAACTAATCTTTTCTCCTCCGCATAAAATCCTAACCTCACTCAACCCCCCACCCCCACCCCCCCTCTGCAGCCTGTCTCCGCTCGGAGGGGAATCACATGGTTATAATATATAATTGTGTATGCTATGCTCTCTATAATTTTCCATTGCTTTTATTCTTGCTTTTATTGCTTTTATTCTTTCTCCCCATTTATAGCCATGCGTGTGTGTGTGTGTGTGTGTGTGTGTGTGTGCGTGCGTGCGTGCGTGCGTGCGTGTGTGTGCGTGCGTGCGTGCGTGCGTGCGTGCGTGTGTGTCTGCTTCAGCGCTTAGATTTGATTTTATCAAGATTTTGCGCTATATAAATATTGTAATTATTATTATTATTATTACTTCAATTTTCTTTTGTTGATCTCTGGGAGCATTTTACGTTGGACAGTTAATTCCTTTAGCACGCTTTCGTTGGTTCTTTTGTTTGTCCATTTTACTCTGAGAAGACGCCTGTGGAATCACCACAACTGCTACTACTACTACTGCTACTGCTACTACTACTACTACTGCTGCTGCTACTACTACTGCTACTGCTGCTGCTACTACTACTACTGCTGCTGCTACTACTACTACTACTACTGCTACTACACTACTACTACTACTACTACTACTAAAACACGTTGGGATTGATAACTATGGTGATAGTGAGTTCCATTCTGGGTTGAAACTGCACGACAAGGCTGCACTCTACGCTCATTTTGGCATTATAACCCGGCGTTCACAAGGTTGGTCAGTAGATTTAAGCAACGCTCTCAATGACGCATCAGTGAAGTGGATGAGACTCGACTCTGTGGTCCCAGTTTTCTCAATGAGCTCATAGCATACTCATCATCTCCGCGCGGAAGATGGTGGGACCGAAATATCTTATAATGACTTTTAGAGGAATGCTGGATTCGAACCCCCAACTTTGCAGTCGTTGTTCCGTTGCGCTAAGCACTGCACTGTGTCGACTGGTCTATTGATAGTCTTAGAATTGCTTCATTTTTTTTGTTTGATTGGCTTCATACTGTACGTGACATTTTAAGTCACTGATCTCCTCTTAGATAGATGAAATCGTAACTATATATGTAGCTATGACTTTTTTTTTCCAAACTGCTAGATTTAGCAAAAATTTCCTGTAAAAATGTTTCAACAATAGTAACAAAAAGCATTATACGCCCACTTATTATCGTTATCATGGTGTAACACAGGATCTGAATTTGATTTTGACGTTGTCAGTATATGTGAGCTGACATATAGGACAAATTGACAAGCATGCTATCTTGGTTTGTGTGCATAACAAATACATTATAATGTCCATTTGCTCTGCATCTGTAAAAATAAAGTATAGTGTCCACTTCATCTCTAGAAAATAAATTATATGTCCATTAGCTCTGTATCTTTAGAAAAAAAATATATAATGTCCATTTGAACTGCATCTCCAGAAAATAAATCATAACGTCCGTTTGCTCTGCGTCTGAAGAAAATAAATTATAATAGCTATTCGCTCTGCATTTGTAGAAAATAGATTGTAATGTCCATTTGCTCTACATTTGTAGTAAATAAATTGTAATGTCCATTTGCTCTGCGTCTGTAGACAATAAATTATAATGTCCATTTGCTCTGCGTCTGTAGAAAATAAATCATGTCTATTTTGCTCTGCGTCTGTAGAAAATAAATTATACTGTTCATTTGCGCTGCGTATGTAGAAAATTAATTATAATGTCAATTTGCTCTACACCTCTTAAAAATGAACTATTTGGAGTGGAGGGTAACACATGTAAACACAGGAATGTAAAAGACGTTTTAATATATTCATAGTGTACGAGTTAACATGTTTTCTTTACAGATGGCAGACTTTACGTAAAGGCTTTTGGAATTTTGTGAATTCGGCCATAGTGCGATGTAAATACAAAGACAGTGAACACAAAAAGACTCTCACCTTGTAAAACTTCGTTTGAAATGTTACATTCGATTTTAAAATAAACACTGTATTACTGTTATTTCAATAGGTTTTTTTTTTTTATTTGTTTGTGTGTGTTTTATTGTTATTCAATTTTCTGTCTTATTTTGCTTTTGTCCTTTGTGAGTTCTTTAAAAATTTTTGTTTTTTGTTTTTTTGTTTTTTGTTTTGTTTTTTTTGAACGCTGCTTAGGCCTTTTAAGAAAGGAGAAACTGAAACTGAAATTAGAAATAAGTGCATAACTTTTGATCTCTCAGATGCTAAAAAATCTTAGCATTCATCTAGAGTTCAAATGAATAAACGCACAATTTTTGTTCTCGCAGATTACTTATAACGTCAGCATTGTCTAGAATTCAAAATTAAAAATACTTTGATATCATTGACATTAATAAGTCGATGATCTCGTGGCAATCCATCTGCCGAATCGCTTACGTGAGTGCGGACGATAAACCTTCAAAGAACAAACAAACAATTCAAATACAGGAGAATCATGTTAGCAAGTTCTCCATAGCTAACAGACAAAAGATTTACGTTTCGAAGGCAGCTCTCCTGAATAACTGATCGTGATGAGTCCTCTCAGGGGCCTTAATCTACCTTTACTTTTCAGGACATTCCTGCAGTGAATTACTGACCCCTTCCTTTTTCCGTCTTTGTTCTGCCTAATTGAGCGTTGCCAGTGACTTTTTCAACCACACAGAAATGTCGATAATCCAGTCTCATGTTTCAACAGATGGCTAACTGATATTTTGAATGTTGTGTTTGTGAGGAGATAATTACCTTCTTGTCGTTGTTTAAAGATGTAATTAGCTTGCCTTGGCCGTCGTAGTTTTTCTCTGAACACCCAAACCCACACCCACACCCATACTCACACAAATACCCACACCTGCACACATACAAACAGGCGCGCGCGCGCGCGCACACACACACACACACACACACACACACACACACACACACACACACACCACACGCACACACACACTAACACACACGCTGCTCTCTCTCCCTCTCTCTATCTCTGTCTCTTTGTCTCTCTGTCTCCATGTTTCTCTGTCTGTCTGTCTGTCTGTCTGTCTATCCCTTCTGTCTCTCTATCTTTCTATCTCTCTATCTGTCACTCTATCTCTCTATTTATCACTCTATCTCTCTCTATATGTCTATATCTATGTATATATCTATGTATCTATCTATCTTTCTCTCTTTTCCTATTTCTCTGTCTATGTCTGGTTCAAGTAGATCACTCATAAGGAAGATTCGGAAAAGACAGGCAACATTTATAGGCCAATTTATGAGGAAGGGGGGTTTGGAGCACCTGGTCACGGCGGGAAAGCTGGAGGGAAAGAGAGCACCGGGTAGACCCAGGGAGAAAATGCTGGACGGACTTGCAGAATGGCTGGGGACGGGGAGGGTGGGGGAGATGCTAGGGGCAATGAGAGATAGAGGCAGATGGAAGTCCATGATCGCCAACGCCATGCGGCAGGGCACCTAATGATGATGATGTCTGGTTCAGTCTCCGTTTCTGTCTGTCTGTCTCTGTTTCTTTCTGTCTTTCTCTCTCTTTGTAATTTAACTGTTCGTAAGCTTATTTTCCTCCTCGGATGACTGTAAAGAAGCATTTAAAGCTTTTCGAAAATCAAAGTGATTTCTGTTCTGTTGTGTCGTGTTTAATGATCTCTCTCTCTCTCTCTCTCTCTCTCTCTCTCTCTCTCTCTCCTCTCTCTCTCTCTCTCTCTCTCTCTCTCTCTCTCTCTCTCTCTCTACCTCTCTCTCTCTCTCTCTGTCTCTGTCTCTCTCTCTCTCACCCGCTCTCTCTCTCTTTCACTGTCTGTGTGTCTGTTTCTCTGTGTGTCTGTCTGCTGTCTGTCTGTCTGTCTCTCTCTCTCTCTCGCTGTCTGTCTGTGTGTGTCTCTCTCTCTTTCTCTGTTTTCTTTTTGTCCGTCTCTGTCTGTCTGTCTGTTGCTCTATGTCTCTGTTTGTCTGTCTATCTGTCTGTCTGTGTGTGTGTGGCTGTCTGTCTGTCTGTCTGTCTTTGCCTCCCTGTCTCTCTCTTTCTCTCCCACTCTCTCTTTCCCTGTCTCTCTGTCTTTCTCATTTTCTGTTTGTCTGTTTCTGTGTGTCCTTGTGTCTGTCTGTGTATCTGTGCATCTCTGTCTCTGTCTCTCTCTCTCTCTCTGTCTGTATGTCTCTCTCTCTCTCACTCTCTCTCTCTTCTTCCCCCCCCCCCCCTCTTCTGTCATATAATGAAAGGGCAGCTGCAAACTGCCCAGCCAGCCTAATCCACATGGGAAGCAGCAGGGCGTAAAACATTGCGGGTTTTATTCCAGAGCTATGCAAATTTCTCTCAAAGACCACGTTCAGTCAGTTTGCCTTTGCAACCTGAGGAAAAGGCCACACAGCTGAACTGTGAGCGGTCAGCAAAGATTTCCCTCCCTTGTTTGTTTTGTCTTGTTTGATTGCTTTCGTGTTTTGATTTGTTGAAGATGAACGGAGTTTCTCTATAGCAGGTTTGTTTGGCAAAAAGATAGAAGGAAAAGACGGGTTGATTAATCTTCACACTGTGTTCTTTTAGTACCCACTAGTCTTTTGACTTCCGCGCCTTATCTACCAACTGCAAAAAAAACAAAAAACAACAACAACAACAACAATAACAAAAAACTTAACCCTTTGACTCCCTCACCCTGTCTGCTAGCTTCCTGCAGATAACTGGTGGGTAGAGTGAAGGTGTCAAAGGGTTAAGTTTCTGCTGTGTTAGCATGGTTGACAATTGCAGGATGCTGATGGACAGGACGCGGGAGTCAAAGAGTTAATGATTATACTAATGATGGACTGCTTCTTAGATCCAATGGGTCAGCAAGTTTATTGATCTCCCAGTAACTGGTCCTGGTCTATATAGGGAGTAGAACACAAATCCTGGAGGCACTTATTTTTTCTGCGGGCACAGTCCTCCTAAATGAAATTTGCGACACTGGAAAAATCCCCAAAGATATGTCAAAATCAATTTTCATTGCACTTCCAAAGAAGGCAGGGGCTATAGAATGCGAACTCCATCGCACAATCAGTTTGATGAGTCATGTAACCAAGATCCTATTAAGAATAATCATGATGAGGACAAGGAATAGAATCAAAAGATAAATAGCAGATGAACAGTGTGGATTTGTGGACGGGAAAGGAACTATTAATGCCATATACATCTTAAGAACTATCATGGAGAGGTCAATCGAGGTGAGCAAGGATTTATATTTATGCTTTGTTGACTACACCAAGGCTTTGGATCGGGTAAGACACGAAGAATTGATCAACCAACTAGAAATATTGATGGAAAAGATCTACGAATAATCAGAAGTATGTATTGGGAACAAACAACTGCAATGAGAATAAAAAACGATATAAGCTCTTTCCAAAACATCAAAAGAGGAGCCAGACAGGGTTGTGTTTTGTCACCAGATCTGTTTTGACTTTACAATGAAAACATCATGAGAAACATAGAGGAAGACCCTGGATTAAAGGTTGGAGGAAAATGATAAACAACATTCGATACGCAGATGACACCGTGCTAATTGCAGAAAGTGAAAGGGGCCTACAAAACCTTGTGAATATACTTGAAATAGAAAGCAAAGGTAAGGGGTTGGAACTAAACAGCAGGAAGACTGAAGTCATGATGATCAGTAAAAAACATGAAATCCCCACATACAAAATAACAGCAAACGGCACAACCTTGAGACAGGTTGATACGTTTAAATACCTGGGAACGATCATTTCACCAGACGGCAGATGCACATCAGAAATAGCCAGCAGAATCGGTCAAGCCAAAACAACATTCAAGAAGATGGAAAGCATTCTTACCAACAAATGCCTATCAATTAACATCAGGAAGACAGTTCTTGAATGTTATATAGAACCAATACTGTTGTACGGTTGTGAGGCGTGGACAGTCAACAAGCAAAGTCAGGAAAAGATTGAAGCAGCCAAGATGTGGCTTCTAAGAAGGATGTTGAATTCCATGGACAGCAAAAAAACAAACGAGACGGTCTTGATGGAGGCAGACACAAGTAGATCATTCATAAGGAAGACTAGGAAAAGACAGGCAACATTCATAAGTCATTTTATGAGGAAAGGGGAATTATAACATCTGGTCACAACGGGAAAGCTGGAGGGAAGGAGAGCACTGGGTAGACCCAGGGAGAAGATACTAGACGGACTTGCAGAGTGGCTGAAGACAGGGAGGGTGTAAGAGATGCTTAAGGCAACAAGAGATAGAGACAGATGGAAGTCCATAATCGCCAACGCCATGCGGTAAGGCACCTGACGATGATGACTGCATGTTAAAGAGACCTTTGACCATAGGTTCTGCTTCCAGTGGACCCTCTTCTATTACATGTAAATAGTGGGTGGTATGCACGTTTTTGTTTTGTTTCGGTAATTGTTGTTGTTCTTGTTGTTATTTTTGTTGTTGTTGTTGTTATTATTATTGTTATTGGTGTTGGTGGTGTTGATGTTGGTGTGTGTGTGAGTGGGGGGGGGGGGTGTTGCTGCTGCTGCTTTTGGTGTTTTTAATCCGATTCTGTCCCCTGTCGCCAGCAAGCTGTGTAGTGGGCACTGTCTTTCCATCTGATGGTGTTCGTGCCATAACGTACGACGTTGGTCTTCAGAGTGTCCTTGTATCGCTTCAGTGGTCTACCGTGTCTTGATAGCTTTTGCTTCTGCTCTCTATAACAGTAGAACATTCGGGACATTATTATCTGGCATCACAAGAAGATCATCCTTACAGAAGATCAGGAGAAGACAGGCAACATGTATAGGCCGTTTTATGAGGAATGCTGGAAGGAAAGAGAACACCAGGTAGACCCAGAGATAAAATATTGGATGGACTTGCAGGGTGGCTGAGGACAGAGAGGATGGAAGATACGCTTGCGGCAGCAAGGGATATATACATATGGAGGGCCATGATAGCCAACGCCATGTGGCAGGGCACTTGATGATGATGATTGTCTGGCATATGAACAACGCGTCCGTTTCAAACGAAGGTGGCACTTGATGTATAGACAATGCTTGGCAAGCTCACATAACTTGAAGGTAACACACTGGAACTTCCGATGTGATGTTTCAGATCTTGTGCAGACATTTTTAGTGGAACCGTTTCAGGTTTTGAATGTGTCGATGGCAGGTAGTGCAAGTCTCGCAACAGTACAGTAGGTGTCTCGACACTAAGGCTTCATATTCAGCAATCTTTGCGGCGAATATGACACCATGACCTTCTCACAACTTCTTGGTCATCAGTGTTTCAAAGGCGGAGCTGGTCTGGCTTTGGAGATGCCCGTCTCTGTATTCAAATCTACACAAATACGGTATTATCACCCATTATTACCTTGAATCGCAAGGTTACGTTTCCACATTCAGCTTGGTATTTAGCCACATCCCAGTAACATGTGTAACTAGACTTGGATCTCTCTCTCTCTCTCTCTCTCTCTCTCTCTCTCTCTCTCTCTCCTCTCTCTCTCTCTCTCCTCTCCACACACACACACACACACACACTCCCTTTGTCTCTCTGTCTCCCTGTCTGTCTGTCTCTCTCTCTGCCTGTCTATCTTTGTCTCTATCCCACTCTGTCTCTCCCATCTCCCTTTGTCTGTCTGTCTGTCTGTCTGTCTGTCTCTCTGTCTCTCTCTCACTCTGTCTCTCTACCTGTCTCTCTGCGTCTCTCTCTGCGTCTCTCTCTTACTCTGTCTCTCTGCGTCTCTCTCTGCGTTTCTCTCTGCGTCTCTCTCCGCGTCTCTGTCTCTCTCTGTCTCTCTCTCTCTTTGTCTCTCTCTCCGCGTCTCTGTCTCTCTCTATCTCTCTCTGTCTCTCTCTCTCTTTGTCTCTCTCTCTCTGTCTCTCTCTCTCTTTCTCTATCTCTCTCTCTCTCTCTTTCTCTCTCTCTCTCTTTCCCACCCTCTCTCTCTCTGTTTGTGTGTGTATATGTGTTAAGCTTTTCTTTTTTTTTTCTAAATGTCTAGTTTTCCTGTTTCTGTTGTGAATTGGTTGTTTAAATTTTGATTATCTATCTCCTGCAGAATGATCAACATATGTCACCGTGAATAGAATAAACGTCCACAGCCATTAAAAGAAAAGCATTAGTAACTGTACGTCAGAAAAGACCATAAAACCCCATTTTTAATGATAAAATCTCATTAATGGTAGCGAAACATAAGTCAATGCAGCAGGGATACTACGTATGCAATATTTTGGGTACAGAAAATCGCCCCCAAGGGTCAGTCAGACGTCATTAGCTAATGAAGACAGATTTAACATACGCGCAGATTCACAACACGGGGGACATTGAATACACTCCTCTGGTCAAGCTTGGGTTAGCGTCAGGGTTTCCAATTACGGCCGAAAGGGGAAGGAAGATGTTAACTAATCAGAGACGTGACGCATGGATAATTTCATTTTAGAAGTGTAGAGGCTAAAATTAAGCTATACCGTCATGGGGGGGGGGGGGGGGGGGGGGTCATTGACATACAGCGATAGGAAAGGTCACTGAAGGGTTTTCAGTTATTTACAGGATATCGTATATGTGACTAGATGAACAGGGCTCAATGGAACTGAAAGGTGGCTTGCGAATGCTTCATCATCTTCACAGAGACTATTTCACTCAAAATAACTTAACGTAGATTCCAAGGCTTCTTCTGATCATTGAATTAAACCTGCGTCACAGCTGATGCAAAAAAAAAGAACAAAAAAAAAACAAAACAAAAAAAACACAAAAAAACACACACACAAACACAAAAACAAAAAAACAAAAACGAAAACAAACAAAAAACAAAAAACAAACAAAAAAGTTTTAAAAAAGCAAAAAAACAAAAAAAAACAAAAAACAAACAAACAAAACAAACAAAAAAAACAAAAACACAAACAAAACAAACAAACAACATTGAGCGATTTTTAAATACAGATTTGTTTTGTAAAAAAAAAGTAATTCAGAAACATTTAGATCTCCCAGAAAAATGAAATAGGCATCACCGTAACCATACACCACTAGCTTCTGCAAAACCGATAGTATTGACATTGTGACGCTACGAATAAGTAGCTTGAGGGGATATGTTCCTTTTTTGTGGAAACAATCGCCACATATATTTTAGAAGTGATGATGATGATGATGACGATGACAATGACGATGACGGTGATGATGACGACGATGATGACGACGACGATGATGACGACAATGATGATGATGATGACGACGACGTTTATGATGATCATGACGATAATGATGGACACCCTCGTCGATCTGAAGGACGGACAGGCCTTCCATTCTTTTGCGCTTGTTATGGGTCTTCACAGAAAACCAAACCTGGCTGGTCAGACATAGACAGTAAGCCAATGACATCTGCTAGAACTGTGGGTGAAAAACGGCCGGTCAGACATAGACAGCATGTCGACGACAGCTGATAGAACCATCAGACACGGACAGTCAGACATTGTAAGTCAACGACAGTTGATAGAACCATCAGACACGGACAGTCAGACATTGTAAGTCAACGACAGTTGATAGAACCATCAGACACGGACGGTCAGACATAGTAAGTCAACGACAGTTGATAGAACCATCAGACACGGACAGTCAGACATTGTAAGTCAACGACAGTTGATAGAACCATCAGACACGGACGGTCAGACATAGTAAGTCAACGACAGTTGATAGAACCATCAGACACGGACGGTCAGACATAGTAAGTCAACGACAGTTGATAGAGCCATCAGACACGGACGGTCAGACATAGTAAGTCAACGACAGTTGATAGAACCATCAGTCAAAGACGGTCAGACATAGTAAGTCAATGACAGTTGATAGAACCATCAGACACGGACAGTCAGACATTGTAAGTCAATGACAGTTGATAGAACCATCAGACACGGACAGTCAGACATGTAAGTCAACGACAGCTGTTATAACCATCAAAAACGGCTGGACAGACATAGTATGTCAATGACAGTTACTAAAACCATCAAAAACGGCTGGACAGACATAACATGTCGATTACAGCTGCTAGAACCGTCAAAAAGGCCGGTCAGAAATTGACAGTATGTCGATGACAACTACTAGAACCATTAAAAACGGCTAGTCAAACATAGACAGTAAGCCAGTGACAGCTGCTAGAACCGTGGATGAAAAAGGGCTGGTCAGACATAGACAGCATGCCAATGACAGCTGATAGAACCATCAGACACGGCCAGTCAGACATAGACAGTAAGTCAATGACAGCTGATAGAACCGTCAAAAACGGCCAGTCAGACACAGACTCTATGTCAATGACAGCTACTAGAACCATCAGACACGGCCGGTAAGACATAGTAAGTCAATGATAGCTGCTAGAACCGTCAAGAACGTCTAGTCAGACATTGATGGTATGTAAATGATAGCTGCTAGAACAGTCAAAAATGGCCGGTCAGACATAAACAGCATGTCAATGACAGCTGCTAGAACAGTCAAAAATGGCCGGTCAGAACATAGACAGTATGTCAATGACAGTTGCTAGAACAGTCAAAAATGGCCGGTCAGAACATAGACAGTATGTCGATTACAGTTGATAGAATCATCAAAAACGGCCGGTCAGATATGATAGAACCGTCAGAAACGATCAGACAGACATAGACAGTATGTCAATGACATCCACTAGAACCATCACAAACGGCCGGTCAGACATAGTATATGACATACAGCTGCTACAACCGTTAAAAACGGCCAGATGGACAAAGACAATCATTGAACAGCTGCTAAAACCATTCACTCTGGCTGTCAGACACAAAAATCGGTCAAAGAGGAAAGCAAATAAAGGGTACGACTGAGGAGAGAGAGAGAGAGGGAGAAGTAGGCCTATTGTACCAATAGCTCTTCAGACATTTGGAGGACATCCACAGAGCTAGACAACGTGGCAACAAGTAGTAGTGCTGACAATGGCAGAGAGGTGGGAAGAAACAATAGACGATACTCTGTTTGATTCATTGACACCATGAACAGCTGGCAAGGGTTGGCTGTACTAACAGTGCCTTGTAGATGAAGGAGAATGATTGATTTTCCTTGATATTAAGTTCAAAGAATGCGGCCAGTCGCCGTGGTGTAGTGGTTAGCGCAAAGGAGCACCGACTGGAAGGTTGTGGGTTCGAATCCTTGTCAGTCCTTTCAAAAATATATCATTGTGGGATTTTTCGGCGCTAACCGGTTCCTACCCGGAGTTGGGCGTGCTATGTGCTCATTGAGAGAACTGGGACCACACAGTCGAATCTCATTTTGTTTTGTTTTTTGTTGTTGTTTTTGTTTTCTGTTTTGTTTTTTTTTTGGTTGGCTGGTTGGTTGCTTGCTTCTTTGTTTGGTTCTACTGCTGTTGCTTTTTGGCATGGTTCTTGTTCTGGTTTTTGTTTGTTTGCTTGCTTGTCTGTTTGTTTAGTTCTACTGTTGTTGGTTTTGGCATGGTTTTTGTTCTAGTTTTTGTTTGTTTGTTTGCTTGTCTGTTTGTTTAGTTCTTTTGTTGTTGGTTTTGGCATGGTTCTTTTTCCTCTGATTTTTACTTGCTTGCTTGCTTCTTTGTTTCGTTCAATAATTGTTGGTTTTGGCATGATTCTTGACCTGTTTTTTTATGTTTGTATGTTTGTTTCGTGTGTGTATGCTTGGCAGAAGCTTGTGTTGCCGTAAATGTGTGCCTATTTTGTTTTGTCAAACAGGCGTTCTGCTATAATAGACATATCTTGTATTCAGCACTTTTTCTATTATTTCTCTCCTTTGCTTTTGTCTTCTTTGATTATTATTTTTTTAGGTTTATTTTGTTTTCCTCTTCGCTGTTTTCCCCTTTTTTTTTTAGCCTACTCAACAAAAAGATGGCAATGATGATGCTCTAAGGAAAAAAATCGCCAACAACTACAAAACAGCAACAACAACAAAAATGGCTAAAAACATTACCCAGAGGCGTAGTATATTTTCTTCTTGTATTTCAGTTTTCTGTTATTCCACACATTTTGTTTGTGCGGCCACTTACTTGAACTATAATGACACACGAATGGAAAATAGGGGAAAAAAAAACATTGAAAACTCCAAGAACAGGAAACAAAAATCAACACGCACACAAAAAATGAATGTCGACTCCTCATCCACAATAACTTCCTGTTTCTAACCCCGGGGGAATGACTGGAACAATAACACCAAACTCCAATCAAGACACACGTGCCTTGCATGCATGTCACCTTACATTTAAACATCACCTATGGCGATTCCAAACAATTGTGCTTTTTGATGGGAAAGTGAAAGTGTGAATGGGTGGGGGGGGGTGTCAAGTTCTTTACTGAAAGAATGTTTTTCTTTCATATTAAAATGAATCTTTGAAGTTGTTTCTTTTTTTTTTTCACTCCTGTTCCATCTTCTATACCACTCTTTGGTCACTACCCCACATAACTCATTTCAACTGTCCAACAAACCTCACAAACCTTCCCATGCAGAGGTTATTATGAGAAGAGGCATCAAGGCCCGACTAATCTAGAAGATACTTTTTTTTTAACAACGATACGTTAATAAGAATGGGGATGCTCTGGAATTCCATTTCGCATCGAGACTTATTCACAATGACATACTCACATTTCTATAATATGTCCTGTGTCAGCCACTTCTGAGATATGCGGACACCTGTGGCATCGCTACATAAACAGAGACAATGAATGGCGTTGTGTATTCATGTCCTGTGTGTATACATTGTGTGTGTGTGTGTGTGTGTGTGTGTGTGTGTGTGTGTGGTGCGTGCGTGTGTGTGTTGTGTGTGTGTGTGTGTGTGTGTGTGTGTGTGTGTGTGTTGCGTGTGTGTGTATATGTGTTGTGTGTGTGTGTGTGCGTGTGTGCGTGTGTGTGTGTGTGCGTGTGTGTGTGTGTGTGTGTGTGTGTGTGTGTGTGTGTGTGTGTGTGTGTGTGTGTGTGTGTGTGTGTTGGCGACAGCAACGAAAATGGGGATGATGATGATGATGTCGATGTTATTTATAATGATGAATGAAAACCGAAAATTGAGAGACACAGTTAGGAAACTTTGCCGAGTGGCATGTTTTCCACGTGATTTAAATTCTCTGTCACGCCCCACTTTCTTTTATATTCCCCGTGGACATTATTTCTTAATGACATTGTCACAACACTCAAAATTAAACCAAAAAAAAATTACAGACAGACAAACTCACACACAACGAATGGCACAACTCCGTCATATTTCAACTGTGTTTCTGTCCCCAAGGGAAGGACAGTAACCCCAGGGAAGAACGGTAACAATGGCACAAACACCATTCAAGACACGTGTTTCACATTCCACGTTAGTGTTAAAACATCACTCTTGGCGACTTTAATCTAATTCTTTATGTTGACAGTGGGGCATGGAGGTAGGGGGGTGGGGGGTTGGGGGGGG
>JAPXFY010000015.1:62264037-62276537 GCA_030674185.1 Monoplex corrugatus
CAGGTTCTCAAAACCTGTTGAAATTAAATTGCTCTGTTGAGAACAGATCTGGACTAAAAATTAAAAAGAATAAAAACTCACGACAGCAAGTCTCTTGTTGCTTTCATGATTTTAACTAAAAAGACAAATACATTTTTTTCCTGTAATGCAAGATGAGAATCTTCCACACACTCCAATCTCCATTGGAGAGACAGAATCCTGAGAAGGCCATGGGCGATGATTAAAACTAAAGTGACACGAGAGACATGTGTAGTGAATGGAATTTGTGCCATTGGTGATGTCCTTGTTTAGAGGATAAAAAAAAGTGACATCGTAGAGAATAAGAGAGAGAGGTGGCCTTTATTTCATGCGAATTATTTTGTTTATTCTAGCTTTTCTGTGTTTCTTATTCCAGTTTCAGTTGCATGACGATAGGGTGAACGAAGTGGCCATTGAAAATGTGTGGAGCAATGAAGGGTTTTAATTTAAAATAAGAGGGGAAAGCTATGCCATTGGGCAGCACTTTCAAAGCAGTTCCTTTAACTTGGATCTCGATTCTCAGTTGTAGGGCCATTGTCGTCATCGTGATCATCACCATCATCATCATCATCATCATCGTGTTTATCATTTTCATCATCACCACCATCATGTCTATCATCATCATCATCGTCATCATCATCATCATCATCGTTGTCGTCGTCGTCGTCGTTGTCGTCGTCCTCCTCCCCAACTGCTTCTTTTTTTTTCTCGTTAATCCGTATTCAATTATATCGAACTTTTATCGCCAGAAAAGAGAATGATGTAAGTAGGGCCTCCCCTTTCCGTTTACAAATCCACATTGTTCTTCTGCTATTTCTAAACAGTTTTATTTCTGTTTCTTGTTTTTGTCATGATTCTAAACAGGATCATTGTCAAATGCCTCACTGAGCTGATTGAGCGATGGAATTCGCATTCTATAGCCCATGCTTTCTTTGGAAGTGCGATGAAAATTGACTTTGACCTGCCTGTAGGGATTTTTTCAGTGTCTTAACTGTCATTTAGGAAGACTTGATATTCAGTACCAAGTTTACCTGAAGCCTCAATCATTTCTATAGTAATAATTGTCTGGTCCTGGAGCTTTTCTCTGTTTCATCCCTCCTATCGCTACACTAACTTCATCCTTTATTAGTGGTGGTCCTTAAACATTCCTTTTAATGATGTTTCTCCCTTCTGTCATCCTCAGAAAGGTCTTTAATGTACTCTCCTCATCTGTCTAATATTTTGTCTTTTATCATAAAAACCGTAACATTTTTTTTTTCATTTTATGCAACTAGCTAGTGTGTATGTTTTTTTTCTGTGAGCAGTTTTTCTTTTTTTAATTTTTTTGCAATTTCTGCACACAAACTTAAGGTCTGTTTTGTATCAGTTTTCTACCCCTTTGCATTTTGTCTCAAGCCAAGTTTCCCTAGCATCATTGCACTTTCTCTGATTTCTTTATCTTTTGTTCCGATAAGTCAGTGTTTGCAACTGTTTTTGCTATTGTTGTGGTTGTTATTGTTGTTAATGTTGTTGTTAATATTCTTCTTTTTCTTCTTCTTCTTCTTCGTTTTGTTCCCAATTGGATGTAGATATAAAAAGACAAAAAATCAGGGTTCTTCTACTTTTTCTATTTCTTCGTCGTGTTACTGTTCTCGCTTTTTTTGTCGGACAGAAATTAAAAAAGCATGCATCGAAGACAATTTTCACGATGCTAGAAGGATTGATGACGTCATGATAATGGGTATGATGACCATAATTTCATGGGTTTCTATCTACAAGTAAGACAGTGTGACAAGGCTGTACTTCACGTTTGCTATCGCAATATATCCTGGTGTCAACCAGGTTGGAGAAATACCGACATCTGCAGTGTTGGTCAAGAACTTTGAGCAACCCTTCCAGTGACACGTTTGCAAAGTGGATGAGGCTCGACCGTGTGGTTCCTGTTTTCGTATAGAGTCCGTTGCACGTTCAACACTAAGTAGGAGCCGATTAGGACTGAAAAAAATATCCCACAACACTATTTCTTGGATTACAGTGGTGCAAACTCATGACTTTTGACTGATAATCCACCGCGTAACACTTCGCTGCGTGACTAGCACAGCATTTTCATAAAAGAATACCCATGTGTGGATGCCAGGGGTTCTTTCAGTATAAATAGTATATTCACCTTCTTGAAATTCTGTGCTAGAAATGTCCTCTTTTCTGTAATTCTCTATGTTTCTGTCTTATTCCTTTGCTTTCTGTCGTTTCTTCCTATCATTTTTTTTTTGCCTTGCGGTCCATTCACCTGTATCTGTTCGATAAAGTCTTACGTACATTATCTTAGGATTGATAATTGGGTACATGTATTAAGTGTAATTTTGGCTCTAGGGAAATGAGATCTGCAGGAACAGTTTTAGGTAATTGAGGCCCATTTTTATATGCATTACTGTTCGTAGCTATGTTTCAGTTTGTATTCAGGTATGTTTTTTTTTAAAATCCCCTGTGCGATATATTGGACGGAGTGGTCAACGCCAGGGGCATCTCCTTAGATTATGTGCGAGAAGGCATTGATATGTGTACTTATTTTCTTTGCATATTATAGGTACATAGTAGCATTGGTTGGAGATTGACATAGGTTCATAGACACAGTCACACTCATAAGGACGTATATGCATAGGTTCATAGACACAGTCACACTCATAAATATGGGCAAATGCATGCGCGTCCACATTCAGATATATATTATATATATATATATATATATATATATATATGCACATGTCTACTTGAGATCTATGTTCCCTCACGTACCCTCCGCTCTGCCTCCGATCCTCTGACTTCTCGCTTTCCACGCACTAAGCTCAATACCTATGGTCCACGAGCCTTCTCTGTTTCTGGTCCACTCTCCTGGAACAAACTTCCTCTCTCAGTCCGTCAGCAACCTACTTTTGTCTCCTTCAAGTCCGCTCTCAAAACTCACCTTTTCTCCTCTGCATAAAATCCTAACCTCACTCAACCCCCCCTCCCCCCTCTGCAGCCTGTCTCCGCTCGGAGGGGAATCACATTGTTATAATATATAATTGTATATGATATGCTCTCTATAATTTCCCATTGCTTTTATTCTTGCTTTTATTGCTTTTATTCTTTCTCCCCATTTATAGCCATGCGTGTGTGTGTGTGTGTGTGTGTGTGTGTGTGTGTGGGGTGGTGTGTCGTGCGTGTCGTGTGTGTGCGTGGTACGTGCGTGCGTGCATGCGTGCGTGCGTGCGTGTGTGTCTGTTTCAGCGCTTAGATTTGATTTTATCAAGATTTTGCGCTATATAAATATTGTAATTATTATAATTATTAATTATTTTCCTGTTTTCCTATTAAAGTGTTGTGTATGCTTTGAAACGTTATAGCTCTGAAATGGCTGTACGCAGTCGACTGGGCTTTAAACAAAAATAACAGTGACAGTCGCTAAAGGGAATAAAATATGAAGAAAGAAGAAAGCAATGGAGACTGTTGTTGTTCAAGCAATTCTGTTAATCGTCGACATTATCTCGTTTATAAGAAGCACGGGTGAAATGAAGAGAATTAAAAGAAAAGAAGGAAAAGAAAGTAGAATAAACAAACGAAATTTATTCAATAACATGAGACACTTAGTTGTCTACGTGAGTGTGGAGAGAAAAGGAAGAAATTTAGGAGTAAAGAGAGACGCAGCTGTCTTTGGGGAATACAAGGTTTCGTTCGTCAGATGTTTATGACCAAATGTTGGTGCTGCATCTGGGCTTCCGTAATTGATAGTACTGTTTACTTATTTCACTCTCTTTTCTCTCTCTCTCTCTCTCTCTCTCTCTCTCTCTCTCTCTCTCTCTCTCTCTCTCTCTCTATATATATATATATATATATATATATATATATATTGTGTGTGTGTGTGTGTGTGTGTGTAAATATATATTTCTGTTTCTTTCTGTCTGTCTGTCTGCCTGTCTCTCTGTCTCTCTGTCTGTCTGCCTGTCTGTCTGTCTGTCTGTCTCTCTCAGCGAAAGGGACTGTGTCTGTCTCTCTGTCTATTAATATGTCTCTACCTGTCTCTGTCTGTCTGCATATATCTATGTCTGTCTGTCTCCTTTCTCTCTCTCTCTCTCTGTCTCTCTCTGTCTCTGTCTCTGTCTTTCTCAGCGAAAGGGACTCTCTGTATGTCTTTATGTCTGTGTAAGTCTGTCTGTCTGTCTCCTTTTCTCTCTCCCTCCCCCCTCTCTCTCATTCTCTCTTGTGTGTCTATCTGTCCGTCTGTCTGTCTGTCTCTCTCTCTCACTTTCTCTCTCTATCTTTCTCTCTCTCTCTCTCTCTCGCTCTCTCTCTCCTCTCTCTCTCTCTCTCTCTCTCTCAGCGAAGGGGACACTCTGTTTCTCTGTCTATTTGTGTGTCTCTGTCTGTCTGTCTCCTTTTCTCTCTGTCCCCCCGCTTTCTCTCTCTCTGTCTCTCTCTATCTGTCTGTATCTCTCTCCCTCTCTCTCTCTCTCTCTCTCTCGCGGGCTCTCTCTCTCTCTCTCTCTCTCTCTCTCTCTCTCTCTCTCTCTCTCTCTCTCTCTCTCAGCGAAAGGGACGCTCTGTTTCTGTGTCTGTTTATGTGTCTCTGTCTGTCTGTCTCCTTCTATCTCTCCTCTCTCTCTCTCTCTCTCTCTCTCTCTCTCTCTCTCTCTCTCTCTCTCTCTCTTATCTGGCTTCCCCGATCTCATTTTTCTTCTTTAAGCTAAGAAATAGTTCGACCACTTTGAACTGATACTGTTAAGGTGGCGGATCCTTGCTCGACATCTTGGTTGTTTTTCTTTGTTCAAAACAAAATGTATGTAAGAGCGACCTAAGAAAAATATGTCTACACTGGATTGAAATATAAAACAACAACAAACAAATAAACAAACAAGAAACAACACACAGCTTCTATAGCCTTGGAGGGAGTGACTTGAAAACAAACAATATTTGTAGTAGTAAAAGAAAAGAAAACAATCTGAGCTGCTTCATTGTCTGTCTGTCAATTTCTGTTTGCCTCCCCCCCCCCCTCCCGTCTCCTCTATGTCTCTCTGTCTGTCTCTCTGACTCTCTCTCTCTCTCTCTGCCTCTCTCTTCTGTCTCTCTCTCTGACTCTCTCTCTGACTCTCTCCTCTGTCTCTATCTCTCCCCCCCTCTCTCTCTCTCCCTCCTCCTCTCTCTCTGTCTTTCTCTGTCTGCCTCTCTCCTCTGTCACTGTCTGTCTGTCTCTTTCTTTGTCTCTGTTTCTGTCTGTCTGTCTGTCTCTCTGCCTCTGTCTCTGTGTCTATGTCTCTGTATGCCTCCTCTCTCTCTCTCTCTCCCGCTCTCTCTCTCTCTCTCTTTCTCTGTCTGCCTCTTCCTCTGTCTCTGTTTCTGTCTGTCTGTCTGCCTCTGTCTCTGTGTCTGTCTCTGTATGCCTCTCTCTCTCTATCTCTCTCTCCCTCTCTCTCTCTCTCTCTCTCTCTCTCTCTCTCTCCCTCTCTCTCTCTCTCTCTTTCTCTGTCTGCCTCTTTCCTCTGTCTCTGTTTCTGTCTGTCTGTTTGTCTCTCTGCCTCTGTCTCTGTGTCTATGTCTCTGTATGCCTGTATGCCTCTCTCTCTCTCTCTCTCTCTCTCTCTCTCTTCTCTCACACACACACATGTGTGTGTGCGTGTGTATGAGTGTGTGTATGTGTGTGTAGGGAAGAGGGGTACGGTACGCATGTGCAATTCTCAAGAAAGGACAGTTGTTTTGATTTAAAAGAGAAGTGCTCTGAAATAAACAGCTAACCTATAACAGTACATGATTGTAACGTTTTGTTGAACTTTTCCTCTAAGCTAGGCTCTATTTTTTTTAAAAAGATCTTTAACTAGGAAAATGCTAGGACAGAAATGAGGCGTCATTGACCGCAAGACGCTGAAATAAATCTGTTCTTTTCCTTCAAGTGATTATGAAGTTTTAAATGCGTTGTGTTGATTTCTGTATCTTTTTTGTGACATACATATTTAGGAACAAAGCCAGAACAAGATTGAGGCAGCCGAGATGTGGTTTCTAAGAAGAATGTTGAGAGTTCCATGGACAGCAAAGAAAACAAACGAGACAGTCTTGATGGAGGCAGACACAAGTAGATCACTCATAAGGAAGATTAGAAAAAGACAGGCAACATTTTATATGCCATTTTATGAGGAAAGGGGAATTGGAGCACCTGGTCACAACAGGAAAGCTGGAGGGAAAGAGAGCACCAGGTAGACCCAGGGAGAAAATGCTGGACGGACTTGCAAAGTGGCTGGGGACGAGGAGGGTGGGAGAGATGCTAGGGGCAACAAGAGATAGAGACAAATGGAAGTCCATGATCGCCAACGCCATGCGGCAGGGCACCTAGTGATGATGATGACATATTTAGGGTATAAAAAAGTATGACATTATGAATGTTATTATTAAATGTGTGAATGTTTATGGGTTCATTGACCCATTAGAATAGCTAAAGTAATGCAGCAATTTATATTTTCATTTCATTTGCATTTCGCTTCATTAACGTGCGTCTTCTTCTGTATTGGTTATTCTATTTGAATATGTAGATTAGCAATAACACGTGTTCAGTCCAGTGATTTCTATCAAGAAAAATGGAAGGTCATTGTCTGTGTCTTTCTCACTCTATTTTTCTCTTTCGTTCTCATCACCCAACACCCCTCTCTTACTCTGTTTCTCTGAGTGCCTCTCTCTCTCTCTCTCTCTCTCTCTCTCTCTCACACACACACTCTCTCTCACTCTGTCTCTCTCTCTCTGTATCTCTCTCTCTCATACTCTCTTGGACTCTCTCTTTCTTTCTGTCTTTCTCTGTTTCTGTCTGTCTGTCTGTCTCTGTCTGTCTGTCTTTGTCTCTGTCTCCCTCTCTCTCTTTCTCTCTCTTGTATCTCTCTCCCTCCCCCCCCTCTCTCTCTCTGACTTCTATCTCCCCCTCTCTCTCTCTCTTTCATGCTCTCTCTATCCCTCTGTCTCTGTCTGTGTTTCTGTCTGTCTGTCCGTCTCTCTGTCTCACTCGCTCTTTCTCTCACTCTCTCTCACTATTTCTCTGTCTAATCTCTCTCTTTCTCTCATGCCCTCTCTATCTCTGTGTCTCTCTTTGTGTCTTTCTCTGTTTCTTTCTATGTATGTCTGTCTCTGTCTCTCTGTCTGTCTCTGTCTCTGTCTCTCTCTATCTGTCTGTCTCTCTCTATCTGTCTGTCTCTCTGTCTCCATCTCTCTCTCTCTCTCTCTCTCTCTCTCTCTCTCTCTCTCTCAGTGAAAGGGACTCCCTGTCTCTCCTTATCTATGTGTTTCTGACAGTCTGTCTCTGTCTCTCCCTTTTCCTCTCTCTCTCTCTCTCTCATTCTCTATCTCTCTCTCTCACCTTCTGTCTCTATCTTCCTCTCTCTGTCCCTTCCTCTTTCTTTCCCCTTCTCTCACTCTCTCTGTCTCTTCTAAAAGGGCAGGAGTTATTGGCAGGCCAGCCCCCATTCACGTGGGAAGCACTACGGCGTAAGGTAGTCAGGTTTTTATGATTCCTGTGCTATGCAAATGTTGTGTTCACTGTTGACCTCGGTCAGCGGCCATTGTCTGTGAAGCTCTGTTACAAAACAATGGTGCTGTTAATCTGTAGCTGCCTTGGAGATTTAGTTTCCTTCCATGTTTGTTGGTTTGTTTGTTTGTGTGCTTCTTTATTTCTCTCTCTCTCTCTCTCTCTCTCTCTCTCTCTGTCTGTCTGTCTGTCTCTGTCTCTCTCTCTTCCTTTCTCTCTCTCTCTGTCTCTGTCTCTCACAGTTTGTCTGTCTGTCTGTCCGTCTCTCTCTGTGTCTCTGTCTCTCTCTCTTCTCTCTTTCTGTCTCTATTTCCGTCTCTGTCTCTCTCTTTCTCTCTCTTGCTCTCTCTCAGTGAAAGGGCCTCTCTGTCTCTATGTGTTTCCGTCTGTCTGCCTGTCTATCTCCTTCTCTTTCTCTCCCTCTCTCACTCTCCTTCTCTCTCTCTCTCATTCACTCTCTCTCTTTCTCCTGTTTCTCTCTCTTCCTCCCTCCCTCTCTTCCCCTTCTCTCCCTTCGCTCTCTCTCTTTGTCTCTTTCTCTCTCCCTCTCTCCCCCTTGCTTTCTCTCTCTCAGTCTCTCTGTCTCTTCCAAAAGGGCAGGAGTTATTGGCAGGCCAGCCCCCATTCACGTGGGAAGCACTAAGGCGTAAGGCAGTCAGGTTTTTATGATTCCTGTGCTATGCAAATATTGTGTTTACTGATGACCTCGGTCAGCGGCCATTGTCTGTGAAGCTCTGTTACAAAACAATATATATCTGTCTCTTTCTCTCTGTCTCTGTCTCTGTCTCTCTTTATGTATCTCATTATCTCTCTCTCTCATTCTCTCTCCCTCTCTCATTCTCTCTGTCTCTCTGTCTCTGTGTGTGTATGAGGGTGTGTTAGTTTTTTTTAGTGTGTGTGTGTGTGTATGTGTGTGTGTGTGTGTGTGTGTGTGTGTGTGTGTGTGTGTGTGTGTGTGTGTGGTGTGTTGTGCATGCTTGCTTGTGTATGTGTGTGTGTGTGTTTGTGTGTGTGTGCTTGTGCGTGTGCGTGCGTGCGTGTGTGTATGTGTGTGTGTGTGTTGAATGTGTGTGTGCGTGTGTGTGTGTTTGTGTTTGTTGTGTGTGTGTGTGTGTGTGTGTGTGCGCGCGCGCATTGTATGTTGTATTTGTGCGTGCTTGTGTGTGTGTGTTTGTGTGTGTGCGTTTGTGTATGTGTGTGTGTGTGTACGTGTGCACGCGCGCGCGTGTGTGTGCGTGCATGCGTGCGTGTCTGTGTGTGTGTTTTGTTAAAATTAAACATCTTGATTGGAAAGACATGCTCACTGAGAAAATCAAACGGCTTGATTGACAAGACATGCCTGGTAAGAAAGTTTCACACCAAGAGCGTTTTGTTTGTGAAGATCTGACCCGACTTAACCCCTCTTCCTCAACATGGAGAATGAAAATACGACAGTCTGTCTAAAAAGGCTCTGGCGAAGCTACAGCTGGCACTGTAAACTGGTAGTGGAGTATATAATCGCTAAAAGTAAATAAAGTATATAGTTAATCTTGGTTGGAAGTCCATGGTCGCCAACGCCATGCAGCAGGGCACCTGATGATGATGATGATAGTTAATCTGTCGGCGACATCATTCTTGATGGTAGCTGCTGATGCATGCCCCTTCAGCTGTCTCCATCCCTTTCTGTATATAGTCCTTCTGTACATGTCATCTTTCGGCAACTTCGTCTGCTTGGCTATGTTCTCTACATACAAACTTCCTCTCTCAGTCCGTCAGCAACTTACTTTTGTCTCCTTCAAGTCCGCTCTCAAAACTCACCTTTTCTCCTCTGCATGAAATTCTGACCTCACTCATCCCCCTCTGTAGCCTGTCTCCGCTCGGAGTGGAATCACATTGTAATATATATTTGTATATAATATGCTCTCTATAATTTTCCATTGCTTTTATTCTTTTTCCCCATTTATAGCCATGTGTGAGTGTGTGTGTGTGCGTGTGTGTGCGCGCGTGCGTATGTGTATGTTCAACACTTAGATTTGATTTCTATCAAGATTTTGCGCTATATAAATATTGTAATTGTAATTGTAAGTCGACGGTCTTCCTTGTCGTCTCTTGCCCTCCATTTTGCCCTAGGCCACAGTCTCCATTACATGGCAGCTCTGATGTATATAGAGCTTTGACGTTACATGGCATTTCTCCACATTAGGGCCCTCCAGCTGTTCGTGATTGCCGGGTCTTCCTCCCCACTAGACCAATGATGACGATAAAAAGACAACTTTTACCAAAAAAGTCGAAGTTAAGTATGTTCACTACGATGTGGCTATCCTTCTAGGTCAGTCTCGTCCACCTCTATAGATACACAGTTGTTGAAATCGCCATGAGTGATGTGTAAAAATAAACTGACTACAAGGCAAGTGTCATGAACAGAATTTGCCTAGCTGTTACTCTCCTTCTCTGAGAATAACATCATGAAGTTAGTAGGCAATGGACATTTAAGGTATTTTCATTATTCCCGTCTCTTTGTATTTTCCTGGCATTGTGAGTTGGTTGACGATGGAAATGAGAGAAATAGCCAGGAAAAATATGAACAGGTAATAAAGGCATTATTACACTAGGAAGGAAACTGTGTCAGTGGGCAATGCTTTTTAACTAATTGCTTTAAAGTCGATGCTGTTTCACCATGATCAATATCAACACTGTTATCATTGTGTCGAGTTAAACACGAAACACACCGAGGGTGCGGATGGGACCATCCACACTAATACCTCGCCACTCCCCAGATGATCACCTCCAAATATCCCGACACCACTCAATAATCATTTTCTCAAGCAAATGGGGGGCTGTCCATACTTTGCATGACCCATTCTAACCTAGTCATCAGCAACCTTGTTTACAAACCGAATGGCAAGGTGGGGAAATGACAAACTCAGGGACATACTCACACAACGCGCACCAACCAGTTCCTGTCCAGTCACCGGACCAAGAGATGACAGGAGGCCCCTCTTTCGCCCTACTGTAATCTTCGTCTCTCTTTCGAGCTGTCTACCTTGCCGCTGGCTCGCATAGCTGCCAGCACCTTTCCCCTTACTATAGTCTCGAAAGTTAGCAGTCGGAAGCTCCAAACGTTACCTTACTTCAACTACAGGGGATGTTTGAATGGCTGCGAAAGTAGTCAGGCGAGATCTTCCAGAAGCAGCCCATGGGTTTTGCTTTAACTGCTCTTTTCGTCTTTATAATTTTCAAAAATACAAAGTATCTATCTATCTATCTATCTATCTATCTATCTATCTATCTATCTATCTATCTATCTATATATCTATATATCTATCTATCTATCTATCTAGCTATCTGTCTGTCTATCTATCTATCTATTTATCTATCTGTATGTCTGTCTGTCTGTCTGTCTGTCTCTCTCTCTCTCTATATATATATATCTATATATATAATATATATATATATATAGAGAGAGAGAGAGAGAGAGAGATAGATAGATAGATAGATATATAGACAGATAGATAGATAGATAGATAAATAGATAGATATATAGATAAATAGATAGATAGATAAATAGATAGATAGATAGATAGATAGATATGTGTGTGTGTGTGTGTTTGTAGATATATAAACAACAACAACAACAACTAGAACAACAACAACTACTACTACTACTGCTTCTACTACTACTACTACTACTATTACTACTACTACTACCAAACTCACTGTACACAGGCAACTTTTCCAAGCCTCTAAAACAAAAGTATCCACCCTCATTGCATCAGCAAAAACAAGCTATTTCCAAACCAAAATCCTGAATGCCTCTTCTTCAAAAGAACTCTTTACAACCATGAATCATCTCCTTGGCACACGAAAAGATTTACCTCTCCCAACAAAACATACAAATGAAGAATTCCCATCTGTATTCTCCAAGTATTTCACCACCAAAATACAAACTCTTCGTGACAGGCTTGACAGGACACCCTGTCAACCATGCCCACCTGACCCTTCCTTCTCTGGCACACTTCTTACTACTTTTACCCCAGTCTCACAAGAAGAAATTTTCAACACAATCAGATCCATGTCGTTCAAAACCTGCGAACTGGATCCTCTTCCAGGTTCTCTCTACTCCGACTGTCTCCCTACTCTCCTCCCATTCATCACTGACATCATCAACACTTCTCTTCAAACTGGAACTGTCCCAGATTCTTTCAAGTCTGCTATTGTTCACCCTCTCCTCAAGAAACACAATTTAGACCCAAATGAACTGAAAAATTACCGGCCTATCTCTAATCTCTCTTTCTTGTCAAAACTCCTTGAAAAAGTCGTCCTCAACCAGCTGAACTCTCACCTGTCTGCCAGCAATCTCCTCAATCCTTTCCAGTCAGCCTACCGCCAGTGCCATAGCACTGAAACTGCCCTACTACACATTATCAACAATCTCCTCCTTGCAACTGATACTGGCAAAGTCTCTCTCCTCACACTCCTTGATCTGTCTGCAGCCTTCGATACCATTGACCATGGTATTCTCCTTTCTAGACTTCATCATACTTTTGGCATCTCTGACATTGCTCTCTCCTTTTTCACTTCGTATTTATCAAACAGAAAACAAACTGTTCTCATCAATGGCACTTACTCTCAACCTGCATACCTGACCTGTGGTGTTCCACAAGGATCTGTCCTTGGCCCTGTTCTTTTCACTCTTTACACCTCCCCCCTGTCCACCATCATCAACTCCCACTCTATAAAACACCACTTCTATGCTGATGACACCCAACTTCAAGACAGTGACTCACCTGATAATATACAGCGCCTGTTGACTCGCACCACTGAGTGTTACTCGGACATTAAGAACTGGATGACGTTCAACAAACTTCAGCTTAATGACGACAAGACAGAAGCTATCCTCATTGGCACCCATCAGAAACTTTCTCAGCTGCCTCCTCTTTCTCTCCCGTTATGTAACACATCAGTCCCAATTTCTGATTCAGCTAAAAAC
>JAPXFY010000015.1:62286537-62304037 GCA_030674185.1 Monoplex corrugatus
TCGGGTGACGTTGTTCTCGCGCCCGAAAAAATTCTTCAAATAGATTTTACTCGGGAAATCACACTCACAGTATTTAGAAATGGTTACTTGATACTATAATAGAGGTTGTTTACTTAGACCGTAACTGGTTTCACGTAGGAATTTTCTAACGCAAGACGCTAGAATCCTAGCGTTACGTTGTCAGCGGCGAGCTTGCTGAACGCTATACCCCTAGCGTTCCGGCCCCTGCGGTTCTCCGCGAGAACGATAGCGGGCTAGAGTTACGATGTGAAAAAGATAAATGTCTTATACATATTGCTTGTCTTTTCCTTATCTTCTTTGTGTTTGCCTCTTTCAATACTGTCGCGTTTGTTTGCTTTCCTGTACATGGAACTTTTTACAGTCTGCTTAGAAACGATATTTCAGCTGCCTCAGTATCGTACCGACTTTGCGTGCTGACTGTCCACGCTTCGTATCCGTGCAACACAGTATCGGTTCTATATATATAACACTGAAGAACTCTCTTCCTGATGTTTAGTGATAGGCATTTGTTGGTAAGAATTTTTTTAATTTCCTTGAATGCTGTTGAAGCTTGGCCACTTTTGCTGGCTATTTCTGATGTGCATCTGCCATTCTGGTGAGATGACTGATCCCAGGTATTTAAAGTTATCAACTTGTCTCAGTGTTGTGTCATTTGCTATCATTTTCAACGTTTATTTTGTTTGGTTTTTGTTTTTGTTTTTTACTGGTTACCATCACTTTAGTCCTCATGCGGCTTAACTCCAGCCTTTATTTTTTTCTTTCTATTTCTATTATATTCACATGACTTTGTAGGAGGACTTCTACCAGCAGTGGTAATAGTCATTACTGTATGTCGCTATTCTCATAACTGATTTGGTCTCAGTGCCCATGACATGTTCTTCCAGACTCAGGAATACAATAAATAATGTATCACGCATATACATACGCATCAGAGTACACACGTCAATAAATAAGCTCGGATGAATAGATACTAAACTGTCAAACCACACACACACACACACACACCACACACACACACACGTTCATGCACGCACGCACGCACGCACGCACAACCACACACACACACACACACACACACACACACACACACACACACACACACACACACACACACAGGGAGGGAGATGGGCATCCAGGAGTTATGACTTGGGTGCGGCCCGGTCTCTCTAGAGTGTCAGGAGTTAAAACCTGAAACACTTGCGTGATGGTGGCTTTTCCTCTGAGGACCTTCTGCTGTCCGGCTCTTCGGCTGTCCGGACAGTTTCTGGCTACACACAAACGCGCTAGCAAACTTTCATGGCAACATATCAGACTAAAGAATAGAAAGTACGGGCCATCGAAGTACGTTCTTGTTGTTGTTGCTGAAATTTAGGTATTTTGTGAATTGTGCATTGAGCCAAGTAAAATATTGTTTTGCTTGCCTTTCTTTTTTGGGGGGGGGGGGGGGAGGGGGGTGGTGTTGTTGTTGTTGTGTTGTTGTTTCTTGTTATTTTGTTTCTGTTTTTGTTTTTGCATTTTTTTTTTTTTTGCAGTGCTGGTAATGGTGGCTCTATTTTTCTGTTTGTTTTTGTTTTGTTTTGTTTTGTTTTTTAGCAAAGGGATATTGCTCTGAGAACATTGAAAACTGAAACGTGTCAAAGGCTGGGTTGAAACACTGAATGAGAAGCTGTTTCGTTTCTTTTGTTTATTAAGATATTGTTTGTTTACACATTTTCTCGATGCAGATGTTCCACACGGTCGGTCGCTGCTCTTTCTCTGTGTCTTGTCCACTCAATTGAAATGTGTTTGTCCTTGTCTGTTCGACACTCATGTACGCTGTCTTCTTCCAAGTCTAACTTGAAGACATATTATCTTTTTGTCCAGTAGTGATTTCCCTTCTGCGTGCCCACCCCTTTGTTCGACGCCTCTTGCTCATGGTGTGCGTGTGTGTTTGTGCCATTTCTTGTTGTTGTTGTTGCTGTCATTGTGAGTGATTGATATTGTAATTGATGAGAGTGTGCGCTTTGGTTTTTGATCTGTATATCAAGATTGAGCACCCTACCATCATCATCATCATCATCATCGTCGTCGTCATCGTCATCGTCGTCGTCGTCATCATCATCTTCATCATCATCGTCACTATGATCATCATTGTTACATTATTATTGTCATCATTACTATTATTATCATTATTATGTTTCATTATTATTACTATTATTATTATCATGTTATTGTTGTATTATTATTGTTGTTGTTGTTGTCATTATCATTATCATTATTATTGTTATTACTATCATTATTACTATTATTATTATTATTGTTATTATTATTACTATCATTACTGTTAGACGAAGACAGTTTTAAGCGGAACGCCGTATTTCGTCGGAGTTATCGTGGACTTTCTGTTTTTGATGTGACTCTTTGTATTCGGTACTTATACATAAACAATGTCTGTTTCCTTAGCGTAGCAAGACCAGTAGGAACTTGGATTAAAACACAGCGAATTCCCATCCCTGTACTACCGTCCCCGCATGTGTTTAATTACCAACAGACTGATGGCCTCACACCCACACAAAGCTTAAAGCCTCCAAGATGGCTGGTCATAACAAACCTCCACCAGAGTGAAGAACCCAGGGGACTTAATCAGGCCACATTCTCTGTAGCCCAGAATCATTGACCCCTGCCGTCCCTGTCAATCCACGAGCATGGGCCGAGGCGAGGACATCGATATTTCAGCTTGGCTAAACGCTGGTCATTAACTGAGTCACACGTGTCCACAATGAGTTAATTGATGTGTTAGTTCCTGAGAGCTTATTAGCTTTGCCCCGCTTCCTAGTAACGTCTGTGTCTTCTTTGTTCTCTCTGTCTTGTGGGGCTATGTTTCTCTGTCTTTTTCTGTTTCTGTCTGTCTTTGTTCTCTCTCTCTCTGTCTCTATATCTGTCTCTGTCTCTGTCTCTCTGTCTCTCTGTCTCTGTCTCTTGTCTCTGTCTGTCTGTGTTGTTGTTTGTCTCTCTCTGTCTTGTGTGTGTGTGTGTGTGTGTGTGTCACTCTCTGTCTGTCTGTCTGTCCGTCTGTCTGCCTGTCTGTCTGTCTTTCTCTCTCTCTCTTTGTTTCTGTGTGTCTGTGTCTGTCTGCCTGCTTGTCTGTCTATCTGTCTATCTCTCTGTCTCTGTCTCTGTCTCTCTCTCTCTCTGTCTGTCTCTCTCTCTCTTCTCTCTCTCTCGCCCTCTGTTGAAATCAAACCTATTCCTTGTCTGTATGGTAGACCCATGGAAAAATATTGGACAGACTTGCAGAGTGGCTGTGGACAGAGAGGGTAGGAGATGTACTTTGCAGCGACAAGGGATAGATTCGTATGGAGGGCCATGATCGCTAACGCCATGCAGCAGGACACGTGATGACGATGATGATTGATGATGATGATGATGATGATGAGAACGTTCTGAGGAATAATCAAATCACACTTACACCCCCATATACATACACACACGCACATATACACACATGCACACACACACGCACGCACACAAGCACATACTCAACAGAAGAAGAAGAAGCAACAACAACAACAAGGTCAGGAACAACAAGAAGAGTGTGTAGTCTTAACGCATTTAATGCAAACAAAACCAACTGCATGTCCTATGAGTGTTCTGCAGGCGTATAGCAAGGCTTTTCTTTTGTACCGTGTCTTTGAATTCATTTATCCGGAAAGACATCCATGGAGACAAAATCTCACCATAACATCTTTTTTTTTTTATGATAACGATTTCATTTCTACTTCTTGACAAATCCCATTCCTCCACTGCCTCACCCCTCCACTCTTCCCCACTGAAGACTGTTTCAGAGAATCCCAGGGCTGCTGGTGCTTACAACAAAAGTGATATGTATAGCACGTGTCTTGAATGGAGATTGGTGTCATTTTTTGCTGTCCTTCCCTGGGGATAGAAACCTGAAATTGTAGAGGATGTAAATGTGATATCCGTTTTTTTAAGGGAATTCTTTTTGGTTTGTTCCGGCTTCTTTGTGATCGTTGTTCGCTTTCAATCGTGTGATAAAGTAGCTGACAGAAGCGGCTTCTCAAACTGTCTGGAGTAATAAAGGGATTGGGGGTAAGGTTGTCAGTGTGACTTGAACAATGGTTTTTGAACTAAATCTGTCATGAGCTACCTTCTGTGTGTGTGTGTGTGTGTGTGTGTGTGTGTGTGTAGTGTGTGTGTGTGTGTGTGTTGTGTGTGTGTGTGTGTGTGTGTGTGTGTGAGTGTGTGTGTGTGTGTGTGTGTGTGTGTGCGTGTGTGCGTGTGGTGTGCGTGTGTGTGTAGTGTGTGTGTGTGTGTGTGTGGTGTGTGTGTGTGTGTGTGTGTGTGTGTGTACGTGCGTATGTGTGCGGCGTGCGTGTGGTGTGTGTGTGTAGTGTGTGTGTGTGTGTGTGTGTGTGTGTGGTGTGTGTGTTGTGTGCTGTGTTGTGTGCGCGCTGTGTGTGTGTGTGTGTGTGTGTGTGTGTGTGTGTGTGTTGTGTGTTGTGAGTGTGTGTGTGTGTGTGTGTGTGTGTGTGTGTGTGTGTGTTTGTGGTGTGTTGTGTGTGTGTGTGTGTGTGTGTGTGTGTGTGGTGTGTGTGTGTGTGTGTGTGTGTGTGTGTGTGTGTGTGTGTGTGTGTGTGTGTGTGTCTGTGAAGAACATAAACAACAAATTATGATGGAATATCAACAAGTGTACCAGTATGCTGATGTATTGATGGAAGCTGTTAATTTCTGTTCTATTTGGCCGGTTGTACAGTACGGTGGGTAGATTATTTTATTCTATCTATCTATGTATCTATCTATGTATCTATGTTATATATCTATGTATCTATCTATCTATCTATCTATTTATCTATCTATCTATGTATCTATCTATGTATCTATGTATCTATATATATATATATATATGTATCTATGTATCTATCTATCTTTGTATCTATGTATCTATCTATCTATCTATGTATCATTATTATGTATGTTTATCTATGTATCTATCTATCTATCTTTAATCCATTGATCTATCGATCGGTCTGTGTGTTGATTTATCTATCTATATATTTATCTATCTCTCTATCTGTCTATCTATATATCTCTCTATCTAACTACCTTTATGTCTGTGTGTCTGTTATCATCATCTATCTATTTGATGTCTGTCTTCTCTGTCTATCTGTCTATCTATTTATCCATCTATCTATCTACATGTATTATCTATCTATCTTTATCACTTTATCTATTTATCTATTTTATTTTTTGTGGATGTTGCTTTTGTTTTTTGTTTGTTTGTTTTGTTTGTTCTTGATAGAGAGAGAGCGAGGAGAGAGGAGAGAGAGAGGAGAGAGAGAGGAGAGAGAGGAGAGAGGGGAGAAAGAGAGAGAGAGCGTGGCCACTAATTTTCATTTTCTGTGGGTCTATGCATGCATTTCGGTATGATAACGAAGGTGGCTCTTCCCACAGGATTTCGTCAAGGACAGCACGTACCACAAAACAGGGCCATGGTTTATTCATGGCATCTATCTGTAAACTAACACCTAACCCATCTGGTAGAAGAATGGGAGGGAGAGTGACAAGGAGGAAAAGGTCCCTATATGATCCCTGATGAAAATTCAGGTTTCTCCTATCCTGGTCAGATGCGTTAACTGCTAGGCTTCAAGACTCTGCTGGAAGGCGTTACACAGCAAGTATTAGCATACGCACAGGAGAGAGAGAAGAGAGAGAGAGAGAGAGACACACACACACACACACACACACACACACACACACACACACACACACACACACACACACACACACACACACACACACACACACACACACCCTGACACACCCAACTCTATCCATGGAAACCAAAGCCAGACTGATCAACGCAATCTTCATGTCCACCATCATATATACAGTGTTAATCTGGACTCTGAAGAAATTCTCATAGGGACAGCTCACAAACTTGTGAGATAAGATGTCTCTGGCAAGCAGCTGGTAGAACCAGAAAGGATTAGGTCAGAAACGATGACATCAAACAGAATTGTTGGTGCTACACCTATCCACCTGACCTTCGTACACCCATGCTTTAAAATAAACTGTTATGGTCACCTGAAAAGACTATCTTGTAGATGTACCTGCAAACATCTGAAAACTCGGTTTTTTTTTAAATTTATGGAAGACCACGCCAGTTTCATTTTCAGGTTCACGTTCTCAAGACGACATCTCCGTGCTCAGAACGAATTCCACATGCACTAACAGCTGTGTATTAGGAAACCAGAAAAACACGAAAATAGAATCAGAACGGGTATTTAATACAACAAGACAAGACAGGCGCGATTCTTCGGCCAACTGGCCTTTGTCAAGCGTGAATATAAGAACACAAACAAACACCAAATAAAAAAAAATATATGAGAAAAAGACTTAAACCTCCCTGCTGCTTTGTCCAGTGGGAGAACAGGACTAAAAATGTATTAACTCAATCTCAAACACGCTTCATGCCCAAAGAACGACACTAATCCAGATCGCCCATTTTTGTTTTCCTCCCGATGAATGCCAGCTGTATATTCGTGTAACGCCTACCTGGTCTAAAATGGCAGCACAAAAGAAGACAGAAGAAGAAACAACAAACAACGAGGGAAATACGTTCCAAAATACGAATGACGAATATAGTAAATCATTTTATGTTGTCTTCTTTTTTGCTGACAGTTATCAAGGTTTACCAGCCAGAATGATGTGCTATGAAAGGAATAAAGAAGGGAGCTAACACTGACCTGGCAAGTTCTGTATTGTCAGCGGATATGTTGTGCACTTTTAGAAAAGGGAAGAAGATTGTTAGAGTTCTACTGGAGAAACAGGCACGCAATAAACTAGCAGTCAAATTCTACTTTCTGATAAAAATACCTTTTAAATCTTATCTGCTCTGTTCGAAATACAATGGCACAGAGAAAAGTGCACACTCGCAACATTTTGTAGAGATAATTTCATGTAAGTAAAAAAACAGTTTGAACCCCCTCCCCCCCCCCCTCAAAAAAAAAGGAAAAAAAAGAAAAAACAAAACAAAACAAAAATGTCCATCTCTGCAATCCTCACATCAGCGAAGAAACACATTGTTGAAATCACCAAGGAGGGTGATGTTTGAGATGTAAAATGGCAAGTAAGGCACGTGTCTTGAAATGAAGTTCCTCCCATTGTTACTTCCCTTCCCTGGGGATAGGAACATGAATTTGTTAAAGGTGGAGAGAGCACGGTCATCTTAAGTGAACTGGTTTTTGTTTTCCGGTTTCCTTTGTGATTTTTGTTCCGTTTTTAGCTGTGTGGCATTGTGGTTGAGCTAAGTGGCCACAGAAAGCTTCGGAGGTAATAGAGGGTTTGGAATAAGGGACAAAAACTTTGCCATGGGGGAATGCTTTCAACTAATCCCTCCTTTCATTTTTGTTTGTTTGTTTGTTTGTTTGAATAAATTCTTGTATTGACAGTTCACAGCCTGTGATATGAGATACCTCCAGCGAGCAGCTGGTAAACCAGAAAGGATTAAGTCAGAAACGATGACATCAGAGAGAATTGTTGGTGCTACACTATCAACCAGATATTAGTACACCCACGCATAATGTGGTTTGGTCATCTGACAAGATCTTGTCTAGCAACAAGTCATACCTCTTAGCTTACAGCACCAGATACTCGGTTTCAGAGACAGAGGAAGAGCACGCTGGCTGTGGACTGATGGATTGTCTAACCACGCTTCACTCCACACCTTGACATTATCCAGATCACCCAATTTTGTTTTTTTTTTCCTTGCTGAATGCGAACTCCACTCCCTGAAATGCTTCCCGTAGAAGTAGCCGAAATAAGAAGACAAAACAAGAAACACAAATAATTGTGGAATATGATCCAAAATCATTATTGCAAATATCGTAAATCATTTTATCTGGGCCTCTTTTTGCTGACAAGTATCAGGGTTGACTAGCCAAGACAAGTATTACAAAACGAATAAAGAAGGGAGATACACCCATCTGGCAAGTAATCCCTCTTTATCATACTAGACAAAAATCTGCATTGTGAGCAGATATACTGTGCACTTTTAGAAACAAGGAAGAAGATTGGAGTTCTACTGGAGAAATAGACATGAAAATAGCAGTCAAATGCCACATACTGTTGAAAATAAACTTTTAAATCTTAAATGCCGTTGGAAATACAATTGCAGCATATCATAGAGACAGTTTTACGTGGACAAAAAAAAAAAAAAAAAAAAAGTTTAAAAATCCCTCTCTGCAGTAACACATTGTTGAAATCGCCGAGGGGTGTGATGTTTTAGATGTAAAATGGCAAGTAAGGCACGTGTCTTGAATGAAGTTTCTCCCATTGTTACTGTCCTTCCCTGGGGATAGAAACATGAATTTGTTAAGGGTGGAGAGAGCACGGTCATCTTAAGTGAACTGGTTTTTGTTTTCCGGTTTCCTTTGTGATTTTTGCTCAGTTTTTAGCTGTGTGGCATTGTGGTTGAGCTAAGTGGCCACAGAAAACTTCGGAGGTAATAGAGGGTTTGGAATAAGGGACAAAAACTTTGCCATGGGGGAATGCTTTCAACTAAACCCTCCTCTTTTGTTTTTGTTTGTTTGCTTGCTTGCTTTCTTGCTTGCTTTTTACGGTTTGAATGATTGTCAAATCAAAACCATTATTGTGATTATGTTGATATTATTATAAGCATAATTAGAATAGGTTTCATTGCCATTCTCATTTCACTATTAACTCTCAAACGCTGTATGAATTCACTCATTACAGGACAAACAGGCAAATGATCACATGTATAAAGAAACACACACTGCTGCGTGTTCAAATTATTTCAGCTTTTCTGTAGATGTGAAAGCAAGGAAACTGTTAGAGTCTTATATTGTCAGATTTTAGTACCAAAAAATTCATTTAAGGGAAAAAAAACACGAACATTTATAGGTAACAAGAGTGATTTTATAGTAATTCAAGAATACACGTTTTTTTCTGAAGTTACTGGGAGAGAAACTAAAAGACCTTGTCGTTTTTTACTAGTATATTTTTATATGGACGCAGGAAATGTATGTTTTATCTAATTTCTTCCCAGTCCAAGTGCCCTGAATTGTATGTAGCATTTGACTTGAGTTTAAAACTCATATTTCATATTGGTATTTGAAGCTTAGAGTCATGACTTCCCGAGAACATCCACCTGCAACGTGGTTTTAAGGCGACCATTCTCATCCAATAGGGTCACAGGTGGTGGATAAATTATAGTGGATGGTCTTTAGCTCTAAAAGGTGCCTGCAGAGTATGCCAGGTTTGCCTGGATGAATAAAAAGAATCCTGGACTGTCTGGTGATTGGTTTGTATCAGGATGGATAGGGGGTGGAATTTAGTGAGGCTACACCTGGAAAATATCCTAAGTGCCCAGCAACAGTCATCAGGTGTAGAAAAGCCATCCAAAGCCCTAACCTATTGTGCTTATATAGTAGGTCTTTCTGCCATGAGCTAAGGGTAGGGTACACCTGGAAAATGTCCTACGTGCCCAGCAACAGTCATCAGGTGTAGAAAAGCCATCCAAAGCCCTAACCTACTGTGCTTATATAGTAGGTCTTTCTGCCATGAGCTAAGGGTAGGGTACACCTGGAAAATATCCTACGTGCCCAGCAACAGTCATCAGGTGTAGAAAAACCATCCAAAGCCCTAACCTACTGTGCTTATATAGTAGGTCTTTCTGCCATGAGCTAAGGGTAGGGTACACCTGGAAAATGTCCTACGTGCCCAGCAACAGTCATCAGGTGTAGAAAAGCCATCCAAAGCCCTAACCTACTGTGCTTATATAGTAGGTCTTTCTGCCATGAGCTAAGGGTAGGGTACACCTGGAAAATGTCCTACGTGCCCAGCAACAGTCATCAGGTGTAGAAAAGCCATCCAAAGCCCTAACCTACTGTGCTTATATAGTAGGTCTTTCTGCCATGAGCTAAGGGTAGGGTACACCTGGAAAATGTCCTACGTGCCCAGCAACAGTCATCAGGTGTAGAAAAGCCATCCAAAGCCCTAACCTACTGTGCTTATATAGTAGGTCTTTCTGCCATGAGCTAAGGGTAGGGTACACCTGGAAAATGTCCTACGTGCCCAGCAACAGTCATCAGGTGTAGAAAAGCCATCCAAAGCCCTAACCTACTGTGCTTATATAGTAGGTCTTTCTGCCATCAGCTAAGGGTAGGGTACACCTGGAAAATATCCTACGTGCCCAGCAACAGTCATCAGGTGTAGAAAAGACATCTAAAGCTCTAGCCTACTGTGCTGATGGAGTAGGTCTTTCTGCCATGAGCTAAGGATAGGCTACACCTGGAAAATATCCTACGTGCCCAGCAACAGTCATCAGGTGTAGAAAAGACATCTAAAGCTCTAGCCTACTGTGCTGATGGAGTAGGTCTTTCTGCCATGAGCTAAGGGTAGGCTACACCTGGAAAATATCCTACGTGCCCAGCAACAGTCATCAGGTGTAGAAAAGACATCTAAAGCTCTAGCCTACTGTGCTGATGGAGTAGGTCTTTCTGCCATGAGCTAAGGATAGGCTACACCTGGAAAATATCCTACATGCCCTGCAACAGAGTCATCAGGTGTAGAAAAGACATCTAAAGCTCTAGCCTACTGTGCTGATGGAGTAGGTCTTTCTGCAATGAGCTAAGGGTAGGCTACACCTGGAAAATATCCTACGTGCCCCAAAGCCCTAACCTACTGTGCTTATATAGTAGGTCTTTCTGCAATGAGCTAAGGGTAGGCTACACCTGGAAAATATCCTACGTGCCCCAAAGCCCTAACCTACTGTGCTTATATAGTAGGTCTTTCTGCAATGAGCTAAGGGTAGGCTACACCTGGAAAATATCCTACGTGCCCCAAAGCCCTAACCTACTGTGCTTATATAGTAGGTCTTTCTGCAATGAGCTAAGCGTAGGCTACACCTGGAAAATATCCTACGTGCCCCAAAGCCCTAACCTACTGTGCTTATATAGTAGGTCTTTCTGCAATGAGCTAAGGGTAGGCTACACCTGGACAATATCCTACGTGCCCAAAGCCCTAACCTACTGTGCTTATATAGTAGGTCTTTCTGCAATGAGCTAAGGGTAGGCTACACCTGGACAATATCCTACGTGCCCTGCAGCAGTCATCAGATGTAGAAAAGCCATCTGAAGCCCTAATCTACTGTGCTGATTGAGTAGGTCTTTTTGCTAGGAGCTGAGGGTAGGGTAACCTCCACAGAAAACTAAGAGAGCTGAAGCCTGGAAGACCCCAGAAACCTTCACTCGCCTTCCAACAACAGATCATAAAGAGTTATCTACATGAAAGAAAAAAAATGGCGCTCATCCACTGATGTCCAGTTTAGTGTGGACCATTATCGGGTCCTGCGCTTGGACAAGACAGTTGGCAGGAACTGAGAAAAAGGCTACATGATCTGACCAAGCAAATGGAGAAGGAAAGAGGATTTGCCTGACTTTCGGTACGCGGCACAAATAACACGACCCCAAACAACAGAAAGACATATACAAAATGATGTCATGTCAGTAATAGTATGTGAAATGCGATTAATGACACACACGCGCACGCGCACATACACACCACACGCATACACACACACACACATACACACACATACGCACACACACACACACACACACACACACACACACACACACACACTAACGCACACACACACACACACGAACGCACGCACGCACACACACTAACACAGTAACACACACACACACACACACACACACGCACGCGTGCACACACTCACACACATACACACACACACACACACACACAGACACGTACACACACACACACACACACACACACACACACACACAGACACACACACACACACACACACACACACACACACACACACAGACACACACACACACACACAGACACACACAGACAGACACAGACAGACACGCACAGACACACACACACACACACACACACACACACACACACACACACACACACACACACACACACACACACACACACACTTGATTATAAGTACATTATTTATGGCTACTGATATGAATATGACTCATCCTTTGTTCAGATCTATGACAGACGATGTAGAAGCAATTTGAATTTGCGCTTATGTTTCCATATCCTCTGGTGACGACTGCTGTGATGGCATGTTACTATACCTAACTGAAACTGTGCTTGTCCACTTTTAACTTCAGTTAATCCTTTGAGGCAGCCGAGATGTGATTTCTAAGAAGAATGTTGAGTTTCATGGACAGCAAAGAAAACAAACGAGACAGTCTTGATGGAGGCAGACACAAGATGATCATTGATAAGGAAGACTAGGAAAAAAACAGACAACATTTATAGGCCATTATATGAGGAAAGGGGAACTAAAGCACCTGGTCACAACGGGAAAGCTGGAGGGAAATAGAGCACAAGGTAGACCCAGGGAGAGAAAATATTGGACGGACTTGCAGAGTGGCTGAGGACAGAGAGGGTGGAAGATGTGTTTGGGGCGAGAATGGATAATATACATATGGAGGGCCATGATCGCCAATAACAGGCGGCAGGGCATATGATGATGATATGATAATCCTTTGACTGATTTACCGCACCCTGTCCACCAGCATTCTGCATCATCAGCCATGCTAGCAAAGCGAAAAAACATAACCCTTTGACTACCTCAACCTTTCTACCTGCTTCTTTCGGTAAGTTGGTGGAAAGGGTGAAAGAGTCAAAGGGTTAATTTTATGCAGTTGCTGGTGAATAGGACGAGGGATTCAAAAGGTTAAGTCTAATAACGTAAGTGAGTTCAGTCAAATTAGTTATCCGGCTGCAAATGTAATTCGAATGGGAGGGGTTGCCGCAAGGAATATCGTCGGAAGTTAAAAGGCGTTGTGACCTATTTAAGTCATCATCATCATCATCAGGTGCCCTGCCGCATGGCGTTGGCGACCATGGACTTCCAACCATCTCTATCTCTCATTGCCTCCAGCATCTCCCCCACCCTCCTCATCCTCAGCCACTCTGCAAGTCCGTCCAGCATTCTCTCCCTGGGTCTACCTAGTGCTCTCTTTCCCTCCAGCTTTCCCGTTGTGACCAGGTGCTCCAAATCCCCCTTCCTCATAAAATGGCCTATAAATGTTGCTTGTCTTTTCCTAATCTTCCTTATGAGTGATCTACTTGTGTCTGCCTCCATCAAGACTGTCTTGTTTGTTTTCTTTGCTGTCCTTGGAACTCTCAACATTCTTCTGAGAAACCACATCTCGGCTGCCTCGATCCTGCTGTGACTTTGCTTGCTGACTGTCCACGCCTCGCATCCGTACAAGAGTATTGGTTCTATATAACATTCAAGGACTCTCTTTCTGCTGTTATTTGATAGGCATTTGTTGGTAAAAATGCTTGTCATATTCTTGAATGCTGTTTTGGCTCGACCGATTCTGTCAGCTATTTCCGATGTGCATCTGCCGTCTGATCAAATGACCGTTCCAAGGTATTTGAACTTATTAACCTGTGTCAAGGTTGTGCCATTTGCTGTTATTTTGCATGAGGGGATTTCATGTTTTTTACTGATCACCATGACTTCAGTCTTCCTGCTGTTTAGTTCCAACCCCTTACCTTTGCTTTCTGTTTCTAGTATATATACAAAGGTTTTGTAGGTCCCTTTCATTTTCTGCAATTAGAAAATTACTATTTAAGTAGTACTGTAAAATCAGACAAAGATTTATAACTAATTTGGCTAATCTGTGTGTGTGTGTGTGTGTGTGTGTGTGTGTGTGTGTGTGTGTGTGTGTGTGCGCGCGAGCGCGTGTGTGTGTGTGTGTATGTGTGTGTGTATGTATGTGTGTGTGTGTGAGTTTGTACGTGTGTATGTATATCTGTGAATATGTGGTATGTGTGTGTATGCATGTTATACGTGTGTGTCGGTACTTTGGAGTACGCATTCTTCACCTGATGCTTAATGTTCACACACACACACACACACACACACACACACACACACACACAACACACACACACACACACACACACACACACACACACACACACACACACAACCACCCCACCAACACACACACACACACACACACACACACTCACATGTGCGTGAGTGTATTTATATGTGCTTGCGCAAATCCTAACATACGTTCTATTATCATCGCCCCACCCCAGTCGTTTGCAAACGAATACAGGTGCGTCCAGATTATTGTAGACTTGCACGAATCCAGTGTTACTGTCCGGAGCACCCACGCAACATTCTTAACACTTCTTGTTTCCAAAATTAAAAAACAACAAACAACAACAACACTGTATTCTTCAAGAAAAGTAGAATAGACGCACTGGACGTGTGTCACAGCTAGTCTTCGCAACACTACACACATAAAAGCGAAAAAGAGATAGATAGGTAGATAGATAGATAGATAGATAGAAGATAATATATAGATAATAGTAGTATTATATATATAGATAGATAGATAGATAGATAGATAGATAGATAAAAGAAGATCGATCGATAGATGATAGATAGATAGATAGAGATAGATAGATAGATAGATAGATAGACAGAGAAGAAGATGAGAAGTAGATAGAGGGAGTGAGAGAGAAAGAGAGAGATAATATGTATAGTTTGAAATACTATAATACGAAACAAGATATACAAGGGAAAAAGAATAAAAGAGAGAGAGAGAGAGAAGAAAGAGAGGAGACGAGAGAGAGAGAGAGAGAGAGAGAGAGATAGAGAGAGAGAAAGAGTAGAGTACTATATACTCTAAAATTATACTCAATGACAGCAGCATTGTGTACTATTGGAAATACACCTTACAATTAGATTTTGCTACTGTAGAGATACAACATAATCACATTCAAATGGAAAACAAAACGAAAGTAAATATTTAAACCTTAACACACATAACAAAAGTATTTTAAATGAATAATAGTGATTATCTCACGATGTTTTTTCATGTTAGTGTGTGATGGTCTGTAGTCAAACGCTTTACAAAGGTACGATAGACAAATGAAAGTCATATGTACAGCAAATATATCTCAATCTTTAACAATGTGAAATAAAAACAACGATAACAATAAACATATATAGAGCAAATACATGTCAACCCTTCACAAAACAGAGCAACGATAACAACTACGAAATAATAACAGTAGTAACAATAGTATACGCATTGTTGTACTTGAAATGGACGGACGTAAGAAACGACATACCCTGTCAATTATGACCGTGTAAACAAAACAAGAAACATTCATCAAATATGACTGGTACTGAAATTTCACACACGTCAACCGACTTTATTCTCCTTCCACTTCGCAGCATAATTATAATGGTGTTGGTGATATTTTGGTTTTAGCCTTTTTGTTCCCAAATTAGACTGACGTTTTTTAATACCCATTCCCAACATGGGCTTGACTTTTTCGTTCTGCTGCTGGTCCTTTGATGTGTTTTGTCTGATCATAAGGGGCTTTGTTCTGTATTATTCGGGGTGATTGCACGAGCGTGGTAGCCAGGTGGGTGAAACGTCTGACTTCCAACGGGAAAGTCTGGGGTTCGATCCTGCCTGGGTACCTGCCACCTGGTGGGTAAAGGGCGGATTTTGGTTTTGATCTTCCAGGTGACCATGTGTGTTGATATGTTGGTGTCTGAATCCTACTGGTCCTGACGCACTACGTTTTGTGTGATACGCACGCAGAACATTTTCTATGTATCTATGTATCTATGTATTGTGTATCTATGTATCTATGTATGTATCTTGTTTATACTTTTACTATACGTATCTATGTATCTTGTATTATTATCTATCTATCTGTATCTATGTTCTTATCTTGTCGTCTATCTGTCGTTCTATCTATCTGTCTATCTGTTCGTCTATCTATATCTTATCTATATTAAACTATCTACCTATCTATAATCTGTCTGTCTGTCGTCGTCTTATCTATCAGTCTGTGTTTCTTCTTATCTATTGTCTATCTGTCCGTCTATTTATATGTCTATCTGTCCGTCTATCATTATCTATTACTATTAACTATCTACTCTATCTATCATTTATCTGTCTGTCTATCTACTATCTTAGTCTGTTATCTATCTTCTGTCTGTCTATCTATCTATCTATCTGTCTATCTATATATCTATATCTATCTATAATCTGTCTGTCTATCTATCTACTGTATATATTTTTCGTAATCTATCTGTCTGTCTATCTATCTATCTATCTATCTTCTATCTATCTATCTATCTATCTGTCTACTATCTATCTATCTATCTATGTCTATCTATCTATCTATATGTCTATCCTATCTATCTATCTATATCTATATTATTATCTACCTACTACTATCTGTTCTATCTGTCGTCTCTGTCTGTTTCTGTCTGTCTGTCTGTCTCTCTGTTTCTCTCTCTCTCTCTCTCCTCTCTCTCTCTCTCTCTCTCTCTCTGCTGCATGTTCAAAACAATGTGTCATGACAGCGCACGCACTCACTGAAGATTGAATATGCAGACTGGAAACAACATACTGATTACCCACAGTGGCCAGTACAACGTGTCTACATGCAATGGAGAAAAAGAAAAAAGAAAACTAGAAACGAAAGGAACATCTTCACAATGGGCTGTATTTCTCTTCTGTTGCTAGCCATTGAACGCGTGTGCATTCCTGGAAGATGCACTGTTCTGCGCTGTTCGTGGTGATAGTGCTGTTGTTTCGGATAATAGACATGATGGTGGTAGCGGCAGTGCAAGCTTGATGTGTTGTCGTTCTGTGTCAGTCCCCTTCATTTCTGTGTAACAGATTCATGAGATATGAACAAATGTTGATAACCTGTACTGTTCATTTAAATACAAGTAACACTATCAAATACTAAACAGTTGTATAGACTCGTAGAAAAGGATGGCGTACGTTAAAAGATCCCAACGGATTTGTCATTGGCACAATTTTATAGAAAAATCCACATGCACGGGGCACTGAGAAATACACAAAAACTAAGACAAAACAAAAAAAAACGTAGTGGCGCTGCAATTCGGCGATGGGTTCAAATTCCGAGGGACAGCGGGGACTTGCGAATGGTTAATCCATTGTCACAAGAAATTAGTAGATGAATGCAAATACTAATAAAAGATGCACGCGCTGTGATAAATTGTTATGACATGCACGTTCTGAAAACAATTGGATATTGGAAATGAATACCTCAAAAGTGATACCTTAAGATTTTTAATATAAAGCAGAAAAAGCACCAAATACGGCAACAGACAGGTGAAGCTTGAAAAAACACATATACAAACAACAAATAAGTAATCGAACAAACAAACAAGAAAATAAACGAACAAGATAATGCAGTAACATACGTAAACAAGAAGAGATGACACACGCAAAACAACAAAGCTGAAATCGATGTAGAAAGTCAATAGCCAGCCACTTATCTCCCTTTGTTCTGCTGAACAAAAATGGCGTTCGTGACAACACGATTTTACTCTTCCGTTTCCAAAAGTAGACTGCTGCTT
>JAPXFY010000015.1:62306537-62309037 GCA_030674185.1 Monoplex corrugatus
TCTCTCTCTCTCTCTCTCTCTGCTGTTTCTGTTTGTCTGTCTGTCTGTCTGTCTGTCTGACTCTTTCTCTCTCTCTCTCTCATTCTCATGCTCGGTCTCTGTCTCTCTCCTTCTCTCTCTCTCTCTATTTCTGTCTGTCTATCTGTCTGTCTCCTTCTCTCTCTCTCATTCTTTCTCTCTCTTTCTCTCTCTCTCTCACTCACTCTTTCTCTTTCTCTCGCTCTCTCTCACTCTTCTCTGTTTCTTGTCTGTCTCTCTGCCTGTCTTTCTCTCGTTCTCGCTCTGGCTCGCCCTCCCTCTCCCTCCCCCTCTCTCTCTCTTACTCTTTCTTTCATTCCCTCTCTCTCTATCTCTCTCCCTCTCTCTCTCTCTCTTTGAGTGAAATGGCAAACGTAACAGACATACCAGTCAGTTTACGATGGCAAGCAGCAAGGCGTGAGGCATAATAATTGTACGAGTCCTGTACTACACAAATATGATTATTCCAATGGCCTCGACCAGAAGGCGTTGAAAAATGGCAGGGTGAAGGCCGGCAGTCTGGAAGAATTTATTTAAGAGAGAGAGAAAGAGACAGAGAGACTGACAGAACAGAAAGAGGGAGAGAGAGAAGAAGAAGAGAGAGAGAGAGAGACAGACAAGGACAGACAGATAGAGCAGAAGGCAGACAGAGACTGAGACTGAGAGAAAGAGAGACAGAGAGAGAAATATGTGCTGAACATTCATCTCTGCTTACTTACATGTGATTCTTGTACTATTCAAACCATAGATCAAGCACAAAGACCTGAAAGTTGGTTTCAACAAATTAATACGACGAGTTGTAAATGAAGTCGGAACATCTATCAAACTAAGCAAACAAAGCAATAAATCCACGTCCTTCCAAGCCTGTATAATGTAAAGAATAGATTACAGGCGCAGATGAAAGAAGACGTTGAAGACGCTAGCATTACGATGCCAAAAAGACTGTATTCAAAGACAAATAGATAAATCTATGAATAAATCAATTAATCAATCAATATATACTTACATGCTTACATACATGCACACATGCGCACATACATACATGCACGCATACACATACATACATACATACATACATACATACATACATACATACATACATACAGAGCACAAAACAGAGAGAGAGAGAGACAGGAGACAGAGGAGAGGAGAGAGAGAGAGGAGAGGGAGACAGTGAGAGACAGAGAGAGACATAGGGAGACAGACTGACAGAGGCAGAGAGAAAGAAAGAGAAGAGAGAGAGAGAAAGAAAGTGAGAGAGAGAGAGACAGACAGACAGACAGAGACAGAAACAGAGAGAGACAGACACAGACAGACAGAGAGAGACAGACACAGAAACAGAGAGATCAGACAGAGAGATACAGACAGAGACAAACAGAAACACACCACACACACACACACACACACACACACACACACACACACACACACACACACACACACACACACACACACACACACACACACACACACACACACACACAACACACACACACACACACACACAGCAGTTTGTGCAGAACATCGATCCCAAAACACTTCGTTACATACACATGTGATTCTTATACTATTCAAACCATAGAACTACAAGTTGATTTCCTCAAATACGACATCTCTGTTAATGAAGCCGGAACATCTATCAAAATAAGCAAAAACAAGCAATCAATCCACACTCTTCCAAGCCTGTATAACGTAGGAGTAAGCATAGCCAAAGGTGAAGGAAGATGTTAAGGACGCTAGAAGTACGATGCCAGAAAGACTGCATTCAAGGTATAGAAGAGAGAGAGACTAAAACCAGTTAGTCACAGGGTCACAGACATAAAAGTAACAAGTAGAAATTTCTAAAGAAGTCCTCCTATACTGTTTAATGACCAGTATGTGGGAAACCAGACACAGGCCAACAGATGAAGGCAGAAACCTCTTGCAGCATGTTTGCTTTGACAAGTGTTTGGTCCATTAACCCTTTGACTTCCACACCTTTGTCTACACCTTCTAATATCACATTATGTGGATAGACATTAAATGAAATTGAACACACATACGCACACACACATACATATGCACATACTTACTCACACAAACACACACACACCACGCGCGCACACACACACACACACGCACGCACACGCGTGCACACACACACACACACACACACACACACACACACACACACACACACACACACACACACACACACAGAGGGTGAGAGACAGAGAATTATAGAGTGACACAAAGAGAAAGAGAGAAAGAGAAAGAGAGAGAGACAGAGACAGAGAGAGAGAGATTTGAGAGAGATTAATTCGTGTTGAACATCGATTCCAGAACATCTTTGTTTATGTATAAATGGCTATCATAATATTCAAATCATAGTCAATACACAGACCTAAAAGCTGCTTTCCACAAATATGACAGGCTTGTAAATGAAGCTGGAACATCTATCAAAATAAACAAACAAAGCAATCAATCCACACCTTTCCAAGCC
>JAPXFY010000015.1:62314037-62329037 GCA_030674185.1 Monoplex corrugatus
TGGATGAGACTCGACAGTGTGATTCCAGTCTTCCCAATGAGCCCGTAGCACGCCCATTACTGGGTAGGAACCGGTTAGAGCCGAACAATCTTACAATGATTTTTGAAGGGGCTGATGGGGATTCGAACCCACACCCTTCCAGAATCGGTAGTCCGTTGCGCTAACCAGTACGCCACGACGACTGGTCTAAGATTAGGGTTCATATTGCAGTTGAATCTCCAAACTTTCTTGGTAAATATCGAAACCCTGCGTACATACACTTCTTGAAAACAAAAGTCTGAGATGATTACATGTAAACCTACATATTTGAGGAAGAAAAAAAATCCGAACGCTTATATAATCTAACGAAACTTGACAGGCTCAACTTTTCGGCACAGTGGCCTTTTCCAAGGGTTTGTAAATTACAACGAAACATAGTATAGAACATTAGAAAAAAAAACAACCGGGGGGCGGGGTGGGCAATGAGGCGGTCCAGTGACGTGGCGTTGAGCAGGAGACACAGCAGATATAATTGGTGCGCTTTTTTTTTAGTCTTAATCATAAGGTTGTACGATTAGCCATGCTGTTTTGCATGGAGGTCAAGTCTTTCAAGTAATACAAACTCACGCCATGAATATCATTTGGGCAGAGTAATCCTCTCAGATTGTTACACTACTGTACGAGATACAATGTATTTCTGTCATCATTTTTCCCATCACAAAACTGTCACCATTGGTAGGTACTAGGTGGAGATTTCTTCCCCGATCTCAACGCATTATGCTTTCAGATTTACCAGTGCCTAAACCCATCCAAAGTGGCTGGGGACGAAGAGGGTGGGGGGGGGATGCTAGGGGTAACGAGAGATAGAGGCAGATGGAAGTCCATGATCGCCAACGCCATGCGGCAGGGCACCTGATGATGATGATGAAACCCATCCATTATTATATGCATGTAAAATATCAAATAGTACGTAAAAGATCCTGTAAGTCCATGTCAGTCAGTGGCTTTAGGAAACACGAAGACACCCAGCATCCACGTCCATAAAAGATGCAAACAATACAATGTCATCGTGGAGTGCGGTCAGTTTCCCTACCAGCTTCACTTCTCTGTGCTTTACCGAAAAGTTTGATTATACAGAACGAGCAGCATGTCCAAATTTGGGAATATAGCGGTATACATACAGGATTTTATGATAACAACAATATTGATGATAACAATGATATCAATATGATAACAATAATAATGATATTAATAATAATAATAATAATAATAATAGTGATAATATGATGATGATAATAATAATAATAATATTACTACTACTACTATTACTACTACTACTACTACTACTGCTACTACTGCTGCTATTATTACTATTACTACTACTACAACTACTACTACTACCACTACTAATAAACAACAAAAAACAACACTGATGATAACAACAACAACATCACATGATGATGATGATGACGATGATGATGATGATGACGACGACGACGACGACGATGATGATGATGATAATGATATGGTAAAATTATGAAAACAATAATAATAATCATAACAATAATATTATTAACAATAATAACGATAATGACGGCGACAACAACAGTAATGATAAAATAATAATAATAATAATAATAATAATAATAATAATAATAATAATAATAATAATAATAATAATAAAATAATAATAATAATAATAATAATAATAAAAACAATGATGTTGATGATGATGACGATGATGATGACGACGACGATGATGATGATAATAATAATAGTAACAACAACAATAATAGTTATTTTTCACTGTGTTTCAGAGTGATGCAACGACACCATCGAAGCCAGAAGCTGAAGCAGACAAGACAGCAGAAAGCGAGAACATGGCAGCCACAGGCGCCAGCAAGGACTCGGCTCACCACACTTTGGAGAATCCCGACAAACCTCATCACCCTACGTCCGAAACTGTGACGCCATCTCCGGCAGAAGGCGGCAAGAACGAGAAACGTTTCCTGAAGCTACACAACGCCTACTTCAAGAGCATAGGGTCCAACGTTCCGGAGGGTGGAGCAGACAGTGCTGAACGGCCACCCAACGGCGGCGAAGTGGTAGCTCCTCCTGACAAAAAGTTCATGCGGGGGTTTGACGCTTACCTCCGGCCGGGGCCGAACAACGCTGATCAGAGCGCCAGCCCGCCGGAGAAGAAGTTCATGCGAGGTGTGGACGCCTATCTCCAAGCAGGGAGAGGGAGCTCGACAGATGTAGCGGAACCAGAGAAAAAGTTCATGCGTGGCATCGATGCGTATATCCAGGCAGGCAAAAATGATGCAGTAGATGCGAGCAGCCAACCGGAAAAGAAATTCATGCGAGGTGTGGATGCCTATCTTAAAGCAGGGAAGAGGGATTCTGTGGACATCGCTCAACCGGAGAAGAAGTTTATGCGAGGCGTGGATGCCTATCTTAAAGCAGGGAAGAGGGATTCTGTGGACGCTGCTGAACCAGAGAAGAAATTCATGCGAGGTGTAGACGCTTATCTGAACGCGGGGAAAAGGGATGCTAGTGATATTGTTGAAGCAGACAAAAAGTTCATGCGAGGTGTCGACGCCTACATTAAGGCAGGGAAAAGAGACACAGACACATCAGACAAAATTGCGGAGCCAGACAAAAAGTTCATGCGAGGTGTCGACGCTTATCTCAAAGGAGGGAAGAGGGATGCCACAGATCTTGTTGCTGAGCCAGAGAAAAAGTTCATGCGGGTGTGGATGCCTATATCAAGGCAGGGAAGAAAAACACAGCCGAAGAAATCCAACAACCGGAGAAAAAATTCATGAAAGGTATAGACGCCTACCTGAAAGCGGGAAAGAGGGATTCCACAGACATTGCTGAACCGGAGAAAAAGTTCATGCGAGGCGTCGGCGTTTATCTCCAAGCAGCCAATAAAAATGCTCAACCTGATTCTCATTATCCACAGAAGAAATTCATGAGAGGCGTAGATGCTTACATTCAAGCCGGTAAGAAAAACACGATGGAAACATTTGACCAACCCGAGAAAAAGTTCATGCGTGGGGTGGACGCATATATTCAGGCAGGGAAGAAAAACGCTTTCGAAAACTTAGAGTCCAGAGACAAGAAATTTATGCGGGGCTTCGATGCCTACGTCCAGTCTGGAAACAGCGACTTGGATGATGCTGTTGTCAATTTACAGAAGAAATTCATGCGAAATTTTGACGCTTACATTCAAGATGGAAAAAGAAACCCGGAAGAGGTGTTTTCTTCTACAGACAAGAAATTTATGCGAGGAGTAGACGCTTACATTCAAGCTGGGAAGAAAGATGCGTCAAGCGGAGACAGTGAGCCATACTATCTGTTGCCTTTACCGGGGACAAACGGTTCATGAGAGGCATCGACATGTACCTCGACAGGAGTCTGTCATCGGGAGACAAACGAGCTGATGGAAACAAGTATTTCTTTGAGGATGACGCCCTTGATCCTGACAACATGGACGATATAGGTAGTGTGGATGAAAAACGGTTCCTTAGAGGCTACGAACACTTTGGAAGAAACCTTCCGCAGACGAGAAACGTTTATGAGAGGCTACGAACACTTTGGAAGAACCTTCCGCAGACGAGAAACGGTTTATGAGAGGCTACGAACATTTTGGGAAGAAACCTTCCGCAGACGAGAAACGTTTTCTAAGAGGCTACGAACATTTTGGGAAGAAATCTTCCGCAGACGAGAAACGTTTTCTAAGAGGCTACGAACATTTTGGGAAGAAATCTTCCGCAGACGAGAAACGTTTTCTAAGAGGCTACGAACATTTTGGGAAGAAATCTTCCGCAGACGAGAAACGTTTTATGAGAGGCTACGAACATTTTGGGAAGAAATCTTCCGCAGACGAGAAACGTTTTATGAGAGGCTACGAACATTTTGGGAAGAAATCTTCCGCAGACGAGAAACGTTTTATGAGAGGCTACGAACATTTTGGGAAGAAATCTTCCGCAGACGAGAAACGTTTTATGAAAGGCTATGAGCATTTTGGGAAGAAATCTTCCGCAGAGGACGAAGGTGTTGAACGAACGAAACACGCCAAGGATACACCAGTTATGGACAAAAAGTTTATGAGAGGGATAGATATGTATCTGCCGAGCAGCGGGCAGAGCGTTCATGAACCTAACACGGCCGGAGGTGAAAACAAGAGAAGCGGTGCTAGCAGTGCGGCTGAGAGTCCAGTCACAGGGGATAAAAGATTCCTGAAAGGCTTTGATCACTATCTCCCACAGAGTTCAGCTAGCGGTAAAAGAAGTGACAGTAGCCCATCAGACAGCCCGCACAAGGAGGAGGACCTGGAGACACAGCTAATGCCTGAGGGTAAACGATTTTTAAAAGGTGTGGACCACTATCTCAGCCATCACGCCACGTCGTACCAGCCTGTTGAACGAGTCAAACGCAGCGTGCTAGATGTGGGACAAGAGCCTATGGGGGGTCTGGACAAAAGATTCTTAAAGGGAGCTAACCCCTATTTACAGCTCTACGCTAACAGGTTTTCCGCCACCAAGCGTTTCATGAAAATTCCTTACCTCCTAGGTTACCACCAGTCTGCCTCTGCCTCCCCAACAGCCGATAACGCCAAACGCAGTGATGACGGCGGTAACATAGATTATCCACAAGAAGATAAACGTTTCATGAGGGGAATTGACCAGTACTTGGGTGCTTATGTCAAGAGCCGACCGAATAAAAGGTTCATGAAAGGAATCAATCCATACCTGCAGGCTTATTCTATGAGTTTAGGCAGTAAGAGAGTTCAGCCCACCGTCAGCAAAAGGTTTTTGAAAGGCATCAATCCTTACCTGCAAGCTTACTATGCCGGTGATGGAACAAAGAGATACAACCCTGGCAGTGATTACACTTCAGGGATTGAGAAGAGATTTATGAAAGGCATCAACCCTTACCTGCAGATGTTCTCCAATCGTCTGCAGGACAAGCGCTTGGAACAGACGACAGGGACGCGTGGCAGTCTCCAGATAAACGTTTCATGAGAGGTGCAGACCCATACCTCATGATGTACGTAAACCGTCCACACAACAAGCGAGTTCTTGGTGATGAAGACGAGGAGGATGTTGATAATGAGTTTGACGACGACATTCCAACCGCTGAAAAAAGATTCTTAAGAGGTAGCAATCCTTACATGTGGGATTATTTCAGGAGTAAGTCTTTGAAAAGAGAAGATGACAATGTGCAAGAAGTACTTAAACGCTTCATGAAAGGAATTGATCAGTACTTGAAAGTATATGCCAACACGCCTCGTACCAAACGAACGGTGGAGACAAGCCGTGAAAAACGTTTCATCAAGAACCTCGACTTCTACTTGCGGTTATACAACGAACTTCAAGACCGAGATGGATCCGAGTCCGAAGTGGACGTGATACCCACACGCCGTTTTAAAAGAGACACGACTTACGATGCCAAAGAAGAACAGGTTAGACAGAAAAGATCTTTTAGAGATTTGAACCCCTATCTGCAAACTTACACCAGCGACATGGCACACAAACGGTTCCTGAAGGGCATAGATTATTACCTTAACAACCAGCCTGTCGGTAAACGATTCCTCAGAGGAGTGGACCCTTATCTTCATAGCTATGTCAATCACGTGGGCAAACGTAGCGAAGAAGCAAACAGTGATGGTGAAGAAACGCTGACTGTGCCTTCGAATGCTGCAGTTTCATCAAACTCTGCCAAACCAGAGAAGAAATTTTTAAAAGGAGGGAACGAACATCTCATGGAACACCAGCCTATGAAGCGTTCCAAACGCGACGTGGACATTCCTTATTTTGGATTATCACTTGCCTCCAAACCAGACGTCAACAAAAGATCCGAGCGAAGCGCTTCCATTCCCTATTTTGGTTTGACTGGACACTTCAAAACCGACACCAATCCCCATTCAAGTCAAAAGAGACTCATGAAAGGAACAAATCAATATCTCCGTGCATTTTCCAGCGTGCCCAGCTCTACACAAAATGACATTCAGACCTACGTCGGGGATGCTGTAGTGAGGGAGCTGACTGACACTGCTCAACCTATGGAAGATTCAGAACAAGAAGTTTCATCTGTAACATCAGACCAGAGCGCCAGTAGCAGTAACACACATCATTCTGAGGGTCTGGCAGGCCCGTTGTTGGCACAAAACAAACGTGTGTTTACACATCCACGAAGAAACTGGTTACCAAAATACGGAGCCCGACAGTTTATGGTCTGGAACAACAGGGACTATCGACTGGGATAAACTTGTTTCACTGGTCCAAACCAACAGACCACCCCTTACCCATAAAATTAAGATGCATAAATGCATACACAGATAATAGATTTGCTGAAGCAAAGACCAGATAGAGACAAGATACAAATCAGAAACTGCAGCTCATGAATCTGAACTATTTAAACACTTAGTTATTGAAACACGAATCAGATCCCATTCAAAATTGTGTTTTCATCGTTTGCTTCAGTTAAGCAGTGATAAAAAACTATTATTTAGTATTTTGATTTTCTGTTGTGGTAGGGTATTATTTGTGTTTGGTATTTAATATATATGTGCATAATCTGAGTATTTTTTATTTGCTTTGAAGGGTAGTGTTGTGCATTTATAACATTCCATGTTCTTCACTTAGACATGTCCAGTTGTCTTTAAGCGTAGCATTTAAAACATATTCATCGAAAACATATCTTGTGATCAGTTGTCATTAACTCCCTGTTAGGAAATATGTTGTATATAGTACAAGTGAAGCCTATCTATTGATAATATGTGATTTGTGTTACAGCATAATTGTGATTTCATATTCAGCTAAAAATCAATTCCTTCCAAACATTTTAAACATTTTCACGTAACCCCTCAATCTTTGAAGCGTAGCCCTTTCCTTCTTTGTTCAAAGTAACTCAGAAAGATTGAGGAAAATACAGCTATAGAAAGAACTGAATGCATCATGGTTTTCATATCACATTGTCTTGATTTCTTTCTAAAATCATCAGGAAATACTGTTATTTGTTCAAAGATTTACATTTTAGCTGTCGATTTTTTTACTTATGTGGGATACTTAACACCAAACGACAAAAGAGCACTGTTATTTTGAGCTTTGATTGCAAACTTGACTTTCTCCCCTGTATTTGTTGAACACAAAGCTATTCAAACGAACAGAATTAATACCTACACATTTTGGCTGGCGTGCATAGATGCGACCACTCCAAACACATATCAGAATAATACAGATGTATACAGAAACATGCAACGTGAAAGCTAATCACATGGTAAACTGCTTAATTTATTCCATTCCTTCCTCCTTTTTGTTGTTTTTGTATCGTTAGGCTATGTTTTATGTATAGACAAAAACTGTAATATCACAGCAGCTGACTTACCACAGAAAAAAAACAAACTGAAATAAAATAGTTTGAGACAAGTGTGTACGCGAGATTGGGCTCTAAATTGTACTGAATATTTTGTTGTATTCTTGGTTGTTTTTGTTCTTGAAGTTGTTGTTGTTGTTTATTGTTGTTGTTGTTATAATTATTTGCAAAACACTTAAGCCGCGCTCAGTGGAAATCTGATGCTGTAACACTGGACATAAATGTGTAACCTAACATTATACCCGAGGAACTGTATTACTAAAATTAAATAATGCACAGGTTAAATGGTAAGAAAACAGATGTGAAATAATTTATTTGCGTCAGAGCTGTTATTTGAAATTGTCTGAACAGGTTACATAATACGTTCAAAAGTGTACTCGCCCCTCCATTACATTATCTATCTATCTATCTATCTATCTGTCTATCTATCTATCTATCTATCTATCTATCTATCTATCTATCTATCTATCTATCTATCTATCTATTTATTATCTATCTATCTATCTATCTATTTTTCTCTCTATCTATCTATCTATCTATCTCTCTCTCTCTTCTATCTATCTATCTATCTATTTCTATCTGTATATCGATCTATCTATCTATCTATCCTATCTATATATCTGTCTTCTATCTATCTATCTATCTATCTATCTATCTATCTATTATTATCTATCCATCTATCTATCTATCTATCTATTATCTATATGTCTGCTATTATCTTCTATCTAATTCTCTATCTATCTATCTATCTATCTTCTATCTGTCTATATCTATCTTCTTTCTTTCTTCTTCTTCTATCTATCTATCTTCTTTTCTATCTTCTATCTATCTATCTTCTATTATTATATATATATATGTATATTGTATGTCTGCATATAAGTATGTATATATGTACATAATATATGTATATACTACAAATATATAAATGTATATATATATATATATATATATAATATATATATGCTAGTTCTGAGCATTCATCTAACTGACATTTGTTTAGCTCGTTTGTCTCATATTGCTTACAATATATAATGGATTGAGGATCAAAGGAGCCAATCATCACGATTCATAAAAGTGAGAAGTTCAAATATTTGAACGGTATACGGTAATGTTCTACACGGCGGAGATAGATACAATTCACATGATTGGTTTTCGATTCGATGTCATACATTTTCAGCTCTATCAAATCACCGTGGACATAGGTCTTGTGTTGGTCACTTGTATTTTGGGAGCACAGTAAACGTCATTTTTAATTATCATTGTTATTATTATTATTATGTTATTGTTATTATCATTATTGTTATTATTATTATGTTTATTGTATTGTTATATTATTATTGTTGTTTTTATTTGTTGTTGTTTATTACTATTAATATTACAATATTTATTGTTAATGTTATTATTGTAATGATTATTTTCATTATTATCATCGTTATTGAAATGATGGTGATGGTGATGATGACTATTATTACAGCTGCTGTTATTTTCATTATCATTATTATTTTTGTTGTTGTTGTTGTTTTTGTTATTGTTATGTCATCGTCATCACTATTATCGTTGTTGTTGTCGTTGTTGCTTTTTTTCTTAGAAATCGTTCTTATCTAGTACTTTTCCCAAAACTCATTTCGACTCACTGCGGATTACACATAAACAGACTTTTTAGTGGAAAACGGAGAACTCATGTCACTAAACGAGCTAATCACATTGTGGTCGGTGTTTTTGTTTTCGTTATTATCTGAATTCGAGAGAAGAGGGATCAAAGATAAATTAAGATCAGAATGCGATCTATCTATGTATTTGTTTCCCATGTAGGTGAGAAAAAGACAAAGAAGGACAGTACAGAAGGTATGTGGTCGTGTGTTAAAGAGGAGAGAGAGAGAGAGAGAGAGAGAGAGAGAGAGAGAGAGAGGAGGAGAGTGAGAGAGAGAGAGTAGAGAGAGAGAGAGAGAGAGAGAGAGGAGAGAGAGAGAGAGAGAGAGAGAGAGAGAGAGAGAATAGAGAGAGAATTTTCGAGTCTGCCATTGCTAAACTTACACGATTTAAGTAACACTGAATTTTCAAGAGAAATAAATTTACACAAGGTACGCAAAACACGAATAAAAAAAGTTATTTCAGAAATACAGTAAGAGCAAGGTTCTGACTACTTATGAAAAAAAAAAGAAATGAATACTTCATCATGAACAGTTTTTTGCAGCGCAATGCTATTGGTTTTTGGATATGTTACCCTCAGCAAAGTTAAGGACCACTTTTGTCATTCATGATCATATCAGAAATGTACTGAAATGAACTGTCACAATTTTTATCAACACATCATCAAACAATCGAAATGTATTACAGAAAAGATCATGTCCAGTCTGCAAATGCGATTCAAAAGCTGTACCAACACCACATACCCCCGAATTTGAAAGTCACAAGAACAGTGTTTGTTCGATATCCTTGCTAGTGGCTTATGGGACCACCGTTTGCTTACAGACCTGTAGTACAGCGTTGTCGCATGGACTTTGACCAGGCTGATCAAAAAGTGTCTGGGGGATAGCAGCCAACTTCTCCTGGAAAAAGATAAGAGGCTACAATCGGTTTGAATGAGGTGAGTGACGTTGTTTAACACAGTGTCACACTCGTCCCAAAGTTGTAATCCAGCTGTTTGCAAGCCTCTGCATTCGAACGATGCCATCAATCTGAAGGAATTGTTTAATGTAATGACCTGGTGCATGGGAATTGTCGTCTTGAAAGACTGCATCAGGTCCAGTCTGTTTTAAGGATCAAATGACCAAGGATTGCAAGATCTTTGCATGGTAACGGTCAACATTCAAGTTCTCAGCTACGTTATAAAGAAGCATTCTGTGGTTGTGTGCTTATGAATCTCCAAATCCTGACAGATCTCCCCATAAGGTAGTTACTTTCAAGGACAACTTCATTAGCAAACCATTCACTATGCCGCTTCCAGACTCTGGTGCATTCATCAGCAGGATTCAGACAGAACCCAGACTCGTCTGTGAACAGCACATGAGTTGACTAAAGTATTTGCCATGCCACGTGCTAGGTGCACCATGATTTCAGGCTGCTCTATGGGCATAGTGACCAAGAGGTCTTATGGTTGGACGTCTGGTACGGATGTTGGTGATGTGCAGATTGTTCCTTATGGTCTGCCCACCGATAACAGTGTTTGTGGCAGCTCGAAGGCAATGTTGTTATATATATATATTATATATATATATATAATATATATATATATATATATATATATCTTTTCCTTTTTTTTGAGGGGCTTGCCTCTCAATGCACGAGTTCTCACGTGGTATGGATTTACTTGGACGGCCAGTTGGTGTTCTTCTTGCACTTTTTCAGTGTTTTGAAAACGTGACAGAGAGTGACACAGCAAGCTTTTGTGCTACTTGACAAACAGCGAGGATTTTTTGAAGCCGTGATACTCTTCCCTATCCACGTAGCTCATTTTTCGTCTTAGAGGTTTACTATGCATTTCGTTCTTGGGCCAGGTAGACCGCATATAAAGACTTACAAAAGAGTACAGTTCATGGCCAGAAGCATGTTTCTGTATGTACATTCCAGCTTTTCCTTTGGCATGTGCTCGTATGATCTGATACTTTACGGAATATCACCCTAGTTTCCACACAAAATGCTGTGTTGTGGCATGGCATGTGTTAAGCAGAGCACAGAACGGTTGCATTTACTGTCCTTTACGAAACAGCTTTTTCTAACAATATTGCCGTACTGTTTTTTGTTGTTGTTGTTGTTGTAATACTTATATACATTTTTCAAGTTGGTCCTTAACATTTTTTTGAAGGACGTACATTGTCACGCATAGTGCTACAGTAGGAATACATTTCGTAAATGCAAACCTCTCGTATCCATCATTGTAATAATTCTTTTTTTGCCATAGAACTATTTATTTTACTGACAAGACTAGGAGACTACTATGCAGGCAATCCCACAAGCTTCTCAAAGAATACAAAGAATGAGACAGAAACACACGAAAATACAAAAAGAATGGATATTCAACGCGTATGGTAGACGGAAATATTTGGCCAGCTGGCTTTTGTCAGGCATATACAAAAGGCACTACAGACAGACACACACAGATATACATACATACATACATATATATATATATATATATATATATATATATATATATATATATACATGTATATATATATATATATATATATATATATATATATTATACTAAAACGCGCACATACACACAAACACACACACTCATACACACACACACAACACAAACACACAAACACACACACACACACACACACACACACACACACACACACACACACACACACACACACACACACACACACACACAAACTTAGGAAATGAATAGCAGCAAATGTTCCAACTCAACGAGACATCACTACAGTCTAACTGCTGCATGCTTTTCTTTTTTTCCATCTACCTTGTGTGTATGTGTGTTTGTTCTTGGTTACCTTTTTGTGACTGCTTGACAGAGAGCAGTTGGCTGAATATTTCCACTGTGTTGTTTTGAGCATTAAATACGGTTCTCATTTGATTTTCCTGTGTTTCTACTTTCTTTTTGTTTGAACGCTGGGAGTTCTATTGTAATCTAAATTTTCTCGAAGTGTTTAAAAATTTACATTGTTGCAAACACTGCAAGACACAGCTTCCTGATGATAATTATATAAAGAAATATGAGAAAAGAACAGAAGCGAGAAAGACCACATTCATACATATCTGACATGTAGTACGTGGGCTCGTAAACGAATCTGAATAGTATAGCCGTTTCAACACAGAGTCATAGTCACCTCAAGACAGATTCAAATATTATCATCATCATAGCCTGGCTATCTTGTGTACACACGTATAAGAGACAGGTACAGAGAGAGATATAGAGAGAAAGAGAGAGAGAGATACAGAGAGAAAGAGAGTGAGAGAGAGAGAGAGGGAAAGAGAGAGATAGAGAGAGGAGAGTGAGACAGAGAGAAAGACGACAGGCAGACAGAGAGACACAGAGGGAGGTGGACAGATTCTTTGTCTTCATCTTCCCTTAGCATAATGATAATGATGATAATAATACCAATGATGATAATAGTAATAGTGTTAATGACAATAACAATAACAACAACAATAATGATAATAATAATAATAATAATGATAATAAAAACAATAATGAATATAATAATAATAATAATTAAAATATAGTGATAATAGAATAATAATAATAATAATAATAATAATAATAATAATAATAATAATAATAATAATGGTAATGATGATGATGATATAATAATAATAATAACAATAATAATAATAATAATAAATAATGAGAATGAGGATGACGATGATGACGTTGATGATAATGATAGTACTACTTCTACTAATACTACTACTACCACTACTACTACTAGTACTACTTCTACTACTTCTACCAATACTACTTCTAATAATCAATCAATCAGTCAGTCAATCACCAGCAAGGACCAAATCTCCAGGGCATAAATCTCACGAAAACTGGGAGGGAGAAGACAGTAGGGGAGTAGGACGTGTGACCCCTGACCCAAGCCGTCATCTTACTTTGTTTCACACGCTCACACACACACACACACAACACACACACACACACACACACACACACACCACACCACACACACCACACACACACACACACACACAACACACACACACACACACACACACACACACACACACACACACACACACACACACACACACGGGTGCTGAGTTAGGGTACATTCAAGCCTGCTTGACGAAGATTCTTGACCCAAGTTGTCATCTTCTCTGTCACACACACACACACATCAACACACACACACACACACACACACACACACACACACACACACACACACACACACACACACACACACACACACACACACACACACACAAAGAGGATGCTGAGCTAGGGTACATTCAAGCCTGCTCGACGAATGATCCTTGACCCAAGTTGTCATCTTCTCTGTCACACACACACACACACACACACACACACACACACACACACACACACACACACACACACACACACACACACACACACCACACAATCACACACACACACATATCACACACACATATATCACACACACATATCACACACACACACACCAAACCCACACACACACACACACACACACACACACCACACAACACACACACACACACCACACACATCGACACACATCATCATCATCATCATTTCTTTCTGTTCACGTTTTTATTGATATTGTTGTTATTTTTGCTGTTTTTGGATCGAGATTTCAGAAAGACAAGATTAATTGATCTTAAGGGAGATATCTGGGAAATGAACCTTACTCTCCAATATCTATCTATCTATCTCTCTTTCTATCTATCATCTATCTATCTATCTATCTATCTATCTATCTATCTATCTATCTATCTATCTATCTATCTATCTATCTATCTACTATCTATCTATCTATCTGTCTCTATCTATTTTTCTCTCTATATATATCGATCTTAAAACTATCAATCAATCTATCTATTGTATATGTATATATGTGTACATATATATATGTAATATATATATATATATGACAACATATATATATATATTGCAGATAAAGCAAAGGAACAAGACAACAAACTAATATATATATATATAATTAACTCATATGTTATATTAATACAATTATATATTATATATATATATATATAATATATATATGTGTGTGTGTGTGTGTGTGTGTGTGTGTGTGTGTGTGTGTGTGTGTGTGTGTGTGTGTATTCAATCAACACTCCTTAAATATGTGTGAGGATGAATCAGATCAGCAAAAGACGACAAATATCTAGAGATGAATCATCCCTGTTGCCTATATTTGACTCAGAAAGTGTGTTACCGAGGAAACCTGCAGTTCTAGATCGACAATAGAGGAACGAACGAATAGAGGATAGAGAGGGTAGGAAGATGTACTGGCAGCGACCAGGGATAGATTCGTATGGAGGGCTATGATCGCTAATTCATAATATCATAAAATTATTTGATTTATTTGTTCAGATATACATACATACTATATACATATAATATATATAATATATATATATATATATATATAATATATATATATATATTATATATATATACATATACTATATATACATATATATACTAATATATATACTAATGTTATATATATTATATATATATATATTATATATTATATAGTTTGTGTTTGCTTTCTTCCTTACCTATTTATTTTTTTTTTCTGTTATACAGAAATAGCTTTCAAAACTGAACATATGCCATAGATCTATTTCATCGTGTACTAAGTGAATTTTTGTTTTCAAGGTAACATTACGTTAAGAAAAAGTATCAAACATCACAAAGAAAACATAATTCGTTACAGTAGTTTTTTTTCATTTTTTAACAGATGAAAAAAAGTCACTAAAACTTAAACCCGTACAGGAAAATTAATCGACAAAACAAAACAGAAAACACTTTCCTTAAATATATGGTTTTTATAATATTGTATCATTGTGAATGGAAAAGTCCTATCATGTTTTGACTGTTTGTTTGTTTGTTTGTTTTTCGATGTTTCTTTAATTCTGTTGTTTACTTGTCTATCGTTACGTTTTTGTTTTTCGTTTGTTTGTTTT
>JAPXFY010000015.1:62354037-62356537 GCA_030674185.1 Monoplex corrugatus
ATAGATAGATAGATAGATAGATAGACAGACAGGCAGATAGATAGATAGATAGATAGATCGAGAGAGAGAGAGAGAGATAAACAGAGAGATAGAGAGATAAAGATAGATAGATAGATAGAGATAGATAGATATATAGATAGATAGATAGATAGATAGATAGATAGATAGATAGATAGGTAGATAGATGGATAGATAGAAAGATAGACAGATAGACAGATAGACAGACAGACAGATAGATAGATAGATAGATAGATAGATAGATAGATAAATAGATAGAGAGATAGATAGACAGATAGATAGATAGATAGATAGATAGATAGATAGATAGATATATAGATAGATATATAGATAGATTTATTTAACGCTCAGCAAATTAGAGCGAACCAATCAATTGTGAAAATAGAGAGACAGATAGACAGACAGACAGATAGATAGATAGATAGATAGATAAATAGATAGATAGATAGATAGATAGATAGATAGATAGATGGATAGATAGATAGATAGATAGATAGATAGATAGATAGATAGATAGATCAACCAATTCAGACCAGTATCACTTCTGATCAACCAATTCAAACCGATATCACTTCTGATCAATCAATTTAGACCGATATCACTTCTGATCAACCAAAGTCATACTGATAACACTTCTGATCAACCAGTTCACTCCGATATCACTTCTGATCAACCAGTTCAGATCGATATCACTTCAGATCAACAAGGTTACACCGATATCACTTCTGATCAACCAATTCATACTGATATCACATCTGATCAACCAATTCAAACCAATATCATTTCTGATCAATCGATTCAGACCAGTATCAATTCTGATCAACCAATTCAGATAAATATAACTATTGATCAACCAGTTCAGAACACAATTTCACTTCTGATCAATCAGTTCAGACCATTATCACTTCTGAACAACTAATTCAGACCTATAGCATTTCTGATCGATCGAATTAGACCAGTATCACTTCTGATTAACCAATCCAGACCGATATCACTTCTGACCAGCAAATTCAGACAAATATTACTTCTGATTAATCAATTCAGATCAACATCACTTGTGATCAATCAATTCAGACTGGTAGAAGCATTCCTGATTAACAAGTTGAGACCAATGTCACTTCTGATCGACCAATCGAGATCAATATCACTTCTGAACAACCAATACAGACCAATATCACCTCTCGACAACCAATTCAGACAAATATCACTTCTGATCAACCAACTGAGACCAACATCACTTCTGAACAACCAATTCAGATCAATATTACCTCTGAAAAACCAATACAGACCAATATCACTTCTGGTCAATCCATTCAGACCAATATCACTTCTGATCGTACCATTCAGACCGACGCCACCTTTGATTAACCCATTGAGACCAGTATCACTTCTGATCAACCAATTCAGACCAGTATCACTTCTGATCAACATATTCAGACTTATATAACTTCTGATCAACGAATTCAGACCGACATCACCTCCGATCAACCAATTCAGACCGATATCGTTCTGATCAAGTAATTCAGACTGATATCACTTATTGAGATGAATAAGGATTTATATTTATGATTTGTTGATTATACCAAGGCTTTCGATCGGGTAGGACATGAAGAATTGATCAACCAGCTAGAAAGACTTAATATTGATGGAAAAGATCTACGAATAATCAGAAATATGTGTTGGGAACAAACAGCTGCAATGAGAATAGAAAACGATTTAAGCTCTTTCCAAAATATCAAAAGAGGAGTCAGACATGGTTGCGTTTTGTCACCAAATCTGTTCTCACTTTACAGCGAAAACTTCATGAGGAACCTAGAGGAAGACCCTGGATTAAAGGTTGGTGGAATGATAAATAACATTCGATACGCAGATGACACCATGCTAAATGCAGAAAATGAAAGGGACCTACAAAACCGTGTGAATATACTATTGTAGAAATAGAAAGCAAAGATAAGGGGTTGAATCTAAACAACTGAAAGACTGAAGTCATGGTGATCAGTAAAAGACATGAAATCCCATCATGCAAAATAAGAGCAAGTGGAACAACCTTGAGACAGATTGATAAGTTTAAATATCTGGGAACGATCATTTCACCAGACGGCAGATGCACATCAAAAACAGCGAGCAGAATCGGCCAAGCCAAAACAGCATTCAAGAAAATGAAAAGCATTCTTACCAACAAATGCCTATCAATTAACATCAGGAAGAGAGTTCTTGAATGTTATATAGAACCGATACTGTTATACGGTTGTGAGGCGTGGACAGTCAACAAGCAAAGCCAGAACAAGATTGAGGCAGCCCAGATGTGGTTTCTAAGAAGAATGTTGAGAGTTCCATGGACAGCAAAGAAAATAAACAAGACAGTCTTGATGGAGGCAGACACAAGAAAATCATTCATAAGGAAGATTAGGAAAAGACAGGCAACATGTTTGGCCCATTTTATGAGGAAAGGGAAATTGGAGCACCTGGTCTCAACAGGAAA
>JAPXFY010000015.1:62384037-62386537 GCA_030674185.1 Monoplex corrugatus
AGAGAGAGACAGGGAGAGAGAGAGAGTGAGAGAGTGAGAGAGAAAGAGACACACAGAGAGAAAAAAAAAAGAGACAGAGAAAGAGAGAGCAGAGAGCAACATACATACATACATGCAGAGAGCAACATACATATATATAATTATATCAGAGAGAAAGAGAGAGAGAGAAAGAGAGAGAGAAAGAGAGAGATAGAGATAGAGAGAGAGAGAGAAAGAGAGAGAGAGAGAGATCTTTAAACTAAACAACGGTCTGCCTTGCTGTTGTTATTGCTTTGTGTGTTTATTTTTCTGGTTCCGCTTTCAGCTCTCCTTCCACAATTATCTATTTTAAAGACGTTATGCAACAAATTCGGACCCCAACCTAACGGAAGCTAATTAATTTAAAGATTTTTCTGTTGAATGCATTGTGCCTCGCAGCCAGAAAATCTTCTCCAGGTTTAGAGGTCAAACACGTAATTAGCTGACATTTTTACCTATGTAAAAGTCAAGGCTGGCAAGGTCTTTCAAAAGCATTTTCTTGACAGCATTCTGGAAGAAGCTGGAAATGCTTTAAAGCGATTATGTGGATCACGATGTTCCAAAATGAATTATATCTCGTTCGATGAAAATGTTCCTAGATTTTCCCATTTGTGGCTTTTATGTTTTGCATCAACATTCGTAGCATTTCTTGCTTTTATGTCACGTGCTTGGTTTGAGAAACAAGAAAAAAATAAGAACGCAAACTTAATTTTCTGACAAAAGAAGACATTTGCAAATTCTCAAAGAGCTGGCCTTTGTCAGGCGTAGGTCAAAATGAAAAGACAACGAAGATTCACTACATAATACGTAGCGAAAGAATAAATGTAGACAACTCCCCCAGCATGGCTTGCTTTGGTTATAAAGTGGAATCCTTTGCCATCATGTTCTTGATCCGTTAGGCATGATAAACTTTCTTTTCTGTCTGACCTGAAAGATTGTTTGTGGCCAACAATTCTGTTTTGTTTTTTTGTTTGTTTGCTTTTTGTTGTTGTTGTTTTTTTTTCTGAAGGATGTCCTCAAAAAGCGGATCTGTGCTTCAAACAAACTCAAAGCGTATGTCGTATGTCATTAAAGCAAATATTGTTCAGTATGCTGTGCCTGTAGAAACTACAAGCGACATTAGGAGAGAGAGTGGGGAAGGAAGAGAGAGAGGGAGGTGAGAGGGAAAAGGAGAGAGATAGACAGACAGAGACGGAGACAGAGAGAAAGGGTAGTCGGCAGTTCACAACGTTGCCTCACTTCAACCACAGGGGATGTTCAATCAGCGACGAAAGTGGCTAGGCATGATGCTCCAGACACAGCCCAATTTTGCTGTTGAGCTAGGTCTGACATGCCGCCAATAAAGATCCCAAGCTTGTTGTCTTTCCGAGCCGCGAACAGGTCTTTCCTTGCAGTCATCAGGCCTGATCCCTTAAAACCAACGGCCAAGCCAAAAGTGAAAGTTAACAAGAAAAACATGAGGGTGATAGATGAGACCCAGAGCACCAACACCTCACAACTCTCTGAACAATCAGCTCCCAAGCTTCCAACGCCACACATAATCATTTCATCAAGCACAGGGAGGCTGGCCACGCATTGCATGACCCATTTGGACCCAGTCATAAGTAAGTTAAGTTGTTTACAAACCAAATGGCAAGGTTGGGAGATGTCAAGCCTCAGGACGTGACCACATAACGTACACGAACCAGGTCCAGCACAGCTGGCGAATCAAAAGAGAATGGAAGAGCCCACCCTCTCCTGCCTTATTATCAGACTTCATCTCTCTATTGGGCAGCCCATCCAGTTGCCAGCTTGCATTGCTGCCAGCTGTGTTCCCCTTACTATAGTTTGCTGTCGGAAGCATCTAACGTGCTTATCTACAACCATATGGGTGTGTCAACCAGCCACAAAAATGGCCAGGCATGATGCTGTTGACACATCTCATTTCGCTGTTCAGCTTGGTTTAGCATGTCCCACAATAGTATATAAAAAACTGATAAATAAATAAATAATCATAATATTACACATACACATGCACACACACACGCACGAACGCACGCATACACTCACACACACACACACACACACACACACACACACACACACACACACACACACATACACACACACACACACACGCACGCACATACACACACGGACACACACACACACACACACATATCACACACACACACACACACACACACACACACACACACACACACACACACACACACACACACACACAACACACACACACACACGCGCGCGCGCGCAGAGTATCAATGTTTCCTAGTTATCAAAAAAGATGAAAATACATAAGTGAATAACAACTAATAAATAAATGGATAACCTAACGAATACATGGATGATTAAATGATATAACCAATCAAACAATAAACCAATCAATACTTAACTAAAATAAAAACAAAGTAAAGGCAACAGAGGGAAATAAAATGTAACAAAAAAGAAACAAAGACATACAGACACACCTCACTTATCA
>JAPXFY010000015.1:62396537-62414037 GCA_030674185.1 Monoplex corrugatus
GCGGCCCGTTTGTCACACGGGAAACCTTCAAATTCGTTGTGAACAACAAAACACCACAATCCAGTCCAGTTCGGAGTTCAGTACATCAGGTATATCAGTATTTAAAGAGTGTGCCTTTTTAATCCTAAGCACAGCGAACACATCAGAATATCGTGAACCATGATTATTATGTTTTTATCCAGAACGGTGTGCCTTTTCAATTCCAGGCACAAGCACATGACCATAATATTGTGAACCATGATTATTACCGTTTTTAATCCAGAACGATGCGCCTTTTCTATTCCAGCCACAACAAGCACATGACAAAAATGTGTGAACCATGATTATTATCGTTTTTACCCAGAAAGATGCGCCTTATAAATCCCAGGCAAACAAATATATGACCAGAATATTGTGAACCATAAATATAATGTTATACATTCTAATAAAAGTTCCTGTGTCCACAGAAACGTTACAGAGACTGTGATCCTCCTTCACTGTGCCTTCTGTGGACAAAAAGCCCCGCATATCCAGGACCCGTGTCAACGTTCCAAGACACCACAAGGGCCATTTACACCTTTCCCCGCCGTCTGGTCCATCTCATCCGATCTTCATGATGACCCGGTAAGTAACGGACCAAAACTGGAAACTACGGATGGATGGGATGGGATGCATAGAGGAAGGGGAGGGGTTGCGAGAGGGGTAGTGAGGTAGTGATGATCTCAACTTTTCTAGGGACCAGCATTGTGATGGCTGTGCCAATCTGTTCTCCATCTGATGACTGACTCACAACCCAATACATCACTGGCACCTAGAACACTGCAGATCCTCCCTCCTCAGTTCTGAGTTGGCCTGTGTATGTCTTTCAGTGCCTTGAGATTCTTATTCTGTTCGTGCCATTACATCCTGGGTTTTCCTCTTTCGCGTTTTCCTTCGTGGAAAAAAAGTGGAAACGGTTAAGACGTTCGCCTGCCAACAACTAAAGTCGCGGCTCCAGGGTTCGTTTACCGTCAGAGGCATCGACTTTTCCGGAAAATCGAACTGGACGTTTAGCCCTTTGGAAGGGGACGAAAAACGATTCGGACTCATGTACCTTCTGGCCTGCGCACGTTAAAGAATCCATGGCAGTTGAAAATCTTGAGGAGCAGGACATTCGCCCGGCTGACCTGTCAAAAAACTATCGGTATTGGAGATAAAGGTTCATTTCTCAATTCCCTTCCCTTGAGACCCAATTAGTCTTCTTGCCTTTCTGGGGTCTTGGTGGAAAAAGAGTGACAGAGAAAACTTGGGTAGAACCGGATTGAGTGTATCCTAACATAGCATCGTGTGTGGTGTGTTGTGGGGGTGGTGTTGGGGTGTGTGTGTGTGTGTGTGTGTGTGTGTGCCTGCGTTCGTGCGTACGTGTGTCGCGTGTCTGTTTCGTGCTTGTATGTGCGTGCGCGTGTGTGTGCGTGAGACAGAAGATGACGGCCTGGGTCAGGGGCCACACGCCTTACTCCTGTCCTGTTCCCCACCCTCACCTCCCACTCCGGTTTACGTGTGTTTGTGCCCTGGAGGTTTGGTCGTTGTTGGCGATTGCTTTGGTGATCGATGGGAGTGCGTGCCTTGATTTGATTCTTGAATCAAGATTTGGCGCCTTACTATTTTTTATTAATATCCAGTGAAGGGCAGTCTGGATACTCTGATCTGCTCTCTTCAAGTAGTTACTGGATGGAGATGGTGTTAGGCCAGATGATTCCTCTGATTCTTCAATCATTTTTGTACGAAGGGCTGACAGCTTGATAAGGTCGCTCTGTCATCCTCTATCATTCCGACCCTTAAAGTGGGGTGAAAAGGATACGGCTTTGGTACAATTCCGCGTGTATTTGTATTGTATTTGGGGGAACGGTGAGATGACTATTACCAGACAGAGTGGATGAAGAAAGAGGGTGGGAGATATACTTGCAGCGACACGGTATAGATTCGTATGGAGGGCCATAATCGCCAACGCCATGTGGCAGGGCACATGATGATTGGGGGGAACTCCACACGTTGTTCAGCATTCTGAGCATGCTGATTGGTCTTGCTGAACGATGCTGTGGATGGTATTCGTCCTGGGCTCATTCCTTCAACTTCTCTTCGCGAGAGTCCTGCTTCACACTTCTGCAGTAATTTGTGTCTGTACAGATCTTGTAAACATACAAAAGCATAACGGACAAAACATTCTTTACATGTCATTTTTTATAGTCATGAATATAAATGTGAAGTCAATACTCGATGAAACCACCATCATTCACCAAACACCAACCAACATCATCATCCACCACCACACGCACAGACTATAGGAATACATTTTGATACCTTCTCCTTTTTGACAGACGACTGAACAATCTTCATGAGACACGTCTAAGCTGGACACCATTCCAGACATCCCCTGAACGGACGGTACTGATGTGTTCCAGAACCCTTCTGTTTAACAGCAAGGACGAAAACTGACGTCTGCCTCTGTCAATGGCTGACAAGCCACACACATCTAAAGGCCCTAAATGTATTCGACCAAGGTAACTGAACAGAACGTGTGTGTGTGTGTGTTGTGTGGGTTTTAGTGGTTGTGGTGGTGACGTGCGTGTGTCGTGCGTGTGTGCGTTGTGTGTGTGTGCGTGTGCGCGCGTGTTTGTGTATGTATGTGTGCTGTGTGCTTGTGTGTGAGTAATTGTGTTGTGTGAGTGTGTCTGTGACCTGTGTGGGTGCCTGTGTGGAGCGACAAATTACCAAACGTCCAGGTCCTAGTATGCGCTGGTCTCCCCACCATGCACACATTGCTCAGACAACGCAGGCTGCTCTGGCATGGCCATGTGCGCCGGAAGGAGGATGGATGTATCCCTGTGGATATCCTTTACGGTGAACTAGCCTTTGACAAGAGATCTCTTGGCTGCCCCTAAAAGGCGTCTGCAAGCGCAATGTGAAAGCTTTGGACATCAACACAGAGAGCTGGGAAGACACAGCAGCCGATCGCAATAGATCGCGCAGTGTGCTCCAGAAACAACTCTGGTTGGGGGAAAAAGAAATCCGGATCTTAGCTGAGGTGAAAGCCTGGCGGAAAGCGAGCTCCTGTGAAGGCAACCCATGGCCAGCATCCATATCATGTATCCAATGTCACAGAGACTACCTTTCCCGCATCGGCCTTACAGCCACAGCGGGATCTGCTCCAGAAGCGTCAACTCGACTCGACACGACTCTAGGGCGCATCATCCACAGTCGACGTCGAGGATGGAGGCCCTTTACCACTACCAAACCCTTTTCACAGGCGGGTCTTGAAGGTTTCTACCTAACTTACGAAAAAAAATATCTGGCGGAGATTTGAACCTCAGTCTCTGCCTAACAGGCTGTGATATTGACAAGTATACTACCAAAGATTACAAAATGTTCATCTGTTGTGAACTTGACCACACAGTTTCAAACGCTGTGTTGATTCTCTGGTTTCGATCAACAAACACTACGAAAGCCACAATCCAAAAGTTTGTATTTAAAACAGTGTGGCCTAGTGGAAAGAGTACGCGCCTAGAAATCTAAGTTCTCTTCCCATCGGACGGTGATTTTTCTCCTCCTTCCCACTACATCTTGAGCGGATGGTCTGAGCGCTAGTCTTTCAGATGACACACTCCCGAAATGATGTACCCGAAAAGGGGTGGGGTGGGATGTGGATGCCGGAGGATCTTTCAGTACAGATGGTTTCCCCCATTCGGAAAATTCAGTGCTAGAAATGTCCTCCTTTCTCTCATTCTCTGTGTTTCTTCCTTGTTGCTTTTCTTTCCATCATTTCTTCCTATCATTTCTGCTATGCTGGTCTATTGATCTGTGTGTGCTCTGTGCAGTCTCACATGCTTTCTAATGATACTGGCTGTTGGTACTGGTATTAACTACATTTTTGGCTCTAAGGGAACTGATACGCAGAGGCAATTTTCGGTAATTCAGGCCATGTTTTTGTATGTTTTACGTTTCGTTAGTGATCTTTATATTCGTGTTCAGGTTTCTTTAAAACCTCATGGAGATAGATTCAAGGGAATGATCAATGCTGCTAGCATATCTTTAGATCAGTGTGCGAATGCATGTTATCTGTACTTAATTTCCTTTGCATTTTTTGTCGGGGTCATCGAAATGTGCACATTTTGCTATGGCTGTAGCCCTGCAAAGCTCTGTCAAGCAGCTGGACTTTAAACAGTAATGATGATTGCAAAAAAAACGGAAATGCCGTAAGCAGCAATTGCTTTGGTCATGTTGAAAAACCTTCGGCAGCAAAAGAGTTTTCCTTGGCAGAATTCTGCCTAAGAAAACACCCCTGAGGTAAACAAAAATACATGCATATAGATATAACAAAGGGAGGTGGCGCCCTACGATGGCGATGTGCTTTCTACTTGAAGGTCAACTCCCATTTACGTGGTTGAAACTGCGTTACGTTCAAAAACAATGCAACCCAATGCAATCTAATCCAATCCAGTCTAGTTTCTTCGATCACAGAAAAAAAATTGTCCAACTGAGATTTTCTTTCCTGATGTGAAATGTTAGTTATACAGCGCAAAATGGTACATCCTTCAAACTAAGAGGATTCATTTTGAAACATAAACGGAAATAATCCCTAATTTGAGTGCAGAGACCTGAAATGTCCTGAGGTTTCCGGAAGACTGTATCTGCTATTTCCTTTTGAATCTGTTCCAGATTCGTACGAATGTACAACCGTTCAGAGACTAATAGGCTTGTTTGTGTGTTAAGTGTGTATGACTAATTGTCTGTTTTGATTGTTTGCTTGTTTTGTTTGTTGTTTTTTCTGGCGTTGTTATGTGTTCTTTCTTTTCCTATGAAAGCAAGTTTTCTAACGATTTTGCCAGGGGCAGTTCTTTTGTCAGTGTAATCTTGTACTTCCATCCATCGTTCCCCCTGTCTATCGACACGTCTAAGCTGCATGTCTACCTTGTATGTCTGTATCCATTAATGTTTGAATGCATTAAATCATTTGGACTTTTAAATCTTTCTAATTGTTATTTACGCATTTTGTGTAAGTCTTTGCATATACAATTTTGGCCTCACTTTTGTTGCAGTTTGCCCGTAATGACCTCACACCACGCCAGGATAATAGCGCACGCTCTGTATCGTAAAAATCAACAGCAGCAGGAAGATCAAAACCAAGTAAGTCTTCCATTATGTATGTTAAGAAACCAGAAAGAAACAAAGAAGGCGAAACCAAACAAGAAAAGCAAGAAAAACATCAAACTAAACACATGAAAAACATGTAAAGGAACAAAAAGATGAAGAAGAGGAAACGAAAAAGACACAGAGAAAAACGAACAAGAAGGGCAAGAAAAACAACAAAAAATAGAACAAGAAGGAAAAATGACACAAGACCAGAACAAGAAGAACAACAGATACGACCAAAAAAATACACAAAATGCATGCTTGCACTATGAAACTGAAAAAAACACAAAACCAAAATTAAAACAAAACACGCAAACGAGTAGAGAAAACAACAAAACAAGAAGAAAAGCCAACCAATACGCAATATAAAGAAAATCCATGGGTTATTATCATTTCGCTGTAAAAACAACAGCTTAACAGGAACAACATAAAGCAACAGAAATGAAACAAAAGCAATGGCAACAAGCAAACCAGGAGAACAGCAAGAGCAAACGATGAGAAGGAGAACAACAAACAGAAAAAGGACATCAATGATTACAACAGCGACAAAACACCACCAGCAAAACACCAAGAACAGCACGAAGAAGAAGAGTAAAAGGGAAAAAATCGAGAATAAGTAGACATCAAAACAACTGTACAAATGAGAGGCAGATCAAAGAAGCTAGAAACGAAAAAAAAACCCAAAACATTGAGGCCAAAGGCAGAACAAGCATAAACTAGGCGACAAAATTAATCGCAAAACAACAGAAAGACAAGTAGACCATGATTAATAACACTACCAGCAAAATACAATAGGAAAAGAAAAGGAAGAGGAACGTATGATAAGAAAACAAGATGGAAACAAATAAAACAGGAGAACTAAGACATGGCAACAACCGAAGCAAGAACCAACACGATAACGAACGAAATCACGAAACAAAAAAGAGGGAAACGAAGAAAAAAAAAATAGAAGAAACATTTGGCATACATGAAAAAGAAAGCAAAGAACAGCAAAAAAAGACATAAATACATGGAACAAGAAGAGGGGGGGGGGGGGGATGACATGGGACAAGACAAACGAAAGAACTGGAATACAGATGAAGACAAAAGGCAAGAAGGGCAAGTAAAAAAAAAACTTGACCCCACCACTGAAAATAACGAAACATACACGTCAAACACAAAACACACCAAAGCACACAAAAAGCAAGCCTCCCTCCATCCCCACCACCAAAAATAAATGTCAAGAGCAACAACAAAAGAGGAACGACAACAAAGAGGATGAAAACAAAGACCAAGAAGAAAGAAAGGAGAAGAGCAAAACCTGACATCATGGAGTACATTATGGTTATAACATTATCAACAAATGCCAGTGTCACAACGTCACAGCAGTAACAGGAACAGAAAGAAGAAAAAGGAAGAAGAAAATACAAAGTAGAACTAATACAAGACAAACACAAACGAAAACAGGAAAACAACAACAGGAACAAGAGCAACAAGAACAAAACAACGCCCTACAGCACCAAGACCGCCAACATGAACAAGAAAAAAAGTTGAAAGCTGAACAAAAGCAAGACAAAAGCAAAAGAACAAATAGAAGAATAAGAGCAACCGGAATAAAGAACAACAGCAAAACACAAAACATACGTGTACACACAAAAGAACAAACTGCAAAACAAGAACGTACAACAAGAAGTCAAAACAACGACCACAATAAAACACGGTAAAAACATACACCGGGGGGTGTATGAGCAACAGAGAGCAGAGCAACGATGCATCACCATTGACCCTAACAATCACCTTCCAGCTTAAGTCGCCACACGCTGGCCATTTCGCCAAACATGGGGAGGGAGGAGGACAAAAACAAGAACAGGAAGAATGAGAAGATGAACAAAAACAACAGCAAGAAGAAAAAGAGCAAAAACAAAGAAAAAATTAGAAAAAACAAAAAAAGGAAGAAAAAAAAACAAAGAAGAAAACAATAACTAGAAAAACAAGAACAATAAGAACAAGAACAAAAGCAAGAACAAGAACAATGATAATAATAGTAAATAACAATATTAACTACTACTACTACTACTATACTACTACTAATAATAATAATATAATGTAATAATAATAATAATATAATTATTAATAGCAAGAACAAGAAGATTCAGAACAAGAACTCGAAGAAAAAGAACAAGATTACCATAATGAAAAACAACCTGAAGAACAATAACAAAAACAAGGACGAAGAGGACGATAACGATGACAGCGGTGACAGCACCAAATCCAAGAGCGACGCCAAAAGAAGTGACGAAAGAAGTCAAAAACAGCGACCACAATAAAACACGTTAACAACATACACCCTGGGGGTGTATGAGCAACAGAGAGAGCAACAATGCATCACCACTGACCGTACAATCGCCTCCCAGCTTAAGTCGCCACATGGTGGCCATTTCGCCAAACATGGGGGAGCGAGGTGGGGGGTGTCCATGCGTCGCATGTTTCAACAGCAAGAATAGGAACAAGAAGACCAAGAAAAGCAGGATCGAGAAGAACAAGAACAAGAAGATCAAGAACAACGATATCGTGAACACCAAGAACACGAATAACGAGAACACGAACAACAAGAACAAGAACAAGAACGAAAACCAAGAACAGGAAGAATGAGAAGATAAACGAAAACAACAGCAAGAAGGAAAAGAACAGCAAACAAAAAGAAAAGAAAAGAAAAAAAAACTAACTAGAAAAACAAGAACAATAAGAACAAAAACAACAAATAAGAAACAGACCAAAAGCAAAAACAAGAACAATAATAATAATTATAACAGAACAAGAACACAAAGAAAAAGAACAAGAAAAACATGAAAAACAACCTGAAGATTAACAAGAACAATAACAAAAACAAGGACGAAGATGACGATGACAATGACAGCGGCGACACCAGCAAAAACTACTAGAGCGACGCCAAAAGAAGTGACGAAAGCAGCCACAAAAACAACGAAAACGACGGCAACCGGCAATAACAAAAAGAACAACGCACACAAGTAAAGAACAAAGCATTGAGGAAAAATACAGGGTAAAATATCAAAACCAACAATGGCGTGAGCATGGAAACAATATCAACTAGCTGCCGAACCACCACATCAGGAGCGTCCAGAATGTCCGGAACAAGAAAACGCACGAAGCAGAACCAAAGCAGCAAGATTAAAACGAAAAACTAAAAAAAAAAAAAAATCAAACAAAAAATGTAACATAAAGCCACATCAGCAAGAGCAACAAGAACAACAAGAACAACAACAAAAAACAGTCAAGAAAAATGCAGCAACGACGACAAGAAATTGGACAAATACACAAAATAACAGCAACAATAAGTCAACAAGAACAACAAGAAACACGAGCACAGCAACAAGAGCAAACGTGACGAAGTAAGAGAATAACAATATCAACAGTTTCCAGAACTACTACACCAAGAGCACCAAGAATAACACGAAATAAAAAAAAAAACTACTGAAACAGGCAAAAACAAGAAGACAATAACAAAAGCAAATGGGGGAAAAAATAACAAATGCACAGAAGAGGAAGAGCATAATGCAAAACAAACATGAAAATAAAAAGAAAAACAAAAGCAAACACGAGACATACTAGTACGACTACCAAAATTAACAACAAACGCAAAGAAAAAACTCGAGAAGTCGAGCAAAAAAGCAGAAAACAAAAACAACACTCAAGTCAACAAGAACCAGAAAAACACCGACTGAAAAAAAACAACAAGACTTTAAAAGCAAAAACGACACAGCAAGAATGCATGTCAAGAAGACGGTGAAGAAAGGAACAAATAAAGGAACAAAAGAGAAAGAAACCTGAAAACAAAGAACCAACCAAAACAGAAAGCAATGCACACAAAAACAAGACAAGAAAAATCAAATCAAATAAGGAAGCAAAAACGGATTAAACATAAACGGGAAGAAACAAAGACAGGAACAAGCAAAGGAAAAAAGACCCAAAACAAAGAAAGAGCACACGAAGAAGAAACCAAAAGGAAGAAACGAAGTTGGAACAACAGATATAAGAAGAAAAAACAACCAAAAGCAGAAAAAACAAAGGAAACTAACTAGGAACAAATCAAACACAAAAAAGAAGAAATCAAAAATGCAAAGAAAGACAGAAGAAAACAAAGAAAGAAAAACGAGACGGAAACAAATAAAAACAAACAAAAAACAACGAAGAAATTTATAGTCAAAGATATAATCGAAAGGAAAAATACAAAGAAAAAAAAAAAGCAACGCAAAGAAAGAAAAGCGCAACAACAACAAAACTGCAAAGAAACAAAAGCAATCAAACACAAAAGGAAAAATCCATCAAACGAAAGAAAAAAGCAAAGAAACATAAAGCAAACCAAAAAAAATAATCAGAAAAAAAAATAAAATAAAGAAAAACAAAGAACAATCAAAGCAGGAAGCATACAGCAAAGAAAAAAAAAACAAGAAAAGAAGAATACAGAAACAATAACGAAAAGATACCATAAAAAACAAACAAAAAAGAAACAAAATGGAAACAATCAAACGCAGAGAACCAAAGAAAGAAAAAAACATACAATCAACGATAGGGACAGAGAGGGAAACATGCAATCGAAGGGGAAAAAAGCAAAGATAGAAACACAATCAGATAGAAAATGAATTTTTAAAAATGCAATAAAAGAAAGAGAAAAATCAAATTAACCCAATAACAAACAATCACAAAAAACGAAAACAAAAAAAACGGCCACAGCAAGAAACGGGTTAACAAGAAACACCAGTGGGATGTTTATGAAATCCTGAAACTAATGCCTCACCACTTTCTGAACAAACGCTTCCCGATCTCCCGACGCCACACGGTAGCCACTTCACCTAACAAAGGGGAGCTGTCCATGCGCTGCATGGCCCATTCGGACCCAGTCATAAATTATCTTGCTTACCGAATAGCAAGGGGGGATGACAAGTGCACCATCCAAGTCCAACTCAGCCACCGAACCAAGAGAGAATGGAAGAGCCTCTCTTGCCTTACTCTAAACTTTCATCTTTCTTTGGCCGCCACTCAGCCACCGTCTCACACAGCTGCTAGGCATTCTCTCCTTACTATGATCAACAAAAAAGACACATACAATAAAAACGACAAAACATTACGAAGAAATGCAATCAAAGAAGTCAAATCAAAGAAAGAAATACAATAAAAGTAAGAATCAAATCAAGAAACAGTCAATCAACAACAACAAAACGAGACAGAAACGGTCACAAAAATACGCAAACAAAGACAAACGAAGAAAGATACAATGAAAAAAAACGGACATAAGCGATCAATCGAAAACAGAAACAAAGAAATAAATCAGAAAGAACAATGGTCAAAATGGAAAAAACAAACAAAAAAAAACAAAGAAATAAACAAAAAACAAAACAAAACAAAACAAAAAACCAAACATACAACGACAGAGAGAAACAAAGAATGAAACAGTCACAGATAGGAAGATAAAAACAAAAGAAATACAGAATATGAAATGAAGAAAAAGAACAAAGCATCAAAGAAAGACAGACATACAATCACAAAAACAAACAATAGCAGAAAAAGACAAATAACCGAACAAAAAATCAAAGAAAGAAAGAAAGAAAGAAACACAACAAAAAACATAAAGAAGAACATACAATCAAATGAAGAAGCAATTATTAAAAAAAAAAAAAAAAGAATGTGATTTTCAAGAAAGACAGAGAGAAACAAATGAAAGAAGTAAACTATGAAGAAAGAAATGAGTATGAAAAGAATAAAATCCAAACGAGAAAACAAATACAGAGAGAAACGTTAACAAGAAACACACGAGAGTGATGGATTGGACCCAGAACAACAAAGCCTCACCACCGCCCAAACAGTTACCTCCCAGAGCTCCCGGCACCTCATATTAGTCATCTCACCAAGCAAAAGAGTGCTGATCATGCGCTGCACGATCCATTCGGGCCTAGTCATCGGTTACCTGTCACAAGCCCAGTGGAAAGGTGGGGAGATGACAAACCTCTCACCACTGTCCAGACAATCGCCGCCCAGCTTCCGATACCACACGGTAGCCATCTCGCCAGAAAGAAGACATAAAAAAATACTGAAAGGATAAAAGAAACGATCAAAACGAGAAACAAAGAAACAATCTAATAAGGAAGCAAATAAACATATTGAAAATTAAAGACGACAAGAAAAAAAATGAAGAGACAAGCCTAATTCAAAGTAAAAAAAAAGAAAAAAAACAAATACCAATCAAAGAAGGAAACAGATTCACAGCTAGTAACAGTCACAGAAAGAAATAAGACAAAAAACGAAAAATGAAAACAAACACTTTAAAAAATCAGAGAAAGAATCTACCGATCAAAACAAGAAACAAAGATGGATACAATCAAAGAAACGAAGGAAAGTTAAAACCGTGGAAAACCTCAAAGAAAAATAAAATTAAATAAAGAAGAAACGAAACAATCGCAGAAATAACAAAACAAAGAAAGCAACAACAAAAAATCAACTAAAATATATCAGAAATATTCAATCAGAGAAAGAAACAATCACAAACAGAAACAAGGAAAAAAATCGATCACAAAAAAGAAACAATTACACAAAGAAACATTAAGAAACAATCACAGAAACAATCGCACAAAGAAGCAATCGCAGAGAGAAAATAACATTTACGGAAAGAATCAATCAAGGGGAAAAAAAACAGTAACACAAGGAAACATTCAATAAAGGAACACTCACAGACAGAAACAAAGGAACAATCAATCACAGAAAGAAACGGTTCAAGAAAAAGAAACAATCATAGACAGAAACAATCAAAGGAACAAACACCACAGAAAGAAACAAAGAAACGCTACAAAATAATCAGACAGATACAGTCGCTGAAGAAACTGCAATTGCATAAGGAAATGATCAAAGAAACAAAGAAAGAAAAAAGGATACAAAAACAAAACGAATATTGAAGAGCCCGCTGAATTGTCAGTTCGATGACTGTCTGTCATAAATGACCAAGTCCGAATTTGTATTGATCCCAAAGACTTGAACGCTGCTATTCAACGTGAGCACTATCCAATGGAGAGATCATAGCAGACATTCCTGATGCAAAGGTGTTTTCAAAACTAAACGTAAAAAGTGGATTCCTACAGATAAAAGTTAGACGAAGCATCATCATTCCTGACCATTTTCAACACCGATTGGAAGGTATCGCTGGCTGCGTCTTCCATTTGGCATCTCCTGTGCTCCAGAGGTGTTCCAAAAGATCATGGATCAAATGTTAGAGGGCATCAAAGGAGCATACACAACTATGGATGACATTCTGGTCACAGGTTGTGACACTGAGCACCAAGACCAGATACTGAAAAAAATGGTGGAGAGAGCTACAAGCTACAGTCTGAAATTAAACCCTGAAAAGCTACTCATCAGACAGTCCAGTGTGCCATACGTTGGCCATCTTCTCACAGCCGAAGGACTGAAGCCTGACCCGGCCAAAGTGAAAGCTGTTCAAGAGCTGCCAACTCCCCAAAACAAAGACGATGTCCGACGCTTCCTGGGTTTTGTCATGTACCTTGGCAAGTTCATACCGTACCTGAGTGAGAAAATCGCTCATCTGCGTGATCTTCAGAAAGAAGATGCTCTGTCTGACTGGCAACAGAGTCACGAACAAGCCTTCACAAAACTAAAAAATGCAGCTGTCATCATCCTGTCGTGAGGTACTATGACATCAAAGTATCAGTTGAAATCCACTGTGATGCGCACTCACACACACTCACACACACTCACACACACACCACACACACACACACACACACACACACACACACACACACACACACACACACACACACACACACACACACACACACACACACACACACACACAAAGAGAGACACACACACATTCATCCCTATATCATTTGAGATTGATTGTTGCTGTTTATTTTGGCATTCAACTATACGCTTTGAAAAAAAAAAATAGTGTACATACGTCTGGTGTACTTGCGGTGAACAATTCACACTGTATCATAGTTTATTTTTGGTAATAAAGAAAATAGTATGTTGCAGTAAATAGTCACACAAAAAAGTATTCTGAAAATGACATCGGATTAAATTGTGTAAGTTGAAATTTCAGATTTTTGTTTCAGTCCTGTCATTGAATCACTTCAAGTTTATGAAGTTTGTATATTAATATTAGTCCTTGAATGTTATATAGAACTAATACTGTTGTACGGATGCGAGGCGTGGACAATCAGCAAGCAAAGCCAGAGCAGAATCGAGGCAGCCGAGATGTGGTTTCTCAGAAGAATGTTGAGAGTTCCATGGATAGCAAAGAAAACAAACGAGACAGTCTTGATAGAGGCACATAAAGTAATGGAAGCTAGGAAAAGACAAGCAACATTTATAGGCCGTTTTATGAGGAAGGGGGATTTGGAGCACCTGGTCACAGCGGGAAAGCTGGAGGGAAAGAGAGCACCAGGTAGACCCAGGAAGAGAATGCTGGACGGACTTGCAGAGTGGCTGGGGATGGGGAGGGTGGGGGAGATGCTGGGGGCAACGAGAGATATAGATGGTTGGAAGTCCATGGTCGCCAACGCCATGCGGCAGAGCACCTGATGATGATGATGATGATATTAATGTTAATTTTCCCTTCACATTGTTGACGTTAGCGTTAATTTCTTTTTCCATTTTTTCTACTCTCCCTCCTACTGGTTTCTTTTACTCTTTTTGTTTTTACCCTCTGCCCCAAACACACCCGCTCAACTCCACCCCCCACCCCTCAAGCCTTTTTTTATTATTTTTTTTATCTAATATCACTTATATTAAGAAGACGTTAAATCAAAGAAAGAACGAACACACACACACACACACACACACACACACACACACACACACACACACACACACACACACACACACACACACACACACACACACACACACACACACACACACACACACACACACACACACACACAACACACACACACATACACACACACACACACACACACAATTGCGAGAGCACGCACACACACACACACACACACACACACACCCGCGCGCGCGCGCACCCACACACATACACATATCCCCTCAAACATATTTTAATAAACCCTTGTAAGAATAACAAGCCATGAAAAGTACAAACTTCCCTGGAAAGCCATATACATTTTTACTCGTTGTTTGTTTGGTTTTGGCGATTTGGTATTTTTCTCTTCTTTCTTTCCTTTTTTTTTTAACATCAGTGTTAGATTATCAGCCTGGAGTCAAGAGACAGACAGACAGACAGACACACACACACACACACACACACACACACAAAACATACACACACTCACACACGCACACATACACACACACACGTGCACACGCGCTCGCACACACGCACACACACGCACGCACACACACGCACGCACACACGCACACCACGCACACACACACACACACACACACACACACACACACACACACACACACACACACAAACTTGTATATCGATGAGTTGTTTAATGTGTTGTTTGTGTGTCGGTCTGGTAGTTTTGGGGTTGTGTGTGTGTGGGGGTGTGGGTGGACTACTTTAAGTGAGTGGTCAACTTGAAACATTTTAAGTAGAAATGACAAGAAAAACAGTGAATTCTGTCGGAACCTACTGACTATGGGAATTCAACTGAATACGCCTGATGTGATGAATTGGAAAGTGATATGAACTGAACCAGGAGTATACTCTATTAATTGTTTGAGACTAGGTGTGTGTCTGATGAAGTCTTCTTTTTCATGTTTTTTTTGTGTGTGTGTGAGGGCTATTTTTGTTTGTTGTTTTGTTGTTATTGTTGTTGTTTTCTGTAGCTGTGGATTCAGAATCGGTATCTCGGTTTCAATCCCAGCCTACAAGATTAAAAACTCGACTGCTGTTTGTCCATCTTAAAGCTTCTTCCATTCTTGTGGCGTCAACGTAATGTTTCGTTGGTATTTCCTCTCCACCGCCCACCTTTTTTTTTTGTATTTCAAAATCGTGTTTGTGATCAGAGAGTCTATAATAAATGAGCATACAAATCTGGTGGAACACGTCTGGATTTGTCCCAATACAATATTTTTTTCTTGAACAAATTCCAAACTCCAGACTACATAAACGTGGTCTGCTGCTTTAGGAAATATTAATGCCATGAGCTATTTTATACCCTTTGTGATCAGACACTACTCTGTCGCTTAATCACAGCTGATAATGTGTGAGACTTCATTTTAGAGAGTTGGTTCTCTCCTGAGAGAAATAATTTGTCAAAATCCAAACCTTCATTTTTTTGTTTGTTTTTGTTTTCTTTATCATTATCAGTACTTATTTATTCGTTTGTTTGGTTGGTTGGTTGGTTAGCTCTTTCATTCTTTGTCATTTCATTTTTTCCAATTCATGTATGTATTTGTAAGGTTGTTTTTTAATTGTTACATTAACAGCCAACTTTTTTTTTTTTTTTTTTTTTTGGGTTTGGTTTTTGGTTGTGGGGGGAGAGATTTTGTTGTTGTCAAGATTCCGATTGTAATTTTGATATCAAAGTAAAATAGGATCATTTAGTGGCTTCGTGATCGTGTTTTCAAAATGTTCTCATATAGGTTTCATGCGTGTGCTAGTCTGTTCTTTCTTTGTCTATTTCTCTGTCTCTTTCTGTTTTCCCACCCCCTCTCTCTGTTGTCTAGTCTTCTGCTGTCTGTCTCTCTCTCTCTCTCTGTTCTCCCCTCCCTCTCTCAGCTCAGTCTCTCTCTGTTTCTGTTGTTCTCTGTCATTCTCTGTCTCTGTTTCTTTGTCTCTATCTTCTCTATCTCTGTCTCTCTCTCTATCTGTTTGTCGTTCTTCTCTCTCTCTCTCTCTCTCTCTCTCTCTCTCTCTCTCGTCTCCTCTCTCGCTCACTCTCTCTCTCCCTCCCTTTCCTTTTTTCTCTGCCTCTTTCCATTAACCTTGCATGGTGGTCTGGAAATTACGAATGATACATTAATCTTACGTTAAAAGCCTACAACGTCAAAAGAGCTGACCCAGACAATGAATTGTAGAAAAAAAAAAAACACTATTGCAGGTTAAAAAATCGCTTACAGACAAATCCTGGTGTCGCTGCACTGTGGCGATGAGGTCCGTTGTTTAGCAACCTGATTATCATATACAAAATGTTTTTTAAAAGTTCCCTATAACATATACTAAAAAATGATCTATAAATTCAATGCTTTTGTTCTGTTTATTTGTGTGTTCTGTGTTGTTTGTGTTTGTTTGTTTGTTTTTTTTGTTTATATTTATTGAAAAGAGAGAAGAAAAACAAAGACAAAATCACTACGCTCGCATGTACAGCGTCAGATGTTTTTAACAAGCTGAAAACGAAAAAAAGAGATAAGGCAGTCAATTGGAAATGAACAGAAATATGAAAGAAACAAAGACAAGTGGAAATTTCACACCTATCAGTAATCGTATCATAACTCCTAACACAACCCAATTTTGCTGACGTCGAGGAACTAAACCAAGAGGAAGTTTTGAAATGTCAAAGACAAAATGATGCAGACTGGTTTCCACAGAAGTAGTGTGACAGAAACGAGAATGCAAACAGTGCACGGAAGATGTGAACCGGATATTGCGTTGTTGGCTTGAAGCCTGGCAGACACGAAACAAAGCAAACGTCATTTCCGTTACACGCTCTCCTTTCCGACCTGTTTCTTTGTGTGTTTGTTTGTTTGTTTGGTTGTTTGTCTTGTTTGTTTGTTTTATTATTATTTGTTTATAATTGGACATTTTTGAAAGTACTTTATCGTTAAATTCTAGGATTAAAAAAAAAAAGAAAACAAGTGAGATTTGAGGCTTTCCATAAAATGCCTGAGTAGTGTGTTTTTACATATGTATGTGTGTTTATGAAGTACTGTTGCCATATTAACAAAAACACACCCGCTTATTCGAGCATGGTTTTATGTGTGTGAGCACACCCCACACCCACCCACCCACCCCCCACACACACACATTTAACGCACAAGTTTACAGTAGAAGTACCATTTAGCAGTTTGTTGACTCCATCATTAAAATCTAGCCCTGATGTGAAAACAAAAAAAATAAAGAAAAGCAAAAAAAAAACAAAAAAAAAGAAGGGCAGAATAATTACAGAAAGAAAGAAAAAAAAGGAAAAAATCAAAAGAACGACAAACATAAAGATAGCCAAAAAAAGAAAAAGACAGAAAGACAGAAAAACGAAAGATAAGAAAGAAAGAAGAAACGAGAAAAAGCGAGAAAGAAAGGCAGAAAGAAATGAAAAAGATACAAACAAACAAAAAAATTGAAAAACGATGAACAGAAACAGAAACGTTTGTTCCTTGTTATTCTTACAAGGCTATATTGAAATATGTCACGTAG
>JAPXFY010000015.1:62434037-62436537 GCA_030674185.1 Monoplex corrugatus
TTCTGTTGACTCCAGACTGCTGCAGGAAGTCGTTGACCACCCTTGCCCTGTGGGGGCAAGCGTTGTCATCCTGGTAGACAGCCGTCGGTCCCATCTGCTGCAGTGTAGGCACAGCCAGCGGTCGAAGGATCTCATCCCGGTATCGGAGGCCAGTCAGGTTACCCTGTACATGATACAAGGGTGTTCTGTGGTGAAGGCTGAAGGCCCCCCAGACCATTACAGAACCTCCACCAAAGGCCACCTTTTCTTGGACAGTGGTGTCAATAAAGTATTGCCCTGGGCGCCTCCAGACCCTCAGTCGGCCGTCGTTGTGGTTCATGGTGAAGCGTGATTCATCACTGAACAGGACCTGGGACCATTGCTGACGTGTCCACCTCACGTGACGTCTGCAGAAGGCGCGGCGTGCTGCCCTATGGGCTGGAGTTAAGCATGGCCGTACAGCTGGGCGACGAGAACGGAGGTTAAACCCATGAAGGCGGTTCCGTATGGTCTGCTGGCTGATGTTGATGTTAGTAGTCACCCTCAGCTGCCTTCGAATGATGCTGGAAGAGGCTGTTTTTGTCTGCAGGGCTTGTCGTTCAATGAGACGATCTTCACGTGGGTTTGTCTTCTTCGGTCGACCAGATCTGCGTCTTTCATGGACCCTCCCAGTGGCTGTGAAGCGTTGAATCAGTATGACAATGACCGAGATAGACACCTGAAGTCGCCTGGCCACTCCTCACTTGGGAACACCATCTTGGAACCATGCAACAGCTCGTCCCCTCTCAAACTCGCTCAATTTTCGTCGTGGAGGCATTGTCAGATCAGGCCTACTACTGGTGGAATGTCTTCTTATAAAGCCAAGCAAGAGACAGCATCTCACACATAAACAGCAGTGCTTGCACGTGCATAATGGTTTTTCCATCTGGCTTGTGCAATGTGTTCAGGCAGAACGGTCCAAAACAAGGTCCTTTTTCGCAAGTTTCCGCTTTTCCGTTTGCGGCCAAGCTCAGTAGTAGAGAATCCCGTGCAATTTTCGCACTAACACAACATCGCCCACTTACAGCTGAACAAGAATTCATAACAATTTGGCTGGACTGAGAAATAAATAACAGTAGCGAACTGAGTTTATTACGCACCTGTTTTCTCATAGTGATCCTTAACTTTTTGTGCGTAGCTTATAACAACAATCAATGCACATCTTTCTTTAGTTTAATTTAAAGAAGTCTTTCTGCCTGTCTATCTGTCTATCTTTCAGTATGTCTGTCTGTCAGTCTCTCTCTCTCTCTCTCTCTCTCTCTCTCTCTCTCTCTCTCTCTCTCTCTCTCTTTCTCTCCATTGCATGGGTGTGGGGTGGGGTGAATGGGCGGGGTGATGCTTTTCTGTATATGTGAATACATATTTATGGATACGTGTGTGTGTGTGTGTGTGTGTGTGTGTGTGTGTGTGTGTGTGCGTGCGTGCGTGCGTGCATGTGTGTGTGTGTGTATATGTGCGCACATGCGTCTGTGTGTCTCCGTATGTATGTGTTAGATAGATGTGCGAACAAAGGCAATTCGTCATTGTATGTGACAACTACTGTACTATCTATCTATCTAATATCTATCTATCTGAAAGGAAAAGAAAAGAAAAAGTGTGTTAAATTTCAAATATAGATTTACAGGAACTTTTTGTGGGGTTCTGGTATTTACAAGAACTTAGGGAAAGATGAAGATAGTAATGATGTGAATGGTAGGCAGGAACGCAACGTATGACCATTTGGTAAAAACAGTAAAGTGGATACACGAACACTTAAAGTGTGTGGGCAAATATTTGATGAGAATCTCATCCTTTTTTGATGAAAGTACTGAGTCATTTTTAAAGGTGTTACTGCGTTGGTTAACTTTTAGTTCCTTTTGGAAATGCAGTTAAACAGCCACAGACATTTTTATAGGTCTGTACTGTCCACCCAAGGAAACTCTTAAGTCCATGCGTATTCTTAAGTTGATGTCTATTCTTGGATTTTCTTTATCACAGGGCATCAGTAACGTCATTGCATATGGCATCCATTCCAGAGCGCAGAATCGTAATCTTGAGAAATTGAAACTGTAGCACTGAAAACGAAACTGAATGATTCTGCCCCTCTATTCCCTGCACCCTCCCCTCCCCATTTTTTGTCATACTTCGTTTCTCTATTCATCATCATCATCATCAGGTGCCCTGCCGCATGGCGTTGGCGACCATGGACTTCCAACCATCTCTATCTCTCGTTGCCCCCAGCATCTCCCCCACCCTCTTCATCCTCAGCCACCTTGGAAGTCCGTCCAGCATTCTCTCCCTGGGTCTACCCGGTGCTCTCTTTCCCTCCAGCTTTCCCGTTGTGACCAGGTGCTCCAAATCCTCCTTCCTCATAAAATGGCCTATAAATGTTGCTTGTCTTTTCCTAATCTTCCTTATCAGTGATCGACTTATGTCTGCCTCCATCAAAACTCTCTCGTTTGTTTTCTTTGCTGTCCATGGTACTCTCAACATTCTTCTGAGA
>JAPXFY010000015.1:62451537-62454037 GCA_030674185.1 Monoplex corrugatus
GGTACCATTGGATTCATCTAATAAAATGTTATATGGAGAAACTGGCCGTTATCCTTTGTTTTTGAAAACTCAAATGAAGTGTATTAAATACTAGTTGAAATTAACCCAGCTCCCAATGTCAAGATTGTGCAAGCAGGCATATAAGATGTTACTGAATCAATTAGATTCGGGTAAACAAAACTGGGTATATTTCGTTAAGAAAATGTTAACCACACATGGATTTGGTATTGTGTGGATGTGCCAGGGAGTTGGTTATGAACAAGGATTTATTTCATAATTTAGGGATAGACTAGTTGATTCGTACAAACAAAACTGGCTCGCTCAAATGGAAGAATCTGAGAAATATGATTGGTTCCTTTCCTTTAAAAGTATATTTCAAACCGAAAAATATATAAAGGTTGTAACAAATAAATGGCACATAAGCAATTTAGCTCGTTTTAGACTAAGAGCCCTAGGGCTAAATGCAACAACAAGATGGTTTTACTCAAATTCATCGGCACACTCTATTTGTCCCATGTGTAATGCAGAGGCAGAAGATGAAATGCATTTTTTGTTTGTTTGCAAGTCGTATGAAAGTATACAACAATGCATAATCTTTGATGAGGACATTCAAGTCAAAGGGTCATTACCAGAATACTCATGACTGAAGATGAAAAATTAAAAAAATCCCTTGCTAAATTTGTCGCCCTTGCTTGGGAAAGTCGGAGAAAGAAAACAACACAGCCATAAATTAATTTAGGTTTATCTCCGGTGAAGATATCACTTTATACTGTTCTTATGTTTATTTGCCGGATTTGGGTCTTCCTCTTACTTATATGACTAATTATGTCCAGTGGTCAACTGTTTCTTCAACTTTTTGTTCAACTTTTTAAATTAATGTAAGTTTATCTCCAGTAAAGATATCACTTTATACTGTTCTTATGTTTATTTGCCGGATTTGGGTCTTCCTCTTACTTATAAAACTAATTACGTCGGGTGGTCAACTGTTTCTTCAACATGTTGTTCAACTTTTTGTTCAATCTTTTCCATCATTTTTTTCTTCATCATTGGGAAAAAATATTGAAATGGATGTAATGTCAGCCATGACTATATTTATAAATCTTCATTTCGCGAAAACGTCGCCGTAAAAATTTGATGACTTTGTTTTGTGCTCCTTGCCACAAGGACAAAAATGTCAATGGCAATAAACCATTTTCAGTTTCAGTTTCTCTCTCTCTCTTTCTCTCTCTCTCTCTCTCTCTCTCTCTCTCTCTTTCTTCCTCTCTTCTCTCTCTCTGTCTCTCTCTCTTTTTTTTCTTTCTCTCTCTCTCTCTCTCTCTCTCTAGCGCGCGTGCGCGCGCATAATACAGATTAGTGTATTCTGTTTTGAGCACTTGACGTGATTGTACAACACAGTCGTAAATGTTGAAAAGGATCTTTTATTTGTTTCATTTCTGATGGTTTCATTTATCATTTGCCCCTTTCATTCTGTGTTTATCTCTTTTTAATGCAGTTATTCGACCGTTTCCATATTTTTTTCTGTCCATAATTGCGGAGTGGCTGAAGACGAGGAGGGCGGAGGAGATGCTTTGGGCAACAAGAGATAGAGACAGATGGAAGTCCATGATCGCCAATGCAACGCCATGCGGCAGGGCACCTGATGATGATGATGATGATACCCGCCCGTTATATATCCCTCTTTTTTAATACTGCCTCACTGTTGTGTTTCCCTTTTTTTTTTTTAAATACAATTACCTCACTGTTGTGTTTCCCTCTTTTTAAATACATTTACCTCACTGTTGTGTGTTCCCTCTTTTTTAATACAATTACCTCTCTGTTGTGCTTCCCTTTTTTTAATACACTTACCTCACTGTTGTTTTTCCCTCTTTTTAAATACATTTACCTCACCGCTGTGTTTCCCTCTTTTTAAATACATTAACCTCACTGTTGTGTGTTCCCTCTTTTTTAATACAACTACCTCACTGTTGTATTTCCCTCTTTTTTAATACAATTACCTCTCTGTTGTGCTTCCCTTTTTTTAATACACTTACCTCACTGTTGTTTTTCCCTCTTTTTAAATACATTTACCTCACCGCTGTGTTTCCCTCTTTTTAAATACATTAACCTCACTGTTGTGTGTTCCCTTTTTTTTAATACAACTACCTCACTGTTGTATTTCCCTCTTTTTTAATACAATTACCTCACTGTTATATTTCCCTTTTTTTTAATACAATTACCTCAGTGTTGTGTGTTCCATCTTTTTTAATACAATTACTTCACTGTTGTGTGTTCCTTCTTTTCAAATACAATTACCTCACTGTTGTGTGTTCCCTCTTTTTTAATACAATTACCTCACTGTTGTGTGTTCCCTCTTTTTTAATACAATTACCTCACTGTTGTGTGCTCCCTCTTTTTTAATACAATTATCTCACTGTTGTGTGTGTTCCCTCTTTTTTAATACAATTACCTCACTGTTGTGTGTTCCCTCTTTTTTAATACAATTATCTCACTGTTGTGTGTG
>JAPXFY010000015.1:62461537-62470891 GCA_030674185.1 Monoplex corrugatus
CTCCTTCTCCTTCTCCGCCTCCGCCTCCGCCTCCTTCTCCTTCTCCGCCTCCTTCTCCGCCTCCTTCTCCGCCTCCGCCTCCTTCTCCTTCTCCGCCTCCTTCTCCGCCTCCTTCTCCGCCTCCGCCTCCTTCTCCTTCTCCGCCTCCTTCTCCGCCTCCTTCTCCTTCTCCTTCTCCTTCTCCGCCTCCGCCTCCGCCTCCGCCTCCGCTTCTCCGCTCCTTCTCCGCCTCCTTCTCGCCTCCGCCTCCTTCTCCTTCTCCTTCTCCGCCTCCTCTCCTTCTCCTTCTCCTTCTCCTTCTCTCCGCCTCCTTCTCGCCCTCTCCCCTCCTCTCTTCTCCTTCTCCTCCTTCTCCTTCCTTCTCCGCCTCCTTCTCCTTCTCCTTCTCCGCCTCCTCTCCTTCTCCGCCCTCCTTCTCCTCTCCCTCTCTCCTTCTCCGCCTCCTTCTCCTTCTCCTTCTCCGCCTCCTTCTCCTTCTCCTTCTCCGCCTCCTTCTCCTTCTCCGCCTCCTTCTCCTCTCCTTCTCCTTCTCCTCTCCTCTCCTTCTCCTTCTCCGCCTCCTTCTCCGCCTTCTCCTTCTCTCCGCCTCCTTCCTCCTTCCCCCTCTCCCCTCCTTCCTCCTCTCCGCCTCCTCTCTCCGCCTCCTCTCCTTCTCCTCCGCCTCCTTCTCGCCGCCTTCTCTTCTCTGCCGCCTTCCTTCCCGCCTTCTTCGCCCTTCTTCTTCCGCCGCCTTCTCCCTTCTTCCCGCCTCTTCTTTTTCTTCGCCGCCTCCTTCCTTTCGCCGCCTCTCCTTCCCGCCTTCTTCTTCTTCTTCCCCCTCTTCTTCTTCTCGCCGCCTTCCTTTCGCCGCCCTCCTTCTTATTCTTCGCCTTCTTCTTCTTCTTCGCCTTCTTCTTCTTCTTCGCCTTCTTCTTCTTCTTCGCCTTCTTCTTCTTCTTCGCCTTCGCCTTCTTCTTCGCCTTCTTCTTCGCCTTCTTCTTCGCCTTCTTCTTCGCCTTCTTCTTCGCCTTCTTCTTCGCCTTCTTCTTCGCCTTCTTCTTCGCCTTCTTCTTCGCCTTCTTCTTCGCCTTCGCCTTCTTCTTCTCCTTCGCCTTCTTCTTCTCCTTCGCCTTCTTCTTCTCCTTCGCCTTCTTCTTCTCCTTCGCCTTCTTCTTCTCCTTCGCCTTCTTCTTCTCCTTCGCCTTCTTCTTCTCCTTCGCCTTCTTCTTCTTCTTCGCCTTCTTCTTCTTCTTCGCCTTCTTCTTCTTCTTCGCCTTCTTCTTCCTTCTTCGCCTTCTTCTTCTTCTTCGCCTTCTTCTTCTTCTTCGCCTTCTTCTCTCTTCTTCGCTTTCTTCTTCTTCTTCGCCTTCTTCTTCTCCTTCCATTCTTCTTCTCCTTCGCATTCTTCTTCTCTTCGCATTCTTCTTCTCCTTCGCATTCTTATTCTTCTTCTCCTTCGCATTCTTCTTCTCCTTCGCATTCTTCTTCTCCTTCGCATTCTTCTTCTTCTTCTCCTTCGCATTCTTCTTCTTCTTCTTCTTCGCATTCTTCTTCTTCTTCTTCTTCTTCGCATCTTCTTCTTCTTTTTCTTCTTCGCATTCTTCTTCTTCTTCTTCTTCTTCGCATTCTTCTTCTTCTTCTTCTTCTTCTTCTTCTTTCGCATTCTTCTTCTTCTTCGCCTTCCTTCTTCTTCTTCGCCTTCTTCTTCTTCTTCGCCTTCTTCTTCTCTTCTTCGCCTTCTTCTTCTTCTTCGCCTTCTTCTTCTTCTTCGCCTTCTTCTTCTTCTTCGCCTTCTTCTTCTTCTTCGCCTTCTTCTTCTTCTTCGCCTTCTCTTCTTCTTTCGCCTTCTTCTTCTTCTTCGCCTTCTTCTTCTTCTTCGCCTTCTTCTTCTTCTTCGCCTTCTTCTTCTTCTTCGCCTTCTTCTTCTTCTTCGCCTTCTTCTTCTTCTTCGCCTTCTTCTTCTTCTCCGCCTTCTTCTTCTTCTTCGCCTTCTTCTTCTTCTTCGCATTCTTCTTCGCCTTAGCCTTCTTCTTCGCCTTCGCCTTCTTCTTCTTCTTCGCCTTCTTCTTCTTCTTCGCCTTCTTCTTCTTCTTCGCCTTCTTCTTCTTCTTCTTCTTCTTCTTCTTCTTCTTCTTCTTCGCCTTCTTCTTCTTCTTTTTTCTTCTTCGCATTCTTCTTCTCTTCTTCTTCTTCTTCCTTCGCATTCTTCTTCTTTCTTCTTCTTCTTCTTCGCATTTCTTCTTCTTCTTCTTCTTCTTCGCATTCTTCTTCTTCTTCTTCTTCTTCTTCTTCGCATTCTTCTTCTTCTTCTTCTTCTTCGCATTCTTCTTCTTCTTCTTCTTCTTCGCATTCTCTTCTTCTTCTTCTTCTTCTTCGCATTCTTCTTCTTCTTCTTCTTCTTCGCATTCTTCTTTCTTCTCTTCTTCTTCGCATTCTTCTTCTTCTTTTCTTCTTCTTCCTCTTCTTATTCTTCTTCTTCTTCTCTCTTTCTCTTCTTCTTCTTCTTCTTCTTCTTCGATTCTTCTTCTTCTTCTTCTTCTTCGCTCTTCTTCTTCTTCTTCTTCTTCTTCTTCGCATTCTTCTTCTTCTTCTTCTTCTTCTTCGCATTCTTCTTCTTCTTTCTTCTTCTTCTTCTTCTTCTTCCATTCTTCTTCTTCTTTGCCTTCTTCTTCTTCTTCGCCTTCTTCTTCTTCTTCGCCTTCTCTTCTTCTTCGCCTTCTTTCTTCTTCTTCGCCTTCTTCTTCTTCTTCGCCTCTTCTTCTTCTTCGCCTTCTTCTTCTTCTTCGCCTTCTTCTTCTTCTTCGCCTTCTTCTTCTTCTTCGCCTTCTTCTTCTTCTTCGTCCTTCTTCTTCTTCTTCGCCTTCTTCTTCTTCTTCGCCTTCTTCTTCTTCTTCGCCTTCTTCTTCTTCTCGCCTTCTTCTTCTTCTTCGCTTCTTCTTCTTCTTCGCATTCTTCTTCCCTTAGCCTTCTTCTTCGCCTTCGCCTTCTTCTTCTTCTTCGCCTTCTTCTTCTTATTCGCCTTCTTCTTCTTCTTCGCCTTCTTCTTCTTCTTCTTCTTCTTCTTCTTCTTCTTCTTCTCTTCGCCTTCTTTCTTCTTCTTCGCCTTCTTCTTCTTCTTCGCCTTCTTCTTCTTCTTCGCCTTCTTCTTCTTCTTAGCCTTCTTCTTCTTCTTCGCCTTCTTCTTCTTCTTCGAATTCTTCTTCTTCTTCGCCTTCTTCTTCTTCTTCGCCTTCTTCTTCTTCTCGCCTTCTTCTTCTTCTTCGCCTTCTTCTTCTTCTTCGCCTTCTTCTTCTTCTTCGCCTTCTTCTTTTCTTCTTCGCCTTCTTCTTCTTCTTCGCCTTCTTCTTCTTCGCTTCTTCTTCGCCTTCTTCTTCGCCTTCTTCTCCCTTTTCTTCTTCCTTCTTCCGCCTTCTTCTTCGCCTTCTTCTTCTTCTTCGCCTTCTTCTTCGCCTTCTTCTTCGCCTTCTTCTTCTCTTCGCCTTCTTTTCGCTCTTTCCCTTCTTCGCCTTCTTTCTTCTCCTTCGCCTTCTTCTTCTCCTTCGCCTTCTTCTTCTCCTTCGCCTTCTCTTCTCCTTCGCCTTCTTCTTCTCCTTCGCCTTCTTCTTCTCCTTCGCCTTCTTCTTCTCCTTCGCTTCTTCTTCTTCTTCTTCGCCTTCTTCTTCTTCTTCGCTTCTTCTTCTTCTTCGCCTTCTTCTTCTTCTTCGCCTTCTTCTTCTTCTTCGCCTTCTTCTCTTCTCGCCTTCTTCTTCTTTCGCCTTCTTCTTCTTCGCTTCTTCTTCTCTTGCTCTTCTTCTTCTTTCCTTCTCTTTCTTCTTTTCTTCGCCTCTTCTTCTTCTTCGCCTTCTTCTTCTTCTCCTTTCTTCTTCTTCTTTCTCTTCTTCTCTTCTTCGCCTTCTTCTTCTCTTCGCTTTCTTCTTCTTCTTCTCTTCTTCTTCTTCTCCTTCGCATTCTTTCTTCTCCTTCGCATTCTTCTTCTCCTTCGCATTCTTCTTTTTTTTTTTTTTTTTTTTTTTTTTTTTTTTTTTTTTTTTTTTTTTTTTTTTTTTTTTTTTTTTTTTTTTTTTTTTTTTTTTTTTTTTTTTTTTTTTTTTTTTTTTTTTTTTTTTTTTTTTTTTTTTTTTTTTTTTTTTTTTTTTTTTTTTTTTTTTTTTTTTTTTTTTTTTTTTTTTTTTTTTTTTTTTTTTTTTTTTTTTTTTTTTTTTTTTTTTTTTTTTTTTTTTTTTTTTTTTTTTTTTTTTTTTTTTTTTTTTTTTTTTTTTTTTTTTTTTTTTTTTTTTTTTTTTTTTTTTTTTTTTTTTTTTTTTTTTTTTTTTTTTTTTTTTTTTTTTTTTTTTTTTTTTTTTTTTTTTTTTTTTTTTTTTTTTTTTTTTTTTTTTTTTTTTTTTTTTTTTTTTTTTTTTTTTTTTTTTTTTTTTTTTTTTTTTTTTTTTTTTTTTTTTTTTTTTTTTTTTTTTTTTTTTTTTTTTTTTTTTTTTTTTTTTTTTTTTTTTTTTTTTTTTTTTTTTTTTTTTTTTTTTTTTTTTTTTTTTTTTTTTTTTTTTTTTTTTTTTTTTTTTTTTTTTTTTTTTTTTTTTTTTTTTTTTTTTTTTTTTTTTTTTTTTTTTTTTTTTTTTTTTTTTTTTTTTTTTTTTTTTTTTTTTTTTTTTTTTTTTTTTTTTTTTTTTTTTTTTTTTTTTTTTTTTTTTTTTTTTTTTTTTTTTTTTTTTTTTTTTTTTTTTTTTTTTTTTTTTTTTTTTTTTTTTTTTTTTTTTTTTTTTTTTTTTTTTTTTTTTTTTTTTTTTTTTTTTTTTTTTTTTTTTTTTTTTTTTTTTTTTTTTTTTTTTTTTTTTTTTTTTTTTTTTTTTTTTTTTTTTTTTTTTTTTTTTTTTTTTTTTTTTTTTTTTTTTTTTTTTTTTTTTTTTTTTTTTTTTTTTTTTTTTTTTTTTTTTTTTTTTTTTTTTTTTTTTTTTTTTTTTTTTTTTTTTTTTTTTTTTTTTTTTTTTTTTTTTTTTTTTTTTTTTTTTTTTTTTTTTTTTTTTTTTTTTTTTTTTTTTTTTTTTTTTTTTTTTTTTTTTTTTTTTTTTTTTTTTTTTTTTTTTTTTTTTTTTTTTTTTTTTTTTTTTTTTTTTTTTTTTTTTTTTTTTTTTTTTTTTTTTTTTTTTTTTTTTTTTTTTTTTTTTTTTTTTTTTTTTTTTTTTTTTTTTTTTTTTTTTTTTTTTTTTTTTTTTTTTTTTTTTTTTTTTTTTTTTTTTTTTTTTTTTTTTTTTTTTTTTTTTTTTTTTTTTTTTTTTTTTTTTTTTTTTTTTTTTTTTTTTTTTTTTTTTTTTTTTTTTTTTTTTTTTTTTTTTTTTTTTTTTTTTTTTTTTTTTTTTTTTTTTTTTTTTTTTTTTTTTTTTTTTTTTTTTTTTTTTTTTTTTTTTTTTTTTTTTTTTTTTTTTTTTTTTTTTTTTTTTTTTTTTTTTTTTTTTTTTTTTTTTTTTTTTTTTTTTTTTTTTTTTTTTTTTTTTTTTTTTTTTTTTTTTTTTTTTTTTTTTTTTTTTTTTTTTTTTTTTTTTTTTTTTTTTTTTTTTTTTTTTTTTTTTTTTTTTTTTTTTTTTTTTTTTTTTTTTTTTTTTTTTTTTTTCCCCCCCCCCCCCCCCCCCCCCCCCCCCCCCCCCCCCCCCCCCCCCCCCCCCCCCCCCCCCCCCCCCCCCCCCCCCCCCCCCCCCCCCCCCCCCCCCCCCCCCCCCCCCCCCCCCCCCCCCCCCCCCCCCCCCCCCCCCCCCCCCCCCCCCCCCCCCCCCCCCCCCCCCCCCCCCCCCCCCCCCCCCCCCCCCCCCCCCCCCCCCCCCCCCCCCCCCCCCCCCCCCCCCCCCCCCCCCCCCCCCCCCCCCCCCCCCCCCCCCCCCCCCCCCCCCCCCCCCCCCCCCCCCCCCCCCCCCCCCCCCCCCCCCCCCCCCCCCCCCCCCCCCCCCCCCCCCCCCCCCCCCCCCCCCCCCCCCCCCCCCCCCCCCCCCCCCCCCCCCCCCCCCCCCCCCCCCCCCCCCCCCCCCCCCCCCCCCCCCCCCCCCCCCCCCCCCCCCCCCCCCCCCCCCCCCCCCCCCCCCCCCCCCCCCCCCCCCCCCCCCCCCCCCCCCCCCCCCCCCCCCCCCCCCCCCCCCCCCCCCCCCCCCCCCCCCCCCCCCCCCCCCCCCCCCCCCCCCCCCCCCCCCCCCCCCCCCCCCCCCCCCCCCCCCCCCCCCCCCCCCCCCCCCCCCCCCCCCCCCCCCCCCCCCCCCCCCCCCCCCCCCCCCCCCCCCCCCCCCCCCCCCCCCCCCCCCCCCCCCCCCCCCCCCCCCCCCCCCCCCCCCCCCCCCCCCCCCCCCCCCCCCCCCCCCCCCCCCCCCCCCCCCCCCCCCCCCCCCCCCCCCCCCCCCCCCCCCCCCCCCCCCCCCCCCCCCCCCCCCCCCCCCCCCCCCCCCCCCCCCCCCCCCCCCCCCCCCCCCCCCCCCCCCCCCCCCCCCCCCCCCCCCCCCCCCCCCCCCCCCCCCCCCCCCCCCCCCCCCCCCCCCCCCCCCCCCCCCCCCCCCCCCCCCCCCCCCCCCCCCCCCCCCCCCCCCCCCCCCCCCCCCCCCCCCCCCCCCCCCCCCCCCCCCCCCCCCCCCCCCCCCCCCCCCCCCCCCCCCCCCCCCCCCCCCCCCCCCCCCCCCCCCCCCCCCCCCCCCCCCCCCCCCCCCCCCCCCCCCCCCCCCCCCCCCCCCCCCCCCCCCCCCCCCCCCCCCCCCCCCCCCCCCCCCCCCCCCCCCCCCCCCCCCCCCCCCCCCCCCCCCCCCCCCCCCCCCCCCCCCCCCCCCCCCCCCCCCCCCCCCCCCCCCCCCCCCCCCCCCCCCCCCCCCCCCCCCCCCCCCCCCCCCCCCCCCCCCCCCCCCCCCCCCCCCCCCCCCCCCCCCCCCCCCCCCCCCCCCCCCCCCCCCCCCCCCCCCCCCCCCCCCCCCCCCCCCCCCCCCCCCCCCCCCCCCCCCCCCCCCCCCCCCCCCCCCCCCCCCCCCCCCCCCCCCCCCCCCCCCCCCCCCCCCCCCCCCCCCCCCCCCCCCCCCCCCCCCCCCTTTTCGCATCTTCTTCTTCTTCGCATTCTTTTCGCATTCTTTTTCTTCTTCGCATTCTTCTTCGCATCTTCTTCTTCTTCGCATTTCTTCTTATTCTCTTCTTCTCGATTCTTCTTCGCATTCTTCTTCTCTTCGCATTCTTCTTCGCATTCTTCTTTTCTTCGCATTCTCTTCGCATTCTTCTTCTTCTTCGCATTTTTTCTTTGCATTCTTCTTCTTCTTCGCATTCTTTTTCGCATTCTCTCTTCTTCGCTTCTTCTTTGCATTCTTCTTCTTCTTCGCATTCTTCTTCGCATTCTTCTTCTTCTTCGCATTCCTTCTTCGCATTCTTCTTCTTCTTTTGCATTCTTTTTCGCATTCTCTTCTTCTTCGCATTCTTCTTCGCATTTTTCTTCTTCTTCGCATTCTCTTTGCATTCTCTTCTTCTTTGCATCTTCTTCGCATTCTTCTTTCTTTTTCGCATTCTTCTTCGCATTCTTCTTTTTCCCTTTGCTTTCCCCATTCTTTCTTCCTTCTTCTTCTTCTTCGCATTCTTCTTCGCATTCTTCTTCTTTCTTCGCATTCTTCTTCGCATTCTTCTTCTTCTTCGCACTTCTTCTTCGCATTCTCTTCTTCTTCGCATTCTCTTCGCTTCTTTTCTCTTCGCATTCTTCTCGCATTCTTCTTTTTTCTTCGCATTCTTCTTCGCATTCTTCTTCTTCTTGCCCCATTCTTCTTCGCATTTCTTCTTCTTCCCTTTGCTTCTTTCTTCGCATTCTTCTTACCTTCCTTTTGCATTCTTTCGCATTCTTCTTTTTCTTCGCATTCTTCTTCGCATTCTTTTTCTTCTCGCTTTTTCTTCGCATTCTTTTCTTCTTCGCATTCTTCTTCGCATTTTTCTTCTTCTTCCATCTTCTTCGCAATTTTTCTTCTTCTCGCATTCTTCTTCGCATTCTTCTTCTTCTTTGCATTCTTCTTCGCAAATTTTTCTTCTTCTTCGCATTCTTCTTCGCATTCTTCTTCTTCTTCGCATTCTTCTTCCTTCTTCTTCTTTTCCTCTCCTTCTTTTCGCATTCTTCTTCGCATTCTTCTTCTTCTTCGCATTCTTCTTCGCATTCTTCTTCTTTTTCGCATTCTCTTCGCATTCTTCTTTTTCTTCCATTCTTCTTCGCATTCTTCTTCTTTTTCGCATTCTTTTTTCTCTTCTCTTCTTCGCATTCTTCTTCCCTTTTTCGCATTCTTCTTCTTCTTGCATTCTTCGTTCTTCTTCGCATTCTTCTTCTCTTCGCATTCTTCTTTTCTCTTCGCATTCCTTCTTCTTCGCATTCTTCTTCTTTTTCGCCATCTTTTTTCTTCTTCGGGATTCTTCTTCTTCTTTTGCATTCTTCCTTCTTCTTCGCATTCTCTTCTTCTTTTCCGCATTCTTCTTCTTCTTCGCATTCTTCTTTCTTCGCATTCTTCTTCTTCTTCGCATTCTTCTTCCTTCTTCGCATTCTTCTTCCTTCTTCGCATTCTTCGCATTCTTCTTCTTCGCATTCTTCTCTTCTTCGCATTTTTCTTTTCTTCGCATTCTCTTCTTCCTTCTTTCGCATTCTTCTTCTTCTTCGCCATTCTTCTTCTTGCAATCTTCTTCTTTGCATTCTTCCGCATTCTTCTTCTTCGCATTCTTCTCTTTTCGCATTTTTTTCTTCTTCTTCCCTTTTCTTCTTCGCATTCTCTTCTTCTTCGCATTCCCCTTCTTCTTCTTTCGCATTCTTCTCTTGCATTCTTCTTTTTCTTCCATTCTTCTTCCTTCTTCTTCTTCTTCTTCTTCGCATTCTTCTTCTTCTTCTTCTTCGCATTCTTCTTCTTCTTCCGCCATCTTCCTTCTTCTTCTTCTTCTTCTTCTTCTTTTTCGCATTCTTCTTCTTCTTCCCTTCTCTTCTTCGCATCTTCTTTTCGCATTCCTGCATTCTTTTTCTTCCTTCTTCCCCATTCTCTTCTTCTTCGCATTCTTCCTTCCCTTCTTCTTTTCCTTCTTCTGCTTCTTCTTCTTCTTTGCACTTCTTCCATTCTTCTTCTTCTTCTTCTTCTTCGCATTCTTCTTCTTCTTTGTCTTCTTCTTCGCATTCTTCTCTTTGCATTTCTTCTTCATTCGCTTCTTCCTCTTCCCGCATTCTTCTTTTCTTCCTTCTTTCCTTCTTCTTTCGCATTCTTCTCTTCTTGCATCTTCCATCTTGCAATTTTTCTTCTTTTGGGGATTCTTCTTCTTCGCATTTTTCTTCTTTTTCCCTTCTTCTTCTTTTTCGCATTTTCTTCTTTTTCGCATTTCCCCTTCTTCTTTTTCGCATTTTTTCTTCTTTTCCTTGCCCTT
>JAPXFY010000015.1:62470991-62473491 GCA_030674185.1 Monoplex corrugatus
TGTCTGTCTGTCTATCTCTGTCTCTCTCTCTGTCTGTCTGTCTGTCTGTCTGTCTCTCTCTCTCTCTCTCTCTCTCTCTCTCTCTCTGTTCGTTCTCTGTTCTTTATCTCTTCCCCTTCTGTAATTTCTTTTGATGTGGTGCACGTTTCAACACCAATGTGACTTCGATAATCCTGCGCCAGAGTTTTCACTGGCCATTTCACTGACTTTTTATTTCTATATCTTGTTGTTGTTGTTGTTGTTGTTGTTGTTGTTGTTGTTGTTGTTGTTGTTGTTGTTGTTGTTCTTCTTCTTCTTCTTCTTCTTCTTCTTCTTCTTCTTTCTTCTTCTTCTTCTTCTTCTTCTTCTTCTTCTTCTTCTTCTTCTTCTTCTTCTTCTTCTTCTTCTTCTTCTTCTTCTTCTTCTTCTTTTTCTCCTTCTTCTTCTTGTTCTTGTTCTTCTTCTTGTTCTTGTTCTTGTTCTTGTTCTTGTTCTTGTTCTTGTTCTTCTTGTTCTTGTTCTTGTTCTTGTTCTTGTTCTTGTTCTTCTTCTTCTTCTTCTTCTTCTTCTTCTTCTTCTTCTTCTTCTTCTTCTTCTTCTTCTTCTTCTTCTTCTTCTTCTTCTTCTTCTTCGCATTTTTCTTCTTCTTCTTCTTTTTCTTCTTCCTCCTCCTCCTTCTCCTCCTCTACCTCCTCCTCCTCTTCTCTCTCCTCCTCCTCCTTCTTCTATTTATTTCTTCTTCTTTTTAAACTCCTTCTTCTTCTTCGACCTCATCTTTTAGTCCACTTCTTTTTCCGCTTCTTCTGCTTCTTGCATATTTGGGTGAAGCCCATGTGGAATTACCTGAGTGCATGTGATAAAGAATTATAGACTCCATTACTAGTACACAGGTATACCAGACCTGTCTCTGAAGGTACCTGTCAAGATACTCAACTTTAAACAGCGGACAAGTGGCAACAAATAAAGCCAGCATATACACAAACTATTTAATTCGTCAAATGGTAAAGAACAGTATACGGTCCTTCCTCTCTCCCTTTCATGTTGAGTGAACAAATACTGATAACATTACTATCGCACTTTTCATATCTATTTGCTCTTGCATGTGGCGGCGAAACCAAAGAAGTAGTGGAGTTAATGCTTTCTCAACATCTTTCCGGGTTGAGCTACCATACAAATATACTTTTGAATACTTGTATGATGATCTTACGGCACAAACAAGGACAAACAGACACACCAGGCTCATATATTTAGAATAAACAGCTTTTCTTAATCTATCTGTCCCGTCTGTCTGTCTGGCTAGTCTGTGTCTGTCTGTTTCTCTGCGTCTCTGTCTCTGCCTGCCTGTCTGCCTGCCTGCCTGCCTGCCTGCCTGCCTGTCAGTCTGTCTGTCTGTCTGTTTCTCTCTCTCTCTCTCTTTCTATGTAGTGTGTGTGTGTGTGTGTGTGTGTGTGTGTGTGTGTGTGTGTGTGTGTGTGTGTGTGTGTGTGTGCCACCCTCTATCTGTCTCTCTATCTGTCTCTATGTCTCTGTCTACATGTATATGTCTCTGTCACTATGTCTCTTTGTCTCTGTCTGTCTGTCTGTGTCTGTCTCTCTCTGTGTATCTGTCTCTTTCTCTGTGTGTGAATGCTGGCTTTATTTGTTGCCACTTGTCCGCTGTTTAAAGTTGAGTATCTTTCGCTGTTTATCTCTGTATCTTCTTCTACTTCTTCTTCTTCTTCTTTTCCTCCTCCTTCTCCTGTTTCTCCTCTTCCTCCTTCTTGTTCTTGTTCTTCTTGTTCTTCTTGTTCTTGTTCTTCTTGTTCTTGTTCTTCTTCTTCTTCTTCGCAATTCTTCTTCTTCTTCTTCTTCGCAATTCTTCTTCTTCTTCTTCGCAATTCTTCTTCTTCTTCTTCTTCTTCTTCTTCTTCTTCTTCTTCTTCTTCTTCTTCTTCTTCTTCTTCTTCTTCTTCTTCTTCTTCTTCTTCTTCTTCTTCTTCTTCTTCTTCTTCTCGTACTCCCAACTTCTTCTTCTTCGACTTCATCTTTGTCCACTTCTTCTGCTTCACCTTGCATATTTGGGTGAAGCCCTTATGGAACTACCTGAGTGCATGTAATAAGAAAATTTTAGACTCCTCACCTATTACACAGATATACCTGATCTGTTTCTGAAGCTGCCTGCCAAGATACTCAATTTTAAACAGCGGACAAGTGGCAACAACTAAAGCCAGCATATACACAAACTATTTAATTCGTCAAAAGGTAAAGAACAATATGTGGTCCTTCCTCTCTCCCTTTCATGTTGAGTGAACAAATATTGATAACATGCTATCACACTTTACTTATCTATTTGTTCTTTGCATGTGGCGGCGAAACCAAAGAAGTGGAGTTAATGCTTTCTCAATATCATTCCATGTTGAGCCACTATTCAAATATACTTTTTAATATTTGCATGATGATCTTATGGCACAAACAAGGACAAACAGACACACCAGGCTCATATATTTAGAATAAATAGTTTTTCTTAATATGTCTGTCTGTC
>JAPXFY010000015.1:62475991-62478491 GCA_030674185.1 Monoplex corrugatus
TCTCTTGTGCTGGAAGAGATAGGTCCCAGTCGAGCCGCCCTGTGACCAGGACGATTCTATTGACAGTGCCATGGGATCAGGGTACGGTTCTCAAGTTTATGCACAGACCGCGACTTAAAAACAAAACAAAAACAAACAACAACAACAACAACAACAACAACAAAAAACATTAAGTACCGTGTCACGAGATACTCCGACTTAGCTTTCTCTCTCCGTGGACCGCGTCACGAGGATTTCGTGCCCTAAACCGTAGTTTTAGTTTCGAGTGTATAAATAGAAAATTACCGCATTGCTGACGTGAATTTTTTTTTTTCCGGCAAAGGGAGTATACTCTTGTCATTTCCTTTCTGCGTTTACACGACATTTGAAGCGGCAAAAATGGCCAAAAACGGGCATAATTTGAGTGTTTCTAAAATCTCTCTCCTAACAGTACTTGGTCAATAGTTAGTACAATGACTTGTTTTCTTGGTAGGAAAAGGGTTAAAACTACGCATCTTAATGCTTCTGGTAGAACCAATGTTAAGGAGATAAGTTAAAAACTCCACTCCATATACCCCACCCACTCCGAGACTTTAACCCTTTGACCCCTGAACCCTGTCCATCAGCATTCTGCATTGTTAACCATGCTGGCAAAGCAAAAAAAAACTTAACCCTTTGATTTTCCTGACTCCATCCACCAGCTTCCCGCAGAAATCTGGTGGGTGGGGTGAGGGACTCAAAAGGGTTACGTTTATGCAGTTGGTAAATAGGGTGCGGGAGTCAAAGAGTTAAGATCATGTCATAGGGAATTGTGTAGGTTCAAGGAGTTTGCCAGATAATAATAAAGGAAGATTTAGGTGGTAGGTATATGGGATTACCTGAGTGCGACAACCCTCCACCCCCCCCCCCTTCTTTTTTTTTTTTTTTTTTTTTTTTTTTTTGAAACAAACTTCCAACTTTGTTAATGTCTTAAACAATTCATAACTATTTAGATGTTTCCTTAGGGTTACTTAATAATATCCGTCATGACAGTAATAGTGCACATTTGTTAAAAAAAAAAAAAACAAGAAAGAAAGAAAGAAACAAACAAACAGAAACACACACACACACACACACACACACACACACACACACACACACACACACACACACACACACACACACACACACACACACACACACACACACACAAAACACACACACACACAAACACATACACTGAGAAATGCTCATAAGATAACGATGGCTCCATTAATATGCGCATAATAAGACTGGGGCACATTTTATGAACAAAACAAAAAACAAAACCGTTCAAACTAGCAACATACGTAAACATGTTTACATACATATAGTGCACGCAGGGATGGTTTAGATATGCATTATATGGTAAATGAAGTTAGCATCTGTGTGCATTCAACCATCGATATTCTGTAAACATGATTATTAACTGAACAAATAGAAGGCAATATCCCTTCACATGCATAATTATTTCTGATAAATTTTCTCTTATGTATTGCAAGCTGTTTCACAACAACAAGATTTGCATTTTGCATTTTGAACTCGCATGCACCTCACACACACACACACACACACACACACACACACACACACACACACACACACACACACACACACACACACACACACACACACACACACACTTACACACAAACACACACACACACACACACACACACACACACACACACACATACACACACTTACACACAAACACACTTACACGCACATCTCTCTCTCTCTCTCTCTCTCTCTCTCTCTCTCACACACACACACACACACACACACACACACACACACACACACACACGACACACACACTCACACATTTTCACTCATACACAGGCACAAGAATCAGGAGAAACATATACATTCAACAATCGTTTGTTATAAATCCAATATGCTAAATGTAAAGTTACTTACTTAACACATACAAATTTAAAATACCTGTTGCTGATTGCATCTTTTATTTCTTACAGTAGAGAAAACCGACATATAACTGGTCACTCATACATTTACATTCTCATTGACGACGACAACGACGACGACGGCGGCGATGATTATACTGATGGTGACGATGACGGTGGTGATGACAATGATGATGACGATGACAATAACATGCAATTTATATCTGTTGAAGTCATTGATTGTTATACCACTTTATTATAACAAATGTGTATCTCACTCGTAGCTCTATGCAAGCACATGTGTCCTGAATAAATAGTAATGATAATAACAACAACAACAGCAATGATGGTAACAGTACTAATGACAATGATACTAACAATAACATCAACAACAACATTAATGAAAATATAACGTTACAATAATAATAATAATGGTGATAACAACAAGAACAACAACAACAGCGATAATGATAATAATCTTCATGATAAAATAATAATAATGATAATTATAATGATAATGATAATATAATAATAATAACATTTATTATAATAATAACAATAATAATATAATAATAATAATATGATGATAATAATAA
>JAPXFY010000015.1:62483491-62503491 GCA_030674185.1 Monoplex corrugatus
TACTACAACCACTATTAACTACTACTATACAACTACTATTACTATTACTACTACCACTACTGATAATAATCTACAGTCATGGTGTGACTAAAGTGTTCTAGAGGTTTGCACTTGTACACTAAGAAAATTAAACACACTTTCAGTAACATCCTTATCCAAGACACTGCAAAAACGCCCTATAACAGGATGGGACAATGACAATAAAACAATGGTCATTTAAACATTAAGGATTCACAAAAATTATGATGAGTTTTAAGTTAGGTCTGAAAGGAGGAAAGGCTATACACATTTATCGGATCAAAGGGAAGATTATTCTACAGAAAATGTCCAAAAGTGAAAAAAGACTGGAAAACATGAATCTTGCGCCTGTATCGAGGGATTTTGATCGAACATTCAAGTGTCAGAGGAAGACAAGAGTTTGGGAATGAGAATAGGCAAGGAACAATTCAAAACTTTAAGCTCACTTTCTGTCTGTTTGTCTGTCTGTATATCTGTGTTTCTGTCTCTATCTATCTATCTCTATCTGTCCGTCTGTCTGTCTCTCTGTATCTGTCTCTCTCTCTCTATCTTATCCTCTTTTTCAATCCCTCTATCTCTGTCTCAGTCTCTATCTGTCTGTCTGTATATCTATGTTTCTGTCTCTCCATCTCTGTCTCTCTGTCTGCCTGTCTCTTTCTCTGTCTCTCTGTCTCTGTCTCTCTCGCTTTCTCTCTCTCTTACCCTCCCTCTCGATCCCTCTATCCTTTCCTCTTTCACTCTCACTGACCCCTATCTCTGTGGCCACACGGTCAAGGAGAAGACAGGAGGATGTCAGTAAGAGCTGGACCCAATCAAAGAATGAAAACAGTAACAGCGTGGTGCCAGGATGACACTGATACAAAGCCAATTGATTATTGAGGGAAGGCGGAGACTGTAAGTACGATGATGGAAAGCAGGGACAATGAGGGAGACGATGATACCGTCATTGTCAGAGAAGAGTGGAGGGAACCTTGGACGCAGGAATTAGGGCATTGGGACGAGAAGAAGAAGAAGAAAGTGCGTGACTATGGTCAAGACGAAAGGTTACGGGGTTTTTTTTTCTGTGACTATGGTCAAGACGAAAGGTTACGTGTTTTCTTTTCTTGACACTCTTTTAATCATTTATTATTTTCTTTATGATATATAGAAGTAGATTCAGAACACATCTACCACTTTTGCAAGTATAGATAAATGGTTTTACAAGCATTATCATCAGATCAAATATTCTTTCTGTTTTCACACTTTGATCAATATCGAACAATACAAGCTTTGGGGAGATTTTGATGTTAATTAAAGATGTTATCGCATTTTCATTGGATAGTTGTTTTATTAACTTTTTGACTCCCGCACCCTGTCCACCAACTGCTAAAAAAATTACCCTGTGATTCACTCACCCTGTCGACCAGCTTCCTGCGGCAGGTTGGTGGACAGAGTAAGGAAAAAAAGGGTTAAGTTTCTTGCCTTGCTAGCATGGTTTGCATTGCGGGACGCTGGTGGACAGGGTGTGGGAGTCAAAGGGTTAATTTCCAAAAGAGATTGTCTTCCTGGCAAGACAAGGTGACCAACACCGAAGTCCTGACCCGCGCTAGCCTCCCAACCATGCATACCATGCTGAGACAGCGTCGGCTGCGCTGGTTGGGCCACGTTCGCCGCATGGAAGATGGTCGCATCCCAAAAGACATCCCTTATGGTGAGCTTGCCACAGGGCAGAGAAACATTGGCCGCCCACAGCTGAGATACAGAGACGTTTGCAAACGTGACATGAAGGACCTCGCAGACGACCGCAACAGCTGGAGAACCACACTCAAGAAACAGCTGCGGATTGGTGAGGACAAACTGTCAGCTGCTGCAGCAGAAAAGCGAGTTCGCAGAAAAGGGATGACAGCCAACAGACCAGCATCAGCATACACATGCGACCGCTGCGATAGAGACTGCCTCTCTCGCATTGGTCTGTACAGTCACAGGCAATGCTGCATGGACCAAGCAGACAGCCCATCTAGACATTAGAACGGGTGTGCTTTGTCCATGGTCAGCCATGACCGAGGGAGGCCTACCTACCTGACCAGGGCAATTGTTCCACAGGAAATGTACTATAGTCTTTTATATTGTTGACTTATGTTACACTGATCTAATGACCGATTCTTAGTCGCAACTATTTGAGTTAAACATCATTTAATTTATGAATTTAGGAAATGTCTTTTTTCCATGCAACATTATCACTGAGTTTGTCTGACCTCTTAAAGCACGAGTTTGGTTCAGTATCATCAGAGTTTTTTGGTGTTTTTTTTTCATAGAAAAGTTTTGCTGCCATTTGTACACTCATCGTTAGTTTTAATGCACTGGACAAGTTCAAAATATTACTTATGCCGTTGTTGTTTCGATTTCTAGACATAGTTTCATTAGAAAATTGTCGTACTTATCCAAGCGGAGTAAGGGAAACTGGTAACGTACAAATCAGCAAGTTTCTCCAGCACAAAAGCAAAAGACAAAAGAAAACAAAATTCTTTTGTGAGAGCAAAATGATCCTGTTTAAAGTTAAGGGAAGTAAAGCAGAGATCAACAGATAGTATGCGCCACAATCCTCCGTTGTTCTTAGTCTGATGGTCTTGATTATATGAGAAGCTGCGATAAAGAATGTAGATACCCAAGTCAAATAAATCGTTGTTTTTTTTCAAAATGCTTATTCTTTCCATCTCCTTATGTTATTCATATTGTTTCATTCGTTTATTTCCTTCTTTCTTTTGCTTTTTCTCTTTAAGTAACACACAGATAAACCTATCATTGTAAAAATAACATTTCTCTTAAACAAATCATATATGGTTTATAAGTAGATGATGTTGACTTAAAAAAAAATCACCAAATCACTAGCAATAGTCGATTTCCTTTTATCTTCTCATTTGCCTCTAGCAAATAGATGCCACTGACGTTTCATCATAATGTGTGGCATATGTATATCATGAATACTGAGACGAATTCAGACCAGCTTTGTATTTGTTCTGACTTGTTCTAGTCTAATTTTCGTACGCAAATATAAAAAAAAAGTGTACACTGATTAGCTCAAAGGAGACACGAAAATGTTGTAACATAATTTTTGAGCATGAAAGACTGTTGAGTTCGCTGTCCTTGGACCAAGTAATCTTGACTAGCAGTCAAGGTTACAGTTTCCATCGCTTAAAATCCTCCCTACATGTTGAACAGATATGAAACTGTGTAACAACAATTACTTGATAGGTTTACAATTGTCTATGACAAAACGAGAACAATGTTTCAATAGTTGATCTAATCACAATGACATAGAGACCCTTAATGGCACCACGAATAATGTGATCATTGTGTCTAATGGTGGTTACAATTATTAAACAGTGAACGATCATCATCGTCACCGTCATTCGATGCACCATTGTCACTACTTTCCAAAACATCTTTGGTTGGAATTGTCAACAGAATGATCGTCTGAATAATTGCTCAGATTTGCAATGTCTCCAGTGCTAAGTTCAACATGAAGATTTCGCCAAGTGCTGGATGAGTGTTTGGAAAAAAATCGCATTGCTGCAATTCCAGTACTAAGTTCAACATGAAGATTTCGCCAAGTTCTAGATGAGTGTTTGCAAAAAACCGCATTGCTGCAATTTCGAATGAAAAAGGCATGTTTTGATTTGCAGGTAAATCCAAAGAGTTGTTTATCCCTGAAATTCTTGAGTGACAAAGTCCAACCTTCTCCTGTAGACCCGGCGGCAAGTAAAGCGGAGGGTTGAAGCCACGAAAAGCAATTGTTTTCAGTTGTGGTCCAGACATGGAATTTTGCGTGGCCGAGAAATTGTCAGAATCAGCCAGAAGAGTGCTCATCTTCATTATCTGTAAGTGTATGGAATTACCGTAAGAGCGTAGGAGGAATACTGGTTCAATATAATTAATCTCTTTTCTTCTCTCTGTGTGTCTGCCTCTCTGTCTTTCTGTCTGTCTGTCTGTCTGTCTGTCTGTCTGTCTCTCTTTCTTTCTCTGTCTCTTTCTGTCTCTCTCTCTCTGTCTCTGTCTCTCTATGTCTGCCTCTCTGTCTCTGTCTCTCTGTGTCTCCATCTCTCTGTCTTTGTCTCTATAACTGTTTCTGTCAAGCTCTCTGTCTGTCTCTATCTGTCTCTCTCTCTCTCTCTCTCTCTCTCTCTCTCTCTCTCTCTCTCTGTCTGTCTGTCTGTCTGTCTATCTCTGTGCCTAACTCTGTCTCCCTTTATTTGCCCATTTGTCAATATTTCAATCAGTGGCCCTCTTCCTCGGTGGCTATATTGTAATAAAGGAGAAGTAATAAAGATGACAACAATAAGAAGAGGACGTGATCGACGAGGGAACAAAGCAGCAGCGTGGTGCCAGCAATGCATTGGTACCAAGCCGATTAATTAACAAGAAAAAAGGAGAGACTAGAAGAACGATGATGGGAAGAGGGGAAAATGAGGGAATGGAAATTACCGCCAGTGTCAGTGCAGACTGAGGGGAAACCTTGAGCACGTGAGACTGCAGGGGTCATGTCACTAGACATATAAAGATGGAGGAAAATCTGTTGCTATGGTCACAACAAAAGTGTCAGGAAAGAAGAGTTCGAATCATGCAAAGTCGTGTAAATTACAGATAAATAGTTTCTTGTCTCTTTCTGTTTCTGCCTGTCTGTTAGTCTGTCTGTCTGCCTGTCTTTATGTCTGTCCGTCTGTCTCTGTATCTCTCTCTCATTTTTGCATTATATCTAATTCATTTTCCCTCGCTCCTTCTCTCTCTCTCTCTCTCTCTCTCTCTCTCTCTCTCTCTCTCTGTCTCTCTCTCTGTCTCTCCATCTTTCTATCTGACTGTCTGTCTGTCTGTCTGTCTATATGTCTGTCTGTCTCTCTGTGCTCTCTCCTAATGTTATTCCCAATAAGAACATTACTCATTCTACCAATGAAGTATATATATGAAAAAATAAAAAACCTTGCTGTAAACTTTAAATCGACAATATTATGTACCATCAGTTAATCCTTTAACTACTGCACTCTGTCCAACAGCATCCGGCATTGCCAGTTAGGAAGCTGGCGGATTGGGTAAGGGACTCAAAGGGTTAGTTTTTTTTAAGTTGCTGGATAGGGTGCAGAAGTCAGAGGATTAAATATATGATGTTTGAACATTCCCTATCAACTAAAAAGAAAACGAAAGCAGAGAAGAAATCTTAATTTGTGATGCTTATAAAAATTGATATCATTTGGGAGCCAATTTTATTTCCACCAACAACCTTCACAGGAATAAATGCAATAGAAGACACAAACTGAAGCAGTAAGTCCTCACAAAGCATGGTTCAAACTGTCCATTAAGCCTTGTCCTGGGTCAAAATACTCTCCACCCAGGTCAGTACCCTCCTCTGTTCTTCTTTACCTGCTTTAATAAATGTTCGTCCTCATCCCAGCATCCTTATCCTTTTTTTTCAGGATCATCGCACTCTTGGAGGTTTCCTTTGTGCTCATCTTTGTTTTTCGTTCCCACTATTTGTGCCACCTTCATGGCTACACAAGTGGCACAGTTTTCATTTCTTTTCTTGCATTGCAATAATGATATCGATGAGGATGATAGTCATGATGCTATGGAATTCCATCTAGGATAGAGACTGTGTGACAAAGCTGTGCCCTATGCTTAATATCGTAATATATCCTGGCGTCAACCACGCCCGAGAGATACAGACATACGCGGTGCTGGTCAGAAGATTTGAGCAACACCTTCAATGACACATCAGTGAAATGGATTAGACCTGCTGTGTGGTCCCAGTCTTCCCAATGAGCCCATAACACACCCAACGTTTGGGTAGCAGCTGCTTAGAGCAAACAAAAAAACAACAAAAACAACAACAAAAAACACACACAAAAAACAAACAACAAAAGGGACTGATGGGGATTCGAATCTACAACATTCCAGCATATAGTCCGTTGCGTTAACCACTACACCATGGCGACTGGTCTCATTCCAGCATCCTGATTGCTCCTCCTTTCCTGTCCCAGGCAATTTTGGTTGAGAGCCCAGCTTAGCCACAGGGTTGATCCTTCAGAAGAGGAATCCACGTAGTTCAAGTGTAAGCTGTTGTTTTGTAGTTTCGTTGTTTTCGAGGTATTTGAAGGTTTAGTGTGAATCATGTATATATTATAATGTTATTTTGTATATCCCTTTTCTTGTCTTTATCTTCCATTTTTCTGTTGGTTTTTAAGTTTCTAATATACACAGACAGACAGACAGACACAGACAGACACAGACAGACACAGACAGACAGACAGACACAGACAGCCAGACAGACAGACACACAGACAGACAGACAGACATCACACACTCACTTATACGCACACACATATACTTACACACAATTACACACCCACACGCACGCGCGCGCTTTAACACACACACACACACACACACACACACACACATACACACACACACACACACACACACACACACACACACACACACATACACACACACCCCACACACTCACAAACACACACACACGCACAGTATATCTCTCCCTCTTTCCCCTCTCCCTCTTACTCTCTCTCTTTCTCTCTCATCCCCCTCTCTCTCTCCATCTCTCCCTGCCCATCACACACACACACAACACTCACACACACTCACACACACACACACACACACACACACACACACACACACACACACACACACACACACACACACACACACACACACACACACACAATGTATTTTTTTCAGTATCTGGGAACTCTCCCGCCCAATGATGAAAGCTGTACAGCAGAAATGTGCGGGAAAATTTCACCAGCAATAACAGCAATGGTTTGACTGGTTAGGTTCTGGTAGTTCTAGCATCATCATCAGCTTTTACTATCACGGGCCCGTGGACTCTCCCTGTGGGGGCGCCGGGAGTTCCTTCAGTATAAATAATATCCCCACCTACTGGAAAGTCTATGTTATAAATTTCCTCTTTTCTGTCACTCTCTTTGTTTCTTTTTTCCTTCTGTGCATTTTCTTTCTTTTCTTCCTATCATTTTCTGCCTTGCCGGTCCATTCAACTGTATGTGTTCGATGAAGTCTTACGTACTTTCTGTTAGGATTGATAATATGCTCTCTATAATTTTCCATTGCTTTTATTCTTTCTCCCCATTTATAGCCATGCGTGTGTGTGTGTGTGTGTGTGTGAGTGTGTGTGTGTGTGTGTGTGTGTGTGTGTGTGTGTGTGTGTGTGTGTGTGTGTGTGTGTGTGTGTGTGTGTGTGTGCGCGTGCGTGCGTGTGTGTCTGTTTCAGCGCTTAGATTTGATTTTATCAAGATTTTGCGCTATATAAATATTGTAATTATTATTATTATTGTTATTATAATTGGGTTCAGCATATTTGGCTCTAGGGATATGAGATATGCGGAAGCAATTTTAGGTAATTTAGGCCCATTTTGATATATGTTGCAGTGTCCTTAGTTATGTTAGAATTTTTGTATGCAGGTATGTTTTGAAATCCCTTGTGCGATAAAATGGACGGAATGGTCAACGCTAGGAGCATCTTCTTAAATCATGTGCGCGAAGGCATTGGTATGTATACTATAATTGTCTTTTCCTTCATTTTTCCTGTTGAAATATTATGTATGTTTCGGATTGGTTGTTGCTCTAACATGGCTCTACACAATCAGCTGGGCTTAAAACAACAATAACAATAAGAATATCAAGCTCCCGTGGAAAAAAATATCAAATGACATATTGTCCCCATTTTCTTCAACAGGTATGAAACTTGGACACTGCTCACAGACACAGACAAGACAGTCCACGCCTCTGAGACCTAGTGGCTGAGTGGTTAATTTCTATCATTTACAACATAATAGCCAATTCGTATACATGACAGAAGGACCAACATTTGCTGGGCATACGCGAACTACATCTGCCGACGGAGAATTGGCTCAGGCTTTGCTTGATTAGATTTACGTCACCCTCCACAACGGATGCGGAATCAAGCAGCTAAACGTCAGACTGCCAATTATTGCTGTGATCACTTTCCCACATGCTTGGTTACTTCCATCTGATGGGCAAAAGAGCGGGACATTTTCCCATCTCCCAGGTCAACACGTATGCAGACTTCATCATCATCATCATCATCATGTGCCCTGCCGCATGGCGTTAGCGATCATGACCTTCCATACGAATCTTCCCTTTGTTGCTGGAAGTACATCTCCTACCCTTTATGTGCAGTCTTACCAGTGCATACACCCTCACCCGTGTCTACACGAACGCAGAATCTCAAATATACACGCACAATGTATGTAAGAAGTCCAAAACAAGTGCGACCGCCCTCGTTCTAGCAAACAAGAATCAGAAAACAAACAAACAAAAAACAAAAACAACCCCTTCCCCCCCAAAAAAAAACACACACAAACAAACAACAATAACAAAAACAAAATCAAAAACAAAACAAACAAAACAAACCAAAACCAACCAAAAACCAAACAAACCAAACCAAACAAAACAAAACAAAATAAAACAAAATAAAACAAAATATGAAAATAGAACCAGAATGCGTATTTGACACAACCAGACAAAACAGGCGTTAATTTTCGGATAACTGACCTTTGTCAAGCATAAACGTAAGATCACAAAAGAACAAACAACAAGCACAACAATTAGAAGAAACAGAATAAAAACTTCCATGCTGCTTCGTCCAGTAAGTCATGTCAATGGCTGGCCTGTGGAAACCTGAAAACAGCACGAACGCCCACCAAAGATGCAGACTGTGCAACACCACAGTATCACGTGGTCAGCTTGTTTTAACCTTTTGACTCCCGAACCTAAGTGTATTCAGAATTCTGTGGCCCGTCTTGTCCATCGTTGAAAGAGGCATGATCATGTTACTCCCTTGCTTCACTTTCTCTGCTGATTTTCGTTTCTCAAATAATTTTATTCAATATCAATACACTATGCTACAAGGATATCGATAGTACTGCACCTGTTTATCTTTGTGACCACGTCCGAATGTACACTTCTGTCTGACTCTCCATTCTGCTTCTGATACTACTCGTTTACATATTCCTCGATACATATATTCCACAATTGGTTGCTGCTCTTTTCCTGTGTCTGGTCCATACAACTGGAACAATCTTTCCCCGTCTATTCGACAGTCACATATATTCCGTTGTCTCCATTTTCTTCAACAGGTATGAAGTTTGGACACTGTTAACTGACTCAGACAAGACAGTCCAAGCCTCTGAGACCTAGTGGCTGAGTGGTTAATGCTATCCTTTACAGCATAATAGCAAAATTCGTACACATGAAAGATGACCAACATATTGCTGGGCATACGCGAACTACATGTGCAAACGGAGAAATGGCACAGGCTTTGCTAGATTAGATTTACGTCACCCTCCACGATGGATGCTACAGGTCAGCGAGCCAATTACTGCAGTGATCACTTTCACACATGCTTGGTTACTTCCATCTGATGGGTAAAAGAGCGGGAAATTTTCCCATCTCCCAAGTCAACACGTATGCAGACTTCTTCATCATCATCATCATGTGCCCTGCTTCATGGCGTTGGTGATTGTGGCTCTCCATACAAATCTAGACTCTTGTTGCTGGAAGTACATCTCCCACCCTTTATGTGCAGTCTTACCAGTGCTTAAATTAAACCCTCAACTGTGTATACACGAACGCAGAATCTCAAAATATGCAGGCACAAATTCTGTAAGAAGTCCAAAACAAGCGCGACCACCCATGTTCAAGCATACAAGAACCAGAAAAAACAAAACAAAAACAAAAAAACAAAAATCCCAAAGCCCCCCCAAAACAAAACGAACAAACAACAACAAAACAAAACAAAACAAAACAAAACAAAACAAAACAAAACAAAACAAAACAAAACAAAACAAAACAAAACAAAACACGAAAATATAATCAGAACGCATATTTGTTACAACCAGACAAAACAGGCGCACATTTTCGGCCAACTGACCTCTGTCAAGCGTAAACGTAAGACCACAAAAGAACCAACAACAAATACAAAAAAATAGGACAAAAAGACTAAAACTTCACTGTTGCTTCGTCCAGTGGGAGAAGAGTAATGTAAGTCATGTCAATGGTTGGCCTGTGGAAATCTGAAAACAGCACGAACGCCTGCCAAAGATTCAGACTGTGCAACACCACAGTATCACGTGGTCAGCTTGTTTTAACCCTTTGACTCCCGAAGCTAGTGTATTCAGAATTATGTGGCCCGTCTTGTCCATCGTTGAAAGAGGCATGGTCATGTCACTCCCTTGCTTCACTTTCTCTGCTGATTTTCGTTTCTCAAAGAAATGTATTCAATATCGATACACTATGCTACAAGGATATCAATAGTACTGCACCTGTTTATCTTTGTGACCACGTCTGAATGTACACTTCTGTCTGACCTCTCCATTCTGCTTCTGATATTACTCGTTTACATATTCCTTGATACATATATTCCACAACTGGTTGCTGCTCTTTTCCTGTGTCTGGTCCATACAACCGGAACGATCTTTCCCCTTCTATTCGACAGTCACATAATTATATTCTGTTGTCTCCATTTTCTTCTACAGGTATGAAGTCTGGACACTGATAACTGACTCAGACAAGACAGTCCACACCTCTGAGACTTAGTGGCTGAGTGGTTTTAACGCTATCCTTTACAACATAATAGCAAAATTGTTACACATGAAAGATGACCAACATATTGCTGGGCATACGCGAACTACATGTGCAAACGGAGAAATGGCACAGGCTTTGCTTGATTAGATTTACGTCACCCTCCACGACGGATGCAGAATCAAGCTGCTACAGGTCAGAGAGCCAATTACTGCAGTGATCACTTTCCCACATGCTTGGTTACTTCCATCTGATGGGTAAAAGAGCAGGAAATTGTCCTATCTCCCAGGTCAACACATATAAAGACTTCATCATCATCATCATGTGCCCTGCCACATGGCGTTAGCGATCATGGCCTTCCATACGAATTTTCCTTTTGTTGCTGCAAGTACATCTCCTACCCTCTCTGTGCAGACTTACCAGTGCTTAAACACTCACCCGTGTGTACACGAACGCAGGATCTCAAATATACACGCAAAAATTCTGTAAGAAGTCCAAAACAAGTGCGACCACCCTCGTTCCATGAAACAAGAACCAGAAAACAAACAAACAAAAAACAAAATACCCCCCCCCCAAAAAAAAAAAAAAAAAAACAACAACAAAAAAACACACACAAAAAAACAAAACAAACAACAACAAAAACAAGAACAAAACAAAATAAAACAAACAATCAAATAAACAAACAAACAAACAAACACACAAACAAACAAAACAAAGCGAACAAAAAAAAACTAAAAAGACAAAAACTAGAATCAGAACGCGTATTTGTACAACCAGACAAAACAGGCGCAAATTTTTGGCCAACTGACATTTGTTAAGCGTAAACGTAAGATCACAACAACAGAATTTTTTTAAAAAAATAAATAAATAAAATAAATAAAAATAACAAAGGCAACAATTAGAAGAAAAAGACTAAAAACTTCCATGTTGCTTCGTCCAGTGGGAGAAGAGGAATGTATGTCATGTCAGTGGCTGGCCTGTGGAAACCTGAAAACAGCACGCCCCGCCCGCAAGACATGCAGACTGTGCAACATCATAGCAGAACGTGTTCAGCTTGTTTTAATTAACACTTTGGCTCTCACACCTTGCCACCAGCATCCTGCACTGTCAACAATGCTAACAAAGCGGAAAAAACCCAACTTAACTCTCTTAAAATTCTGTCACCTTATGCACCAGCTTCCTGCAGGAAATTGGTGGATAGGGTGAGGCAATCAAAGGGTTAATTTGTTTTTTGCAGTCGGTGGATAGGGTACGATAGTCAAAGGGTTAACAATTTGAATACGCGTAACGCGCGGTGAGCCCAGATGAACAAAAAACAAAACAAAACAAACCCACCTCTACACAAAAACGATTTATAACCAGAATAACAGAGTAAAAGATACGGTATCCTGCCACAATTCCATTAGCATCCCATTTATTCCACCCACAACTCTCATGCTTGTTACATTAATAAGTTGATGATGATGAAGAAGAAGATGACGGTAATGGTGATGAAGATAATGAAGCACACAAAAAGGTTCTCCATTTTCATTTCCATAGATGTGCTGTTTTTTTTTGTTTTTTTTATACAACACTTGTGTTTTGTATGCAAACAGGGTGCTAATGTTTTCTACACAAACACAGCATGTCTATTAACGAGGACGAGCAGATAGTCCAGCCTAGCGCAACCTTCTGAAGTAGCAATAATAATAAACAACGTGTATCGCGTATCAAAGGGTTTGTCTGTGTCAGCAGCTGTTGTTGTGTAGACGTGCATGCCATAATCTCAGCTTACATGTATACAAAGCAATACTGACTTTTTGCAATGTGGGCAGAGCCGGTACTGGTATAACGCATACACACGCGCGCATGCGCGAAAACACACACACACACACACACACACACACACACACACACACACACACACACACACACACACCACACGCACGCACGCACGCACGTACACACGCACGCACACACACATACGCACGCACGCACGTGCACAAAACACACACACACACACACACACATACACACACGCGCACGTGCACAGACACACACACACACACACACACACACACACATACATATATAAATACATACATGTATATTTTATATACATACACTCGCGCGTGCGCACAGACAGACATGCACACACACACCACATACACCCACACTCACACACAAACACACACACACACACACACACACACACACACACACACACACACACACACACAAACACACAAACACCAACACACACACACACACACACACACAAACACACACACACACACACACACACACACACGGATACACACACACACACACACACACACACACACGCTCTCTCTCTCGCTCTCTCTCTCTTTCTCTCTCTCTCTCTCTACACATACACACACACACACACAATTATATATACATATATATATATATATATATATATATATATATATATATATATACATATATTTATACAGATATGTACGTATCTATGTATGTGTCTGTCTCCATCTATCTATCTATCTATATATCTATCTATCTATCTATCTATCTAACTACCTGTCTATCTATCTATATATCTATTTATCTATCTATCTATCTATCTATCTATCTATCTATCCATTTATCTATCTATCTGTTTATCTATCTATCTATCTGTCTGTCTATCTATCTATTTATATATCTATCTATCTATCTATATATCCATCCATCCATCCATCTATCTATTTAGCTAATCCATCTCTCTCTCTATCTATCTATCTATCTATCTATCTATCTATCTATCTATCTGTCTGTCTGTCTGACTGTCTGTCTATCTATCTATATGTCTATCTATGTATCTATCTATGTATGTATCTATATATGTATGTATCTATCTATCTGCATATATATATGTCTATCTATCTATCTATCTATCTATATGTATGTCTGTGTGTCTGTCTATCTATCTATATATATATATATATATATATATATATATATATATATATATATATACATATATAATACACAAACGAGCGCACTATGTCTATCTGCATTTCTTTGTGTCAATCTGTCTGTGAGTGTACACTCTTCTCTTAATACAACAGTGATGTGTTAAAAGTTTCTCCTATTGTGTTGATACAGACGACAAGGGACAGATGCCATCCAATTGATTAACCCTTTGACTCCCCCCCACCCCTGCCAACCAGCATCCTGCATAGTCAACCATGCTAGCAAAACAAAAACTTAACACTTTGACTCCCCCCACCCCCCCCTGCAAACCAGCATCCTGCATAGTCAACCATGCTAGCACTACAAAGACTTCCTGCAGGAAGCTGGTGGTTATGGTGAGGGAATCAAAGAGTTAAGTTTTAGCTGTTGGTGGATAGCGTGCGGAAGTCAAAAAGGTTGATACAGCCATAGATGCAATGTATATTTCAGTTTCGAAACAAAAAATCACTTCCACATGATTATATTCCCATCCTCGGAAACTATCACGATATATATTTTGTTTGTTTATTCTCTGCAACAATTTGTGTTTGATATCACTGTGGTTTGAGATTAGCTCAGAAAGTTGCGATGCAGTGGAAGAGGAATCCGGACTGGACCCATCTCTTCCGCAAGTCAGAACGAATAAAAAACACAGTAAAACGGATACTTTGAATATATAAACAAAAATGAACACTAACTTATACATAATAAATAAATATATACATGAATAAACAAATAAATTAAAAAAATAAATATATGAATAAATGAATAAGTGTAAGAATAGATAAATAGAGAAATAGGTATACAAAAATCTAACTAACTAACTAACTAACTAACATACTAACTAACTAACTAACTAACTAACCAAGTAACTAAGTAACTAACTGACACTTGATTAACTAACTAGCCAACCAACCAATCAACCAACCAGCTAAGCAAGCAATCAACCAACCAACCAACCAACCAGCCATCCACCCAGCCACCCACCCAAGCAACCAATCAACCAACCAGCCAACCAACCAACCAACCAACCAACTAACTAAATAATAGCTAACTAATTAACCAACCAAACAAATAGATAAATCAATCAATAAATAAAATGGTAATTGAAATAATATAAAAATTTGATTTTTCAAAGAAAATAAGCCGCCAATAAATGACCATACCTAATCCCTTGGCAATAACTCGGCATTTACATTGACCAACTGACTATCTTCAGATGGAAGGAGACTGCTAGCACTGTGTTTTTTTTTGTGTTTTTTTTCTATTGTCCTTCACATATGTACTTCTTTTTATAGGACATCGTGTGAGTTCACTGTTTCTCTGACGACAAATATACTGCAACACAATAAACTTATTATAATCTACACCAGAACTGCAATACTTGAACACATGAAACGTCTCAAAACATGAGCACCAGTACTTTCCAACTGCTCCAAAGTTATAATAATCCTTGGACTTTTCTGCACATTGTCCACCAGCATCTTGCATTTTCTACCTTGTGAACAAAAAACCTAAAAAAACAAAAACATTGAATCAGAACGCGTATTTGATACAACCAGACAAAACAGGCGCAAATTTTCGGCCAACTAACCTTTGTCAAGCGTAAACGTAAGTTCACAAAAAGGAAAAATTAATAAATATATAAATAAATTTAAAAAAAAAAATAACAAGGGCAACAATTAGAAGAAAAAGACTAAAAACTTCCATGTTGCTTCGTCCAGTGGGAGAAAAAGAATGTAAGTCACGTCAGTGGCTGGCCTGTGGAAATCTGAAAACAGCACGCCCGGCCTGCAAGACATGCACACTGTGCAACATTATAGCAGAACGTGTTCAGCTTGTTTTAATTAACACTTTGGCTCTCGCACCTTGCCACCAGCATCCTGCACTGTCAACAATGCTAACAAAGCAAAAAAAACAAAAAAACTTAACTCTTTTAATTCTGTCACCTTATGCACCAGCTTCCTGTTGGAAATTGGTGGATAGGGTGAGGCAATCAAAGGGCTATTTATTTTTTGTTTTTGCAGTCGGTGGATAGGGTGCGATAGTCAAAGGGTTAACAATTTGATTACGTGTAACGCGCGGTGAGCCCAGATGAACATAGAAAACAGCTCTACACTAAAAAAAACCCAACGATTTAAAACCAGAATAGCAGCGTAAAAGATACGGTCTCCTGCCACAATCCCATTATCATCCCATTCATTCCACCCACAACAGTCATGCTTGTTACATTAATAGTTGATGATGATGAAGAAGAAGATGACGGTGATGGTGATGAAGATAATGAAGCACACAAAAAGGTTCTACATTTTCATTTCCATAGATGTGCTGTTTTTTTTGTTTTTGTTTTTTGATACAACACTTGTGTTTTGTATGCAAACAAGGTGCTAATGTTTTCTACACAAACACAGCATGTCTATTAACGAGGACGAGCAGATAGTCCAGCCTAGCGCAACCTTCTGAAGTAGCAATAATAATAAACAATGTGTATCACATATCAAAGGGTTTTTCTGTGTCAGCAGCTGTTGTTGTATAGACGTGCATGCCATAATCTCAGCTTACATGTATAACAAAGCAATACTGACTTTTGCAACGTGCGCAGAGCCGGTACTGGTATAACGCATACACACGCGCGCATGCGCGAAAACACACACACACACACACACACACACACACACACACACACACACACACACACACACACACACACATACACACACACACACACACACACACACACACACACACACACACACACACACACACACGCGCGCGCGCGGCGCGCGCACGTGCACACACGCGCGCACGCACACACACACACATACATATATAAATAATTACGTACATATATATCATATATATACATTCGCGCGTGCGCACAGACAGACATGCACACACACACACACACCACATACACACACACACTCACACACACACACACACACACACACACACACACACACACACACACACACACACACACACACACACACACAAACACACACTCACATACACATAGACACAGACACAGACACACAAACACACACACACAGATATATATATATATATATATATATATATATATATATCTGTCTATCTATCTCTTTGTCTATATATATCTGTCTATCTATCTCTTTGTCTATATATATCTATCTATCTATTTGTCTATATATCTATCTACCCATCCATCCATCTATATATATATATATATATATATATATATATATATATATATATATGTATATCTGTATGTATTATATATATATATATATGTATATATATATATATACAGATATATATATATACAGATATATATATATATATATATATATATATATATATATATCTACAACACGCATACACACGAGCGCACTATGTCTATCTGCGTTTCTTTGTGTCAATCTGTCTGTGAGTGTACACCCTTCTCTTAATATCACAGTGATGTGTTAAAAGTTTCTTCTATTGTGTTGATACAGACGACAAGGAACAGATGCCATCCAATTGATTAACCCTTTGACTCCCCCCTTCCCCTGCCAACCAGCATCCTGCATAGTCAACCATGCTAGCAAAACAAAAAACTTAACCCTTTAAGCTTCCTGCAGGAAGCTGGTGGTTACGGTGAGGGAATCAAAGAGTTACGTTTTAGCTGTTGGTGGATAGGGTGCGGAAGTCAAAAGGTTAATACAGCCATAGATGCAATGTATATTTCAGTTTCGAAACAAAAATCACTTCCACATGATTATATTCCCATCCTCGGAAACTATCACGATATATATTTTGTTTGTTTGTTCTCTGCAACAATTTGTGTTTGATATCACTGTGGTTTGAGATTAGCTCAGAAAGTTGCGATGCAGTGGAAGAGGAATCCGGACTGGACCCATCTCTTCCACAAGTCAGAACGAATAAAATACAGTAAAACGGATACTTTGAGTATATAAACAAAAATGAACACTAACTGATACATAATAAATAAATATATACATGAATAAACAAATAAACAAAAAAAATTAAATAGATAAATAAATTAAAAACTGGATGAATAGATAAATAGAGAAATAGGTATACAAAAATCTAAGTAAGTAAGTATGTAAGTAAGTAAGTAAGTAAGTAAGTATGTAACTAACTAACTAACAATTGACTGACTAACTAACTAGCCAACCAACCAATCAACCAACCAGCTAAACATCCAACCAACCAACCAAACAACCAACTAATCAACCAACCACCCACCCACCCACCCACCCACCCAACCAACCAACCAATCAACCAACTATCCAACCAACCAACCATCCAACCACCCACCCACCCAACCAACCAACCAACCAACCAACCTACCAACCAACTAAATAACTAACTAACTAACTAACCAACTAATTAACTAACTAACTAACTAACTAACTAAATAATAACTAACTAATTAACCAACCAAATAAATAAATCAATCAATCAATAAATAAAATGGTAATTGAAGTAATATAAAAATTCGATTTTTCAAAGAAAATAAGCCGCCAAGAAATGACCATACCTTATCCCTTGGCAATAACTCGGCATTGACATCGACCATCTGACTATCTACATATGAAAGGAGACTGCTAGCAATGTGTTCTTTTTTTTTCTATTGTTCTTCACATACGTAATTCTTTTTATAGGACATCGTGTGAGTTCACTGTTTTTCCGACGACAAATGTACTGCAACACAATAAACTTATTATAATCTACACCAGAACTGCAATACTTGAACTCGTGAAACGTCTCAAAACATGAGCACCAGTACTTTCCAACTGCTCCAAAGTTATAATCCTTGGACTTTTCTGCACAGTGTCCACCAGCAGCCTGCATTGTCGACCGTGCAAACAAAGCAAAAGTTTAACCCTTTCATTTCTTCACACAGACACAAGAAATCGGTGGATAGCGTCACAAGTAAGGATGTAGGTGACTGGAAGTGTCTTGCAGATTATGCAGGTTCGTGAAGATCTAGCAGATGATCATTCTTCTCAGAGAAGGAATACATCAGTCCAGGTCAAACGAGAACGATCCTTTACTTGAAGAACGTAGAAAACATAACAGTAACTGGGTAAATACTTTGCACATCAGATGCACCACTCCTTTTTTTTTTTTGCAGAATTATTTTTCTTCAGCCCTCAAATCTCCACGAACAACTTCACAAATCTACAGCCACTTCTCTATCTCTGACAGCAGGCTTCGACTTCAGTTCTTGTGATTGCTCTCTCTCTCTGTGTCTCTCTGTCTCTGTCTCTGTCTCTGTCTCTGTCTCTCTCTCTCTCTCTCTTCTCTCTCTCTCTCTCTCTCTCTCTCTCTCTCTCCAGACAGGGTGAAAGAGTCAAAGAATTATCTTTTTTTTCATTTTGCAATTTTTGGGTAGGGTGCAGGAATCAAAGGTATATATATATTTTTTTTGCAGTTTGTGGATAGGGTGCCTGAGTCACAGCGATAGTAATAGTAAGTACTGATCGTAACCCTACGCTGAACCAAAGGTTGAACTGGATGAATCCTTTCAAGGCACCATGTTCCAGTCATTCATCGCACAGGAAGGGCAAGATGTAGACGAATTCAACCCCATACCGCTTCATTTCTGTATTAACCGTTTGAATCCCGCATCCCTAATCCATCACCTGGAAAAAAAACAACTTTGACTCCCTCATCCTATCCACCAGATTCCTGCGAAAAAGGTGGTGGATACGGTGATGGAGTCAAAGGATCACGTTTCTGCTCTATTATTACTGATGACGATTCAGGATGTTAGTGGAAAGTGTGAGGGAGTCGATGGGTTAAAAAAATCACCATTTAGAAGTTTACTCCGAGACAGACATAAATGCAGTACCTTCGTTGCTGCGCTACATGTTGATAGCGTAATGGACAGTAAGTGTGTACCTAGATTTCGGCCATCTGGCTTTCTATAAGGTATTGTGACCACCTACCTCAACGCAATTTTTCTACCAACGCTGACATACCAGTGCCAGACATGGTCGCTAACTAAAGTCCTCGAGAGAAAACTGGTCACCTGTGAAATGAAATGCCTGAGGAAAGCAGTAAACAAGACATGGCGGGACAAGATCAGGAATGAGGTGATACGAGACATGGTAGGAGCAACACCAATCCTACAACACATCGAACACATGAGGATCAAGTGGTTCGGACACCTCACACGTATGCCCCTAAACCATCCAGCTCTTCGGGCATACAGCACCAGATACTCTGGCTGGAGAGCCAGAGGAAGACCAAGACGACGATGGAGCGACTCCGTGGCAGACACCCTCAGAGCTCACGAGATGTCCCTTCTCCAGGCCACCCGCCTTGCTGCTGACAGACGACTGAATCTCCCCGCGACGCCCACCGGTACAAGCGGAAGGAAAAAGTAAAGTAAAGTAAGTATTGTGACCATTGAAGCTACAGCA
>JAPXFY010000015.1:62510991-62520319 GCA_030674185.1 Monoplex corrugatus
CATCTTGGGAGAGACACAGTTCCGAATGGCCAGTAGAGAAAGCTGACGCAGAAATGAAACTATTCTTCAGGCGTGTAGGCTGCAACTCTATAGATGTTATCATATGCACGGATGACTCACTCAACAATAATAAGTATGACTGGGGTCTTCACTTTGAAACAAAATGAAAACATCAAATATGAAAAAAAAAAAAAAAAAAAACCTGCTACGCAGAGTATCACAACGTTCAGTCCAACAACCGAAATTAAGGAATCACGTATGCTTGAGAATGGTTCATTATCATCATCATCATCAGGTGCCTTGCCACATGGCGTTGGCGATCATGGCCTTTCATCTCTTTCTATCCCTTGTTGCCTCAAGCACCTCTTCCATTCTACCCCCTTTGTCTTCAGCCACTCTGCAAGTCAGTATAATATCTTCTCCCTAGGTCTACTCGGTGCTCTCTTTCCCTCCAGCTTTCCTGTGGTGACCAGGTGCTCCAATTCCCCTTTCCTCATAAAATGGCCTATAAATAATGCCTGTCTTTTCCTACTCTTTCTTCTGAACGATCTTCTTGTGTCTGCATCCATCAAGACTGTCTTGTTTAGAACGGTTAGCTTCGCTAAATAATGAATTAAGAGAGTCACGCCTCCATCCTGACTGACTTGATGAAACTACATGTACTCCAAGAAGTGCTGACTGACTAGATGAAACTACATGAACTCCAAGAAGTGCTGACTGACTAGATGAAACTACATGTACTCCAAGAAGTGCTGACTGACTAAATGAAACTACATGAAGTCCAAGAAGTGCAAAATGAAATAGGAATGCATGGCTAGGACGAAGAAGTGAACAGTATCAGTATACAATAGCTCACGGTGATCTAATGTCCTGAACATACTGGTGCTGAAGAAAATTTGTGTGCTGATAATCTTGCAAGTGAAATCACTGCAAACAGAATTTTGCATCATGAACAATCTGAAGTACCCAGGCATTTAAAAAATATAAATCACGAAAACGGAATCTGACTCATCATACCTTTGACGCTCCAAAGGAAATAGAAAACGTTGCCAAAAATCCACCGTTTAACAAAAACAAACAAACAAACAATCTAACAAACAAACAAACAAAACAAACAAACATAGAACAAACAAAAAAGGGATGAGCCATCACCAGTCAAACACAAAAAGAGTACTAGCTCAGCATATACATGCGTGGGATGAAAAGTGTTTGTGCGTTTCCAAAATCACAGAATATAATTCAAAGAAATGGGGAAAAAAAACATTAGAGAGATGGTGAAGAGAAAAGTGATGGGTAGAGTATAATTTGTTGTTGCTGTAATACAATTCCTCTTTCTTTCTCGTTTGTTTGCTTGATCGTTCGTTTTACTCGTTTTGTTTCTTTGTTTATTTGTTTCCTGTGTCTTGAATTTCGATTGTCATCATGGTTTTAATTCTGCTTTGGTTTGTTTTTGTTTTCGGCTGTTTTTCCTTTATCAGGGCTGGAAGGTGGGTTGGGAGAACTAATATTATTGAGATGATAAATCTTGTGGGTGGACGGATGGATGTTATGTATCATTTTGTTCGAAGATTTACTCCTATAATAAGGCAGTACACGACACCGCCTAGGTCAGGTTGTACAGAGGGGATGGGGGTGACTGAGTGTGTGTTCTTCTCTGTTTCAAAGTTATTATTTTCATTTATTCATTTCTTTGCACGGGGCAAACTGAGACACACATTCCCACTGGCTTATCTTAGATACAGAAGGATATTGGACAGACATGAAACATATATGCAGGTAAGACCTAAAGACCTCCCCAGCAAGTAGGGTTTATGTGCAGGTTTATGGCTGATGCCATGATCATTCTTCATTAGATGGCATCCGTGGTGTTAGTGCATGCAGCATTCGTTCTAAGTCCCGTGACGATATCTTGAGAAACTCAAACTGAGACTGAATATGTACAGTAGAACAGTTAGGGAATAGGTAAAAATTGTCTAATTAGAATAGTTGTATTTTTGTTTATTTCTCTATTTGTCTTTGTCTCTGACTCTATGTCTCCATGTCTCTTTGTATCTGTCTGTTTCTGTCTCTATCTGTCTGTCTGTCATTTTGTCTGCCTCTCCCTTTTACGATCAATATCACCTAGTCCATACTTTCAATTAACCCTGTTACCTTGCCAAACTTGCCATCTGAACAACCTTCTCAACTGGAATTATCTGACCGTTTTCCGTAAAACAGAGAGACAGAGATGGACAGAAAACAGACAGAGAGAAAACAACAGAGCAGACATAGACAGTGACAGACAGAGACAGAGAGAGATCACTTAGCTGAAAAGAAAAAGAAAAACAAAACAAACAAAAAACCCGAAAAGCGAGAGAAAATGTAAAGTGTTGCAAAAACAGTACTCTGCCTTCTTCATTCTGTTAAGATACGCCATTCTGGCAGATAACCATCCATATTAACTCTGATTACCTTCTGTCTGTCTGGTTCTGCCTTACCTCCCGTCTTTCTGTTTCTTTCTCTCTGTCTTCAGTTTCATCGCTCTTCTCTCTGTCTCTCTCGTCTTCTCTGTCTCTCTCTCTCTCTCTCTCTCTCTCTCTCCTCTCTCTCTCTCTCTCTTCTCTCTTCTCTTTAACCCCTTCCCCACCTACCGTTTGTGTAGCTGCTTCATAAAACTCTGTGTTTCCTTATTTTGAATTTTGTACATTTCCTTCGGTTTTAACACATTGTTTTCAACCTGACCAGACAAATCAGATCACAATTCCACAATGAATTTCAGAACAGTCTGCAGTGCAACTAAGATAGTACCACAGTTATCTGCATGTCTATACCACTACACCAAAATTTTCCCATTTCCATTCTGGTTTTAATGATAGCTGACGACATCCTTGTACACAGACGAGTCTTATGCCAAAGCTTTCATGGCACCACGTTGCAGCATTCATGGAACATTTGGGAAAGTAGGGATTGAGGACACAAAAATCGATGACACCTTCTTTCGGTGTGCCATCAAGACTTGGTAAAGCTTATCACTTCAGCTGGTAGGAATGGCCACCATGCACTAAGTGAAAAGTTTGTGTGAGTATCCAGGTAGGGTCTGAAATTGCTGCGGCAGTTGTGAGTGAACTGCATTGGTCTTGTTATTTCATGTTTGCTTGTCTCATGGTTCGTTATTTAGTATGGGGGGAAGTACAACTCTATGAGGCAGCAGTGAAGTGGTTGGGTGGACTAATCAACCAACTGATCAGCCAACCAATATATTGAACAAGCTAGAGTTGAAGTAATCAAGAGTGAGAAGAGGCGAAAGAACTCGTATCAATTTTTTTGTACAAAAAAGGAGACAGAGAGGAGAGAGAGAGAGGAGAGAGAGAGAGAGAGAGAGAGAGAGAGAGAGAGAGAAAGATAGACAGACAGACAGACAGAGGCAGAGACAGAGACAGAGAGACAGAGACAAACAGAGACAGAGACAGAGAGACAGAGAGAGAGACAGAGACCGAGAGGCAGAGACAGAGCCAAAGACAGAGAGACAATGACAGAGAGACAGAGACAGGACAAAGAGAGACAGAAAGAGACAAAGACAGACAGAAAGAGACAGAGAGAGACACAGAGAGACAAAGAGAGACAGAAAGAAACAAAGAGAGAGAAAGAGAGACAAAGAGATCACGTAACTGAAAACCAAACAAAACTGAAATGCGAGAGAAAATGTAAAGTGTTGCAAAAATAGTATCTCTACCATTTTTTGTTCATTCTGTTTATATATACCATTCTGGCAGAGAACCATCCATATTAACTCTGAGTTACCTCATATCTTTCTGTTTCTCTGTTTCTTTCTCTTTGTCTTTCTAATTTTCATTTCTGTCTCTCTCTCTCTCTTTCTCTCCTCTCTCTCTGTCTCTCTCTGTCTGTCTCTCTTTCTCTCTCTCTGTTTCTCTCTCTCTCTGTCTCTGTCTCCCTCTCTCTCTTTTTTCTTTACCCCTCCCCTCCTACCTTTTGTGTGCCCCCTTCATCAAACTAAGTTTCCTTATGTTGACTTTTGTACATTTCCTTCAGTTTTAATGCAATGTTTCCAACTTGAGCAGACAAATCAGATCACAATTCCACAATGAATTTTCAGAACAGTCTGCAATGGAACTAAGTGTAGTACCACATTTTTCCTACTCTGGCTTTTATGATAGCTGACGACATCCTTGTACACAGACGAGTCTCTATGCCAAAGCTTTCATGGCACCACGTTGCAGCCATTCATGGTACATTTGGGAAAGGGGGGATTGAGGACACAAAATCGATGACACCTTATTTCTGTGTGCCATCAAGACTTGGTAAAGCTTATCACTTCAGCTGGTAGGAATGGCCACCATGCACTAAGTGAAAAGTTTGTGTGAGTATCCAGGTAGCGGCTGAAATTGCTGTGGCAGTTGTGAGTGAACTGCATAGGTCTTGTTATTTCCTGTCTGCTTGTTACATGTTTCGTTATTTAGTATGGGGGGAACTGCAACTCTATGAGTCAGCAGTGAATGGTTGGGTGGACTAATCAACCAACTGATCAGCCAACCAACATATTGAACAAGGCTAGAGTTGAAGTAATCAAGAGTGAGAAGAGGCGAAAGAACTCAGTATCAATTTTTTTGTACAAAAAAGGAGAAAAAGAAAGAGAGACAGAGACAGAGACAGAGACAGAGAGAAAAAGACAGAGAGACAGAGACAGAAAGAGACAGAGAGAGACAGAAAGAGACAAAGAGAGAGAGAGACAAAGAGAGACAGAGAGAGACAAAGACAGACAGACAGAAAGGGACAGAGAGAGACACAGAGAGACAAAGAGAGACAGAAAGAGACAGAAAGAGACAAAGAGAGTAACAGAGATCACGTAAATGAAAACCAAACAAAACTGAAATACGAGAGAAAATGCAAAGTGTTGCAAAAATAGTATCTCTACCATTTTTTCCTTCTGTTTAGATATACCATTCTGGCAGAGAACCATCCGTATTAACTATGAGTTACCTCCTATCTTTCTGTTTCTCTGTTTCTTTCTCTCTGTCTTTCTAGTTTTCATTTCTCTCTTCTCTCTCTCTCTCTCTCTCTCTCTGTGTCTCACTCTCTCTCTGTCTGTCTGTCTGTCTCTCTCTCTCTCTCTCTTGTCTCTTTACCCCTCCCCCTTCTACCTTTCGTGTGCCCCCTTCATCAAACTAAGTTTCCTTATGTTGAATTTGTATATTTCCTTCAGTTTTAATGCAATGTTTCCAACTTGAGCACACAAATCAGATCACAATTCCACAATGAATTTTCAGAATAGTCTGCACTGAAACTAGGAGTAGTACCACAAGCATCTGCATGTCTATACCGCTGCATCAAAGATCTTCGATTTCCACCACTCTGTCTTTAACGACAGCTGACGACATCTTTGTACACAGATGAGTCTTGATGCCAAAGCTTTCATGGCACCACGTTGCAGTTATTCATGGTACATTTGGGAAAGGGGGGGGGGGGGGGTGAGGACACAAGATCGATGACACTTTCTTTCTGTGTGCCATCAAGACTTGGTAAAGCTCATCACTTCAGCTGGTAGAAATGGCCATCATGCACAAAGTGAAAAGTTTGTGCGAGTATCCATGTAGGGGCTGAAATTGCTGTGGCAGTTGTGAGTGAACTGCATAGGTCTTGTTATTTCCTGTTTGCTTGTCTCATGTTTCGTTATTTGATATGGAGAAAGTGCAACTCTATGAAGCAGCAGGAAAATAGGTGGATGGGTGGGTGGGTTGGTGGACTAATCAACCCTTTAACCAGCCAACCAACAAAATTAACAAGGCTGGAGCTGAAGTGAACAAGAACGAGAAGAGGCGAATTAACTCAGCATCATTTTTTTGTACAAAAAAAATGAAAGAGAGAGAGACAGAGACAGAGATGGAGACATAGATAAAGAGACAGAGCCATAGACAGAGAGCCAGAGACAGAGAGACAGAGAGATAGAGAGACAGAGAGACAGAGAGAGACAGTCAGAGAAAAAAAGAGGGACAGAAAGACAGAGAGATACAGAGAGAGACAGAGAGATCATGTAAAAGAAAACCAAACAAAACTGAAAAGCAAGAGAAAATGTTAAGTTTTACACACATAATGTCTCTGCCTTTTTCATTCTGTTAAGACACACCATTCTGGCAGATAACTTTCCATATTAAAACTGAGTTACCTTCTGTTTTTCTGGTTCTGCCTTACCTCCTGTCTTTCTGTTTCCCTGTTTCGTTCTCTGTCTTTCTAGAGCGCCTGGTCACAACAGGAAAGCTGGAGAGAAAGAGAGCACTAGGTAAACCCAGGGAGAAAACATTGGACGGACATGCAGGGTGGCTGAGGACAGAGAGGGTGGAAGATGTGCGTGCGGCAACAAGGGATAGAAACATATGCAAGGCCATGATTGCCAACGCCATGCGGCAGGGCACTCAATGATGAGGATGATGTCTTTCTAGTTTTCGTTTGTTCTAATTTTCTCGTTCATTCCTCCCATTCCTACCGTGTATGTGCCTGCTTCATAAAACTCTGTGCTTTTTGTTGTTGTTGAATTTGGAACATTTACTTATGTTTAAATGCAATGTTTCCAACTTGAACACGCAAATCAGATCACAATTCCACAATGAAGTTTCGAAATAGTCTACAATGGAACTAAGAGTTAAGTACCACAATTACCTGCATGTCTATACCGCTGCGTCAATGATCTTCCCATTCCAATTCTGATTGTAATGATAGCTGACGACATCCCTGTACACAGACGAGTCTTGATGCCAAAGCTTTCATGGCACCACGTTGCAGTCATTCATGGTACATTTGGGAAAGGGAGGGATTGAGGACACAAAAATCGATGACACTTTCTCTCTGAGTGCCATCAAGACTTGGCAAAGCTTATCACTTCAGCTAGTATGAATGGCCACCATGCACTAAGTGAACAGTTTGTGTGAGTATCCAGGTAGGAGATGAACAGAGTGAGAGGATGTACAAAGACGTTGGTATAAAAAAATGTTTTTTGTACTTAAAAAATGAAGGCAAAACTTACAGTGGTTCTGGAAAGAGAGATAAGGGGAGGGAGAGAGAGAGGAGAGAGAGAGAGAGAGAGAGAGAAGAGAAGAGAGAGAGAGAGAAAGAGAGGGAGAGAAAGAGAGAGACAGGGGAGAGAGAAGCGACAGAGAGACAGACAGACAGACAGAGACAGACAGACACATACAGAGAGACAGACAGAGACAGAGATGTAGACAGAGAGACAGAGGGAGGGAGAGAGAGAGAGAGAGGGAGAGAGAAAGAGAGAGAAAGAGAGAGAGAGACAGAGAGACAGACAGACAGACAGAGACACAGACAGAGAGACAGAGAGAGACAGAGACGGAGACAGAGAGACAGGGGGAGGGAGAGAGAGACAGAGAGAGAGAGAAAGAGAGAAAGAGAGAGAGAGAGAGAGAGAGAGAGAGAGAGAGAGAGAGAAAAGAGAGAGAGGGGTCACGTAACTGAAAACCAAACCAAACAAAAGCGAAAATCGAGAGAAAATGTCGAATGTTTCTGAGAAAAATACTACCTCAGCCTTTTTCATTCTGTTTTAGAAACGTCCTTCTGGGAGATAACCTTCCATAGTTACTCCTGAGTTAACTTCTGTATTCTGTTTCTGGTATAAGTATAAGCACATAGTCCAAAACACACACACACACACACATACAAACACACACACACACACACACACACACACACACACACACACACACACACACACGCACACACACGCACACACACACTCACACAGATCCAAACACACACACACACACACATACACACACAACACACACATAAAACACACACACACACCACACACACACACACACACACACACACACACACACACACACACACACACACACACACACACACACACACACTTACACTCACATTCACGCAAGCGTGTGGGTGCGCGCAATTACTGATACAACTTTGCTTAGCAAAAGGTGAAAAGGTAGCGTGTATCAGAGTATCGATTTGACGTGAACCTCTGTGGTTAGTATAGTTGAGAGGGCAACGAAGATCGCAAAGGAGGTGTCTTTGATATAGACGTAAAAGCTTATCACAAAAATGTAAGCATGTGAGAGAGTGCGTTTGTGGTGATGGTGATGGGGATGGTGTTGGTGGTGGTGATGTTGGTACTGAAGCAGTTGCTTTGCATGTGCGTGAATGTGTTCATGTGTGTGTGTGTGTGTGTGTGTGTGTGTGTGTGTGTGTGTGTGCACGTGTGCACGTGTGCGTATGTGTGAATGATGCATAACAGATAGAGACTGATGGGGAGAGAGAGTGTGTGTGAGAGATAGAAGCATAGACAGAGAGACAGAGAGAGAGAGAGAGAGAGAGAGAGAGAGAGAGAGAGAGAGAGAGAGAGAGAGAGAGACGCACACTCATTAACTCACACACACACACACACACACACACACACACACATACACACACACCAACACACACACACACATACACACACAGCACACACACACACACACACACACACACACACACACACAACACACAACACACACACACAACACACACTACACACACACACAACACACACACACATACACACACAACACACACACGTGCACACATTCACACAAAACGTATGGGTGAAACACTATTAGGGAACACGATACACGTTTGCAAAGTTGAAAATGAAAATGTAGCGTGTTCCATGTATCAGTGTGAGGGGAACATCTGTGGTACGTGTGGTGGAGATGGCAAGTGAAGATTTCAAAGGATGTGTCTTTGATGCAGACATAACACTCAACACATAAGTGTAAGCATTTTAACTCTTTGACTCCCGCACCCTGTCCATCAGCATCCTGCATTGTAAACCATGCTAGCAAAGTAAAAAATTTAACCCTTTGATTCCCTCACCCTATCCATCAGCTTCGTGCAGGAAGCTGGTGGATAGGGTGAGAGAGACAAAGGGTTAAGTTTTCGCAGTTGGTGGATAGGTGTGGTAGTCAAAGGGTTAAGGGAGTGCTTGTGTGGTTGATGGTAATGATGCTGAGGCTGCTGGTTTGTGTATGCGTGTGTGTGTGTGGGTGTTGGGGGGGGATGTTAGTGTGTGGCGTGTGTGTTAAATGTGTGGTGTAGTGTGTGTGTGGTGTGTGTGTGTGTGTATGTGTGTGTGTGTGTGTAGTGTGTGTGTGTGTGTGTGTGTGTGTGTGTGTGTGTGTGTGTGTGTGATGCGTGAAAGAGAGAGGGGAAAACAGAGAAAAAGAGAGAGTGAGAGAGAAGAAGAGAGAGAGAGAGAGAGAGAGAGAGAGAGAGACAAAATGACAGACTCACAGGCAGACAGACAGGCACACACACAGACACA
>JAPXFY010000015.1:62520419-62537919 GCA_030674185.1 Monoplex corrugatus
ATGCGTGTGAATACGTGTGTGGGTAATGCGTAGTTTACTGTATCTACTGTACCTGAAAAGAATATGGACCTCTCACCAACACAAATAGAAGCCTAGCCATTGTTTCTCTATGTGTTGTTTTGTCAAGTAACACAACATCCGATTATCTACCTTGTATTTTTTTGTCTTATTATGGCGAGGCATTGACGCTCTGGATCCCATTCGTACCTTTGTCGTGTTTTTTTGTTTGTTTATTAACTCTGTCTTATTATTACTATTTTATTCTCTACACACTAGGTTTTAAGTACATTAAAAAATTTATTCTCGCTTGCTCAAAGATACGCTAGGGAATTTTTTCTTTATTTTCTGCAAAGTGTTATGCTTTTAATTTTTATGTCTTCTGTGTACTCTTGACAAAGGCTAAATAGCAAATAAACTGTGTCCCCCCATCTTATGTTGTTATAATAAATATAGATATTCTGATTTTTAGGATCTGGCAAGCTCCTGCATTAATATGTGCAGGCTTGAGGTTTGAGGCTTGTGCGATGATCGTTCTGGACATTCTCCTTCGCATGGCTCTTGTGACCTTAATCTATATGGATGGAATTCATTCTGAGGATGGAGATGTCATCTTGAGAAATTGAAACTGAAACTGATTCCAGTTTTTATATTTTTCTGGTTGTCACTGTTAGTGTTTCATAGGCAGAAAACTTCATATGTCTGTTTGGGTTATGTTTTAGTATATGCTATTACATTATGATGCTGTAAGTGAATAAGCTTATCTGAAAGCATGTTGTGACATATTCAAATATCTAATTCAATTTTCAAATGATTTGTACTGATCTTGCACGTACACAACACACACACACGCACCCACACATCCAAAACACACACACATACGTGCACACGTGCACGTGCACGCACACACATGTGCGCACACAGACATGTGCATACACACACACACATTCACACACACACACACACACACACACACACACACACACACACACACACACACACACACACACACACACACACTCACGCGCACACACACACACAAATATTGAACATTTATTTTAAGAAAAGAGGAAGAAAGCTGCCATGGGTTACAGTTAGAGGTAACCATTTCCATACAATTCCATCAAGTCTCTGATAAACTGGCTCTCAAATCTGAAATATATTTTTGTGTTTATTCTGGCTTATTCTAGGTCAGTATACTAGTTCATCACCGAACAGTCAATGGGAACTGTAGTTTTCGCCGCTGATAACAACAGTACTTGAACCTTTCATCATCATCATCAAGTGCCTTGCCACAAGGCGTTGGCGATCATGGCCTTCCCTCTGTTTCTATCCCTTGTTGCCTCAAGCACCTCTTCCATATTCTTCGCCTTCAGCCACTCTGTAAGTCCGTCCCATATCTTCTCCCTGGGTCTACCTGGTGCTCTCTCTTCTCCTCCAGGTTTCCTGTTGTGACCAGGTGTTCCAATTACTTCAACCTCTAGAACGCTTAAATCACTGCACCAGCGTACTACCTACACTGGTCCAAACTATAATTACTGCTGACTCCATCCATATATAGTGACAAACAGTGAACACAAGCCTCTCAGCACTCATTTGTGGTACATTTGAGACAGGCGTTGACAACACAGAATCGATCGCGTCTCCTTTCTGTTCTTACAGTTGACTGGCAAAGCCTAAATGAGAACTGCTGTAACAGCAGCGATGTACTGAGTGCAAAGAGAAAACGTGACTTGCCCTGTAAATGGCATCTACTCGTCAAATGCCAGCTTCGTTGGGCATGAACTGTTGTCGACCCTCGTGGGCACGAGGGGGGGGGGGGAAGGCAGGACTTTTCAATATAAACAGTATCCCCACCTTCTGGAAACTCAGTGCTAGAAATTTACTGTATTCTGTTAATCTTTGCATTGATACGTGCACTTAGTTTTCTTTTCCGTTTTGTTTGTGTTTTTTTTGTTTTTTGTTTGTTCCTGTTGAAGAATTGTGTACGTGTTGAAACAGGTATAGCACAACGCATTAGCAGCATAAGACCATTTTTAACAAATGCCTGACTCCATCTCAATTTACTTTCTTGTATTTTACGATTTTTCATATTTTTTTCCTGTAGGTTATCTATTCATTATTCATCTGACCAACTGGAACACGATTTTGTAATTATCTGTTGGTACTATTTCATATTATACTCATGGATCTTTTCAGTTCAGACAGAATTCCTTACAATGCTGTAGGAATATCATGTGTATTTTTATTTAATATGCTTGGCTCTATCTTCTGTGGATATGACACAAGAAGCTGCTTACATCTATCAAGGATCGGGACATTTACATTTATTTTGTATCTTCTGTCTTAGAATTGATGTATTATCATTCAAAAGTGTGCAATACGATAAAATCCGTTTTGAACCAATCTACTGTAATTTATGATATCATTTTCACTAGTCTGCGAGTAAATCAATAGGTGCTGGTAGTTAACAAGAAACGCCCAGGCGTGCTGGATAGAACTCAGAGCAACAATGCCTCACTTATGAACATATAATTACGTCCAAACTCCCAACGCCACCCGGTATGCGTTTCGCCAAACCAAAGGGACTGTCCATGCCCTACGTGACCCATTCGGACCCAGTCATCGGTTACATTGTTTACAAACCAGACTGCAAGGTGAGAAGAAGACAAACCCCCGGGGCATGGCCAAACAATGCGCACCAGCCAAGTCCAGCCCATCCACTGGACCAGGAGAGAAACAGGAGGTGTTCTTACTGCAAACATGATGATGATCATCACCAGGTGCCCTGCCGCACTGCGTTGGCGATCATGGACTTCCATCTGTCTCTATCTCTTGTTGCCTCAAGCATCTCTTCCACCCTCCTTGTCTTCAACCACTCTGCAAGTTCGTCTAGTATTTTCTCCCTGGGTCTACCTGGTGCTCTCTTTCCCTCCAGCTTTCCCGTTGTGACCAGGTGCTCCAAATCCCCTTTCCTCATAAAATAGCCTATAAATGTTGCCTGTCTTTTCCTAATCAAACATGATAGTGTGCAATAATGGTGGCTTTTCAGAACAGGTTTCATACTATAAGCATGATAATATACACATGCCCTAGTGGTGTATTTTCAGAATATGCTATCATATCTTTTTGTTTATCTTAACATGACAGAATACAAACACACGCACGTACTTAAGTATTGTATACGTGCATCATGGAAATTTTGTGACGCAAGTGTGTAAAACAAAACTGGCTACTTTAGATCAATAATTCAAAGATATTACAATATTTCTCATGAGGTATGGAGTAAACTGTCTTCATGTATACAAAGAATAAAGTCGTATTTTAACGAACATGTGTTGTGGAGACGTTTTCGGTTTATGACGATTATTCTGTACCTTTTAGCTGAACAGAGTCTGGGTTGAACAATGAAGGCTGATGAACAAAAGTATCACAGCAGAGAAGGGAGTAGTTTTTTTGTGTGTGATATATTCAAATAGTTAACATGATCCTTCATACGTTTGCTCTGCACATTGTCAAGTATAAAAAGGGATGTCATTATGGGTGAAGATTTTATATATGGATCACGGACTAGTATATATACATCATCTGTTGCTTCGTTGCACAAAACAGGCACGCCAAAAAGTGATTATGGTGTAAAAACAATCAATGCATTCATTTGTCATACAGTAATTAAAACTGTACAGTAAAAAAGCATGAACCGTCGAACAATTAAGTCTGGATAATTGAACGCACAGCAAACCTACAACAACAAAAAGGATACATCTTACATTAATTTTGCTTTTTTTTCTTCTTTGTTTCATTTTACACTATTTTGTTATTGATTATTTGATATTTTCTATGTCAGGTCACAGCTAAGTGTCTGCTACAGTATGACAGTAAACTGTAGGACCTGCGCCTGTCTCCGCTGCATCGTGGATTACCCCTTGGGTGGGGAAAGGCTATGGGAGTAATCCCAGACAGAAAATCCTGCAGCTGCATGCAGCATAAAGAGCATACCACAGAGCACTGCTTGTGGTTTTGGCCAAATGCTGCTACTTGCCATCTACTGTTCAGCCGTCTGTGTCTCCTATGAGAACAGCTGTCTTACCTCGGTTTGCCCTGGACTTGTGAAGGCAGGTGGAGAGAGTTGCTGAGGCTCTGCTCAAGCAAAATTAACTTACATATGCGCAAGGCACCTAGCTCCAAACCCTTGAGATCCCATGTAGGGGTACACAAATAAAGTGCCAGGTTGGACTTTATTGACCATGACAGTCGTCCATATATTATTTGATATTTACTTTGAGCTGAGCAGCAATACTTGAGCCAGCTAATACCACATCAGTGTGCTCATGACTTTTACTCAGCATATGGGCTAGTGGGATCTGCTGACACAACCGTGAACCCGAGAACTAACTAATTTCGGAGTTTCAAACCATTCCCAATATGAACGTGGCCTTATATTTGTCCATCTTGATGCTTTAATCATTCTGATGATGTCATTGTTTCACAGGGCCCAATCACCCCAATGTTTCATAGGGCCCATTCACCCCAGTGTTTCATAGGGCCCATTCACCTCAGTCAGTGTATCATAGGGCCCATTCACCTCAGTCAGTGCATCATAGGGCCCATTCACCCCAGTCAGTGTTTCATAGGGCCCATTCACCTCAGTCAGTGTATCATAGGGCCCATTCACCCCAGTGTTTCATAGGGCCCATTCACCCTAGTGTTCCATAGGGCCCATTCACCCCAGTCAGTGTTTCAAAGGGCCCATTCACCCCAGTCAGTGTATCATAGGGCCCATTCACTCCAGTCAGTGTTCTATAGGGCCCATTCAACCCAGTCAGTGTTTCACATGGCCTATTCACACCAGTCAGTGTTTCATAGGGGCGATTTACCCCAGCCAGAGTTTCATAGGGCCCATTCACACCAGTCAGTGTTTCAAATGGCCCATTCACACCAGTCAGTGTTTCATAGGGCCCATTCACCCCAGTCAGTGTTCTATAGGGCCCATTCACCCCAGTCAGTGTTCCATAGGGCCCATTCACCCCAGTCAGTGTATCATATGGCCCATTCACCCCAGTCAGTGTATCATAGGGCCCATTCACCCCTGTCAGTGTTTCATAGGGCCCATTCACCCCAGTCAGGGTTTCACAGGCCCATTCACCCCAGTCAGTGTTTCACAGGGCCCATTCACACCAGTCAGGGTTTCACATGGCCCATTCACCCCATTCAGTGTTTTATAGGGCCCATTCACACCAGTCAGTGTTTCACAGGGCCCATTCACACCAGTCAGTGTTTCACATGGCCCATTCACATCAGTCAGTGTATCACAGGGCCCATTCACACCAGTCAGTGTTTCACAAGACCCATTCACCCCAGTAGCCCTCATTTCAAGATCATGCCATTGCATAGTGTTCTTACAAGTGAAGGAGATTACTAGGTAACTGCTAGTAAATTTGGGTAGAGCGCATACCGGATTTGTTTGAACGTGATCAATCATTCTTAAACAAACTGCAGATTCGAGAGTCTTTCTGAATCTGTAATCCCTGCCAGTAACATCCCTATACACAGAGACAAACGCTGAACTCAAACCTTTCAAGTCATCACGTCGCAGTCGTTTATGGTGCATTTGGGAGACGCTTTAATGAGCTTATCTGAAAGCATGTTGTGACATATTCAAATATCTAATTCAATTTTCAAATGGTTTGTACTGATCTTGCACGTACACAAACACACACACGCACCCACACATCCAAAACACACACACATACGTGCACACGTGCACGTGCACGCACACACACATGTGCGCACACAGACATGTGCATACACACACACACACATTCACACACACACACACACACACACACACACACACACACACACACACACACACACACACACACACACACCACACGCACACACACACACAAATATTGAACATTTATTTTAAGAAAAGAGGAAGAAAGCTGCCATGGGTTACAGTTAGAGGTAACCATTTCCATACAATTCCATCAAGTCTCTGATAAACTGGCTCTCAAATCTGAAATATATTTTTGTGTTTATTCTGGCTTATTCTAGGTCAGTATACTAGTTCATCACCGAACAGTCAATGGGAACTGTAGTTTTCGCCGCTGATAACAACAGTACTTGAACCTTTCATCATCATCATCAAGTGCCTTGCCACAAGGCGTTGGCGATCATGGCCTTCCCTCTGTTTCTATCCCTTGTTGCTTCAAGCACCTTTTCCACATTCTTCGCCTTCAGCCACTCTGTAAGTCCGTCCCATATCTTCTCCCTGGGTCTACCTGGTGCTCTCTACTCTTCTCCTCCAGCTTTCCTGTTGTGACCAGGTGCTCCAAAATTACTTGAACCTCTAGAACGCTTAAATCACAGCACCAGCGTACTACCTACACTGGTCCAAACTATAATTACTGCTGACTCTGTCCATATATAGTGACAAACAGTGAACATAAGCCTCTCAGCACTCATTTGTCGTACATTTGAGACAGTCGTTGACAACACAGGATCGATCGCGTCTCCTTTCTGTTCTTACAGTTGACTGGCAAAGCCTAAATGAGAACTGCTGTAACAGCAGCGATGTACTGAGTGCAAAGAGAAAACGTGACTTGCCCTGTAAATGGCATCTACTCGTCAAATGCCAGCTTCGTTGGGCATGAACTGTTGTCGACCCTCGTGGGCATGGGGGGGGGGGGGGGGGAGGGCAGGACTTTTCCATATAAACAGTATCCCCACGTTCTGGAAAGTCAGTGCTAGAAATTTACTGTATTCTGTTAATCTCTGCATTGATACGTGCACTTAATTTTCTTTTCCGTTTTTGTTTTGTTTTGTTTTGTTCCTGTTGAAGAATTATGTACGTGTTGAAACAGGTATAGCACTACGTATTAGCAGCAAAAGACCATTTGTAACAAATGCCTGACTCCATCTCAATTTACTTTCTTGTATTTTACTATTTTTCAAATTTTTCTCCTATAGGTTATCTATTTATTATTCATCTGACCAACTGGAACACGATTTTGTAATTATCTGTTGTTACTATTTCATATTATACTCATGGATCTTTTCAGTCCAGACAGAATTCCTTACAATGCTGTAGGAATATCATGTGTATTTTTATTTAATATGCTCGGCTCTATCTTCTGTGGATATGACATAAGAAGCTGGTTACATCTATCAAGGATCGGAAAATGTACATTTAGTTTGTATCTTCTGTCTTAGAATTGATCTATTATCATTCAAAAGTGTGCAATACGATAAAATCCGTTTTGAACCAATCTACTGTAATTTATTATATCATTTTCACTAGTCTGCGAGTAAATCAATAGGTGCTGGTAGTTAACAAGAAACGCCCAGGGGTGCTGGATAGAACCCAGAGCAACAATGCCTCACTTATGACCGGATAATCACGTCCAAGCTCCCAACGCCACGTGGTAGGTATTTTGCCAAACTAAAGGGACTATCCATGCCCCACGTGACCCATTCGGACCCAGTTATCGGTTACCTTGTTTACAAACCAGACTGCAAGGTGAGAAGAAGACAACCCCCCGGGGCATGGCCAAACAATGCGCACCAGCCAAGTCCAGCCCATCCAGGAGAGAAACAGGAGGTGTTCCATCATCAACAGGTGCCTTGCCGCATTGCGTTGGCAACCATAGACTTTCATCTGTCTCTATCTCTTGTTGCCTCAAGCATCTCTTCCACCCTCCTTGTCTTCAGCCACTCTGCGAGTTCGTCTAGTATTGGGTCTACCGGTGCTCTCTGTCCCTCCAGCTTTCCCGTTGTGACCAGGTGCTCCAAATCCCCTTTCCTCATAAAATGGCCTATAAATGCTGCCTGTTTGTTCCTAATCAAACATGATAGTGTACATTAATGGTGGGTTTTCAGAACAGGTTTCATACTATAAACATGATAATACACACACACACACACATATATATATATATATATATATATATATATATATATATATATATATATATATATATATAATATATGCCCTAGTGGTGTATTTTCAGAACATGCTATAATATCGTTTTGTTTATCTTAACATGACAGAAGATGACAAGCATTCTTACCAACAAATGCCTATCAATTAACATCAGAAAGAGAGTCCTTGAATGTTATATAGAAGCAGTACTGTTGTACGGATGCGAGGCGTGGACAGTCAGCAAGCAAAGCCAGAGCAAGATTGAGGCAGCCGAGATGTGGTTTCTCAGAAGAATATTGAGAGTTCCATGGACAGCAAAGAAAACTAACGAGACAGTCTTGATGGAGGCAGACACAAGTAGATCACTCATAAGGAAGATTAGGAAAAGACAGGCAACATTTATAGGCCATTTTATGAGGAAGGGGGGTTTGGAGCACCTGGTCACAACGGGAAAGCTGGAGGGAAACAGAGCACCTGGTAGACCCAGGGAGAAAATGCTGGACGGATTTGCAGAGTGGCTGGGGATGAGGAGGGTGAGGGGGGAATGCTAGGGGAAACGAGAGATAGAGATAGATGGAAGTCCATGGTCGCCAACGCCATGCGGCAGGGCATGTGATGATGATGATGAACATGACACAATACAAACACACGCACGTACTTAAGTATTGCATACGTGCATCATGGACATTTTGTGACGCAAGTGTGTAAAACAAAAGTGGCTACTTTGGATCAATAATTCAAAGATATTACAATGTTTCTCATGAGGTATGGAGTAAACTTGTCTTCATGTATGCAAAGAATAAACTCGCATTTTAACGAACATGTGTTGTGGAGACGTTTTCGGTTTATGATGATTATTCTTTACCTTTGAGCTGAACAGAGTCTGGGTTGAACAATGAAGGCTGATGAACAAAAATATTACAGCAGAGATGGGAGTAGTTTTTGAGATATTCAAACATTTATACATGGTCCTTCATACGTTTGCTCTGCACATCGTCAATTATAGAAAGTGATGTCATTATGGGTGAAGATTTTAAATATGGATCACGGACTAGTATATATTATCATCTGTTGCTTCTTTGCATAAAACGGGCACGCCAAAAAGTGATTATGGCGTAAAAACAATCATTGCATTCATTTGTCATACAGTAATTAAAAATGTACAGTAAAAAGCATGAACCGTCAAACAATTAAGTCTGGATAATTGAACGCACAGCAAACCTACAACAACAACAAAGTATACATCTTACATTAATTTTGCTTTCTTTTCTTCTTTGTTCCTTTTACACTCTTTTGTTACTGATTATTTGATATTTTCTTTGTCAGGTCGCAGCTAAGTGTCTGCTACAGTATGGCAGTAAACTGTAGGACCTACGCCTGTCTCCGCTGCCTCGTGGGTTACACCTTGGGTGGGGAAAGGCTATGGGAGTAATCCCAGACAGAAAATACCGCAGCTGCATACAGCATAAAGAGCATACCACAGAGCACTGCTTGTGGTTTTGGCCATATGCTGCGACTTGCCATCTACTGTTCAGCCGTCTGTGTCTCCTATGAGAACAGCTGTCTTACCTCGGTTGGCCCTGGACTTGTGGAAGCAGGTAGAGAGAGTTGCTGAGGCTTTGCTCAAACAAAAACAACTTACATATGTGCAAGGCATCTAGCTCCAACCCCTTGAGATCCCACATGGGGGTACACAAATAAAGTGCCAGGTTGGACTTTATCGACCATGACAGTCGTCCATATATTATTTGATAATTACTTTGAGCTGAGCAGCAATATTTGAGCCAGCTAATGCCACATCAGTGTGCTCATGACTTTTACTCAGAATATGGGCTAGTGGGATCTGCTGACACAACTGTGAACCCAAGAACTGTTTTTCGGAGTTTCAAACCATTCCCAATATGAACATGGCCTTATATTTGTCCATCTTGATGCTTTTAATCATTCTGATGATGTCATTGTTTCACAAGGCCCAATCACCCCAATGTCTCATTGGGCCCATTCACCCCAGTGTTTCATAGGGCCCATTCACCCCAGTAGCCCTCATTTCAAGATCATGCCATTGCATAGTGTTCTTGCAAGTGAAGGAGATTACTAAGTAACTGCTAGTAAATTTGGGTAGAGCGCATACGGAATTGTTCGAACGTGATCAATCATTCTTAAACAAACTGCAGATTCGAGAGTCTTTCTGAATCTGTAATCCCCGCCAGTAACATCCCTACACACAGAGACAAACGCTGAACTCAAACCTTTCAAGTCATCACGTCGCAGTCGTTTATGGTGCATTGGGGAGACGCTTTAATGGCACACAATCGATTCCATCTTCTTGCTGTTTCACATTAGTCTGGCCAAGCTTACTTCGTCTGCTGAGGTAAAAGCCACCGTGTGCGGAATGCATCGAGGTAATGTAGATAACTGGGGGTGAAGTTGTGGGACAGTGGTGAGTCAAACACGCTGGTCTTATCGCTGCCTGTCTGTTTTGTCTCATTCTCTTTTATTTAATTATTATCTTCATCATCATCATCATCATCATCATCATCATCATCATCATCGTCGTCGTCGTCGTCGTCGTCGTCGTCGTCATCATGATGTGCCTTGCCGCATAACGTTGTTGATCATGGCCCTCCACGCGAATCTATCCCCTGTCGTCGTCGTCGTCGTCATCATCATGATGTGCCTTGCCGCATAACGTTGTTGATCATGGCCCTCCACACGAATCTATCCCCTGTCGTTGCAAGTACATCTCCGACCCTCTCTGTCTTCAGTCACCCTGTAAGTCCGTCCAAAATATTTTTCTCCTAGGGTCTACCTGGTGTTCTCTTTCCCTCCAGCTTTCCTGTTGTGACCAGGTGTTCTAATTCCCTTTTCCTCATAAATTGTCCTATAAATGTTGCTTGTCTTTTCCTGATCTTCTTTGTTATCCCCTTTATTCGGTTATCAGAAAAGTGATCCGGAGTGGGCAGTGTGAGGTATTGTGCATCCAGTACTCTCAGGTACCTCATAATAATATAAAACTTATGTCCTGGACGCAAAGAACCTGAGTTTGAATCTCAACAGACCAGGCAGGAGCCACTCACCATGGTGTAGTGGTTAACGCAACGGATTACCGATTGGAAGGTTGTGGATTCGAATCCCCATCAGTCCCTTCAAAACTATATCATTGTGGAATTTCTTGGCTCTAACCGGCTCCTACCCAGAGTTGGGCGTGCCATGGGCTCGTAGAGAAGACTGGGACCACACAGTCGAGTCTCATCCCCTTCATGGATACGTTATTGGGGGTGTTGCTCAAATCTTCTGACGCCGCAGGTGTCTGTATCTTTCGGACCTGGTTGTTGCCAGGATACATTATGATAGTAAGCATAGAGTACAGCCCTGTCACGCAGTCTCAGTCCTGGATGGAACTCCATAACATCATGATTATCATCCTCATCGATATCATCACCATCGCATTGTAAAGAAAAAAAGACAACAAAAAACTGTGCCAGCTTCTGTGGCCATTACTGATGGCGTAGAAAATGGGACGAAAAAATAAGTGAGCACAAAGAAAGCCTCCCTAAGTACAATGATCCTAAAAAACGGGAAAAAATCAGGCAGGGTTTTGATCTTTCCTGCCACCGCCTCCCCCTCCCCCCCTCCCCCCCTCCTCCTTCCTCCATCAACCTGATAGTAAATGTTCATTAGGTCGCTGGTCTTTATGACAAGGCAGTGATCAATATCCTGTGTGCACCCTGCACTGAAGATTATACAGATCATATGGGAGAGGGGGGGTGGGGGTAAGAAAATAATGATAACAATAACAGTGATAATAATGATGATGATGATGATGATGATGATGATGATGGTGGTGGTGATGATAGTAATAATACTACTAATTATAATTATAATAATAATAATAGTAATGATGATGGTGATGATGATGATGATGATACTATGATAATAATAATAATAATAATAATAATAATAATAATAATGACTCTGCAAAGCTGATGGAGAGATGGGTAGAGCACTACCTGGAGCTGTACTCCACGCAGAACTCTGTCACCGATGCTGCCCTGAATGCCATTGAGGACCTACCTGTCATGGAGGAGTTGGATGCTGAGCCAAGCCTTGAGGAACTAAACAAGGCGATTGACGGTTTGGCGACTGGAAAAGCCCCTGGTGAAGACGGAATACCTCCAGAGGTCATCAAGTGCGGGAAGCCTGCTCTTCTCAACGAGTTGCATGAACTTTTGTGCTTATGCTGGAAGGAAGTCTTCATTCCGAGAGACATGAGAGACGCCAGGATAGTGACTCTATATAAGAACAAGGGCGACCGCAGCGACTGTAATAATCGCGGAATCTCTCTCCTCAGTGGTCTTTTCAAGCTTTCGAAGAAAATCGGCTGCCCCCCAAGACTATCAGCTGTCATCGAGTCTTTTCACGAGGATATGCACAGCACTGTGTGCTATAATGGTGCCACTTCATAACCTTTTAGAATCAGCAGCAGAGTGAAACAGGGATGTGTTTTGGCCCCAACTCTGTTCGGGATCTTCTTCTCGATGTTGCTGATCTATGCCTTCTGCAGATCTGAAGAAGGGGTATATCTTCATACAAGGACCGATGGAAAGCTCTTCAACATTGTCAGGCTTCGTTCCAAAACCAAAGTGGAAAAGAAGACCATCAGAGAAGCTCTCTTCGCAGATGATGCTGCGCTGGCTTCCCACAGTGAACAAGATCTCCAGAGGCTCGTTGATCGCTTCGCCCACGCTTGCAGAGAGTTTGGTCTCACAATCAGCTTGAAGAAAACTGAGATCTTAGGCCAAGGCTGTGAAGAACCACCATCTCTACACATTGGAGACTACGACCTCAATACTGTCCACCAAGTTCAGTACTTGGGGTCCACCATAAGTGACAACCTCTCTCTGGATGCTGAAATCGGCGCCAGAATTGCGAAGGCCTCATCTGTTATGGCTAAACTGAACAAGCGGGTCTGGTCCAACAGCAGTCTCACTGCGAACACCAAAATGCAGGTGTACAGAGCATGTGTGTTGAGCACACTACTCTACTCAAGTGAAGCCTGGACCACCTACGCCAACCAAGAAAAGAGGCTCAACATTTTCCATCTCCGCTGCTTGCGACGCATCCTCGGCATCCAATGGCAAGACAAGGTGACCAACACAGAGGTCCTCCGTCGTGCGGGCCTACAGACCGTCTTTGCCCTTCTAAGCCAACGCCGACTACGCTGGCTTGGCCATGTGCGTCGAATGGAGGATGGACGCATACCTAAAGACGTTCTCTACGCGAACTGACAAATCGGAAGCGAACTCCAGGACGCCCACAGCTACGCTTTGTAGACGCATGCAAAAGAGACCTTAGAAGCTCAGGGATTGACCCAGGCTCTTGGGAGACTCTGGCGGAAGACAGGGCAGCGTGGCGGACAGCCGTTCAGCAAGGCGTTGTGAATGCGGAGAGGAGGAGAGCGCAAAGCGCAGACGAGAAAAGGGCTCTTCGCAAGCAACGTTCCAGAAACCAGACAATAGCGACTCAATTTGTATGTGGCAGATGTGACAGAGATTGCCACTCAAGAATCAGCCTGCACAGCCAAAGCAGAAAGTGCACGTCATGACCACAACGCCTCCTGGTGCAGACTATCATCTCCTGAGATGTAAAGAGGCCGACGGAATAATGATAAATAGTTTTTGTATAGCGTTAGTCTCAGTTCGACTCACTGCGCTGTTGCATAAATAATCCCACTCACATACCAACATCCTTTTTGTCAATCGCACACACACACACACACACACACACACACACACACACACACACACACACACACACACACACACACACACACACACACACACACATACAAGGGGAGGGGGGGGGGTACTTATGAAAATGCCTTCAGAAGCAAATATGTTTTGAGTTTACTTTTGAAAGCTTGAAGGGTTGGAACACCTCTTAGACTGGCCGGCAATTAATTATTCCATGCAGACGACGCGGTGTATCCAAACGAACGGTCTCCTGCAGTCTGTAGATTAAACCTTGGGGGTAGTAGGTGTTTCTCCTGCCATGAGCGGAGTGTGCATGACGACCGATAAGTACACAATGTGTCAGACAGATAGGGAGGCAATGAGCCATCAAAATGACGGTAAGCCAACACACAAATTTTGTACTGGCAACGAAAGCGGACTGGAAACCAGTGAAGTTCCCTTAAAAATAGTGTCACATGATCGGTCTTTTTCTTTTTTCATTACGAGCTGAGTTGCATTGTTTTGTACTTTCTGCAAAAGTGTTGTCTCTGACAAAAGTTTTACTATTAAAAATCCACATTCATGGGTCAACATGACAATGCTCAACAGGAATAAAGGAGACTCGAAGATTGTGTTTTCTTTTGTTGTTTTCTAAAGTTTAAAGACTTTTAATCCTCGGCTTTAAGGCAGAGAAATCGTATATCTACTGAATTCTTTAGAGAATGCAATTTATCCCTAAAAGTTAAGAAACAGAATCTCAACTTAAAAAAACATAGGGCTTTGCATTGGCTACATACTCACTGCAAGTTAATCCAAAATAGCAAACAGCTTCTAGAGTAGAATTCCCAGGGAAAGAGGAAGACAATATGCAAGCAAAACTCCTAAAGAGATCGACACAGATATCAACAACGAGGAGTGTTAAGAATGAATAACTTTGACTGTGGCCTTGTCTCCCAGAAGATATACTGTTAAGAAAAGTTCAAAGCAGACGCACAGTAAAGTTAAGGATGGATCATGTTATCTAGATAAACAGGCGAAGGAAGGAAAACTCGGAGAGATGCACCGGTGGCACCACAAGTTGCTGTTTTACCATACTACGTCTTAAAGCAATAGCACCAGAGCCTACGCCTTTAAACAACTACAGATGACGCTTCCACAACACATTTGCGCATGTGCGCGCGTACACACACACGCACACGCACACACACACACACACACACACACACACACACACACACACATACACACACACACACACACACACAAAAACCACCACCACCACCACACCACACACATGCACACACAAAAACACATATGCCAATCTATGCCTGCAAGCACATCCCCCTAATTTTGAAATTGTGTCGTTTCATCCTTGCTCAATTTGCATTGCATGTTCTCAATTTTGGAAAATGCTGTCATTTTCGCTGAATACATCAAAAGTGGATCTCCCACCATCTCAGATTCATTAACATTGCTTTTTTCCCATTACAAAGACGTGTCAAAGTCCGATTATAGTATAAAATATGCTGAGAATGTATATCATGTCTGAAAATGGATAAACGCATAGCGTTAGATATACAGAAAATGGGTATCGTTGAACATTTGGTCTCAGAATATCAAATTCAAGGAAGAGCACATACGTTTGAAAATGGTTACTTGGCTAAAATGATCCGTATGTCCGGTAATTTTGATACATGCTCATGATGCTATCGACACATGCCTTGGCCACATGGCGCTGGCAATTATATCCTCCATGTAATCTATCTTTTGTTCCTACACGTATATCTCTTACCTTTTCTGTCGTTATCCCTCTGCGAAACTGATCACGTTTTCTCTCATATTGTCTTTTCTTGTGTGCTTTTTCCCACTTCCAGTGATACAGCATATCGACCCAAAATAGAAGGTATGAAATATATCCATATTCCAAGTCAAGTTGCAATACTGGAACCAGCTGACTGTCTGAGACACTACATCAATGTACAACTATTCCATTTCAAATGCAGGCTGGCAGGCTCTTTGACACAACTGTGAACACAGGATCTCATGTGGACTCAGTCTCATCCCGCAACATAGAAGTTGCCTTGTTAACTATACATCTTAATGCTTGCCTCCCTCATTTCAAGGCTTTCTTTTAAATATTATTGAATACGGTTTTATGCAGATACAGACAGTCTGCTTGGTAACTACTAGAAAACAACAACAACAACAACAACAAAAACAGGTAAACTGCATATGGGGTTGTTCGATCTGATAAAGTGTCCTCGAACAATCTCCAAAACTCTGGACTCGGACGGAAACTTAACACCTGCTAACGATATTCCCACACAGAGACAAACGCTGAACTCAAACCTTTCAATTCATCACGTGGCAGTCGTTTATGGTGCATTTGGGAGACGCTTTAATGGCACACCATCGATTCCATCTTCTTGTTATTTCACTATTAGTCTAGCGAAGCTTACTTTGTCTGCCCCGGTAATAGCCATCGTGTGCAAGTGCAGAATGGTCCCGATCGCCTCTAGGTAATGTAGATTAGGGAAGTGAAATTATAGAACCGTTCTGAATTAAACAAACAGGTCTTATCACTATTTGTTTGTCTCATTCTCCTTTTATTTAACGTTTGGAAGAATGAGCTACTCTCTCCTGCGTTTGAGTCACAACTGGGCTTTTACTCCCCCCCCCAACTTCCTTTCATCAACCACGAAGCAGTAGTATTTTTTTGTTTTTTTTTTTTTTACAAGGCATTTAAGCAATGTCCCAGAAGCAGCGTATACTTCTTAGCACACTCACTGGCAAGACTACAAGACTGGCACACTCACTGGCAAGACTTCAAGATTTAACACACTCACTGCAAGACTTCAAGACTGGCACACTCACTGGCAAGGCCTCAAGACTGACACACACACTGGCAAGACTTCAGTACTGACACACATCACTGGCAAGACTTCAAGACTGGCACACACACTGGACAAGGCTACAAGACTGACACACACAACTGGCAAGACTACAAGATACGACACACAAAACTGGCAAGACTTCAAACTGGCACACCATTGGCAAGACTATCAAGACTGACACACACAACACTGGCAAGACTTCAAGACTGCACACACACACTGGCAAGACTTCAAGACTGGCACCACCACATATGGCAAGACTTCAAGACTGGCACACACACACACTGGCAAGACTTCAAGACTGGCACACACACACACTGGCAAGACTTCAAGACTGACATACTCACTGGCAAGGCCTCAAGACTGATACACAAACTGGCAAGACTACAAGACTGACCCCACACACTGGCAATATTCAAGACTGACCACACAACTGGCAAGACTTCAAGACTGACACACACACTGACAAGACTACAAGACTGACACACACACTGCAAGACTACAAGACTGACACACACACACTGACAAGACTTCAAGACTGACACACACACCACACTCAACACACACACACACACACACACACACACTGGCAAGACTAAAAGACTGGCACACTCACTGGCAAGGCCTCAAGACTGACACACGAACTGGCAAGACTACAATTCTGACACACACACTGACAATATTACAAGACTAACACACACACTGGCAAGACTACAATTCTGACACACACACACACACACACACACACACACACACACACACACACACACACACACACAACACACACACACACACACTGACAAGACTTCAAGACTGACACACACACTGCAATACTTCAATACTGACACACACACACTTGCAAGACTACAAGACTGGCACACTCACTGGCAAGGCCTTAAGACTGACACACGAACTGGCAAGACTACAATTCTGACACACACATTGATAAG
>JAPXFY010000015.1:62547919-62552919 GCA_030674185.1 Monoplex corrugatus
TGTGTGTAAAAACAGACTTACTTACTGTGTGTGCGTGCATGTGTGTGTGTGCATGTGCATGTGTGGTGTGTGTTGTGTGTGTGTGTGTGTGTGTGTGTGTGTGCTGTGCGTAGTGTGTGTGTGTGTGTGTGTGTGTGTGTGTGTGTGTGTGTGTGTGTGTGTGCGTGTGCGTGTGTCAGTGTCTCTGTCTGTGTTCCTTTTTTGAACATAAGATACACAGATACACGTGTCATTTACATGTAACCAAGATAATACCAGCTCTTACAATACCACTATAAAATATAGACTGGATAAAATATAGGCTCAGGCAAGACATCAGGACCTGACTAGCTTATGGGTTATATGCAGGCTTAAGTCTTGTGCGAAGATCACCATACACATGGCACCTGAGACGTAAGTGCATATGGAATTCGTTCCGAGTGCGGAGACGTCGTCTTGAGAAACTGAAACTGAAACCGTAGAAGTTGACATGTTAACCACCCATCTCAATGCTCAGCCTCTGACATTTCAAGATATGATGCCATTGTATAAGTCTCAGTTTCAGTTCATAAGATTTAATATTGGAGCAAAAAGCCCATTCGGTAACTGCTCGAAAAAAAAAAAAAAAAGAAATGGGTAGAGCGCATATGGAATTGTATGATCTGATGAATTGTCCTAGAACAATTCCCAAACTCCAGGCGCTAATTCTTTCCAACAGCATCTTCACACCACAGAGACAAGCGCTAAACTCAAGCCTTTCAGGTCATCACGTGGCAGCCGTTTACAGTGCATTTGGGAGACGCTTTGATGGCACACAATCGATCCTATCTCCTTTCTGTTTCACATCTGTCTGGTAAAGCTTACTTCATCTGCTGAGCTAATAGTCATCTTACAGCGAGTGCAAAATCTACCGTCTTGCATCGATGGAATGTAGATTTAGATGAGTAAATATTGTAGGGCAGTGCTGAGTTGTGCACGTTGGGCTTATCACCGCCTGTCTGCCTGCTCATCCCATTATCCTTTCTTTACAATTGGAAGAATGACCTAGAGCAGGTGGTGGTGAGGCGTTGTTGCTCTGGGTCTCACCCAGCACTCTCAGATGTATCTTGATAAATTGACGCCCCTGCTCAGGTTGCAAAGACCCAAGACAGAATTCAAACATACAGCACAGGGCATGTATCCAGGTCCCCACCGTTCTTCCTTTATCAACATGATATCAACTGGTAGTCTGGTACCTGGTCTTCTTGATGAGGAATTAAACGAAGTTCCCAGGTGCAACATGCCCTTATCACATTTACCACACTTACCACACTTACCATACTTACTATACTTACCACACATACCACACATACCACACTTACCACGCATACCACACTTACCACACATACCACACTTACCACACATACCACACATACCATACTTACCACACATACCACACTTACCACACTTACCACACATACCACACTTACCACACATACCACACTTTACCACACATACCACACTTACCACACATACCACACTTACCACACTTACTACACATACCACACTTACCACACATACCACACATACCACACATACCACACTTACCACACTTACCACACATACACACATACCACACATACCACACTTACCACACATACCACACATCAACGATTCTACAGCAAAAACTGAGTTGTCACTGGCAAAACTGAAGTAAAAAACTTTCATAGGTCAAATTCATATATACATACAGGGACAAAAAAGACTTCATGATCTTCTGTTCTTTCGCTGTTTTCTAAAGTTTGAAGATTTTTCTTTATTCCTAAGCTTCAGAACAGAGAAGTCATGCATCTACCGAATCCCAAAAAAGAATGGGACATCACTACGACAGGTGACGAATCAGAATCCTAAAAGAAAAAGACGTGGTTTTTGGACTGGCGACATACTCACTAAGAGTCCCTCCAATACATCAGTCACCCACTAACACAGTATTCCCAGGAGACGAGAAAGACTGTACATTTTGCGGAGACAGATATGCAAGCACCAGTCCCAACGAAAGAGTGACAGAGCAGGTTGTCTACGAGTGCTAAGAATGAATGATTATCCGCAATGGCTTTTTTTTCTCCCAGAAGACATACTGTTGAAATCAGCTCAGTACAGATGCACACAGTAAAGCGAAGGATGGATGGTGTTATCTGGATAAATAGGTAGAAGGCAGAGAAGGCTCAGCAAGATGCATGGGTGACACTGCTAAAATGTTGCTATGTGGTACATAGTGTTAAAGTAAGAGCAACAGCCCAAGTACGCTGATTCACAACTACTAACTTTGACTTCCCAAGAAAACATTCGAGCGGTCGTGAGCTCGCGCGATCTCGTGCGTTCACACACACACACACACACACCGCACACACATAACAACAAAAAAACACACACACACACACACACACACACACACACACACATAAACACACACGCACACACACATACACACACACAAACATACACACAGACACATACGCACACACACACATATACACACATACATACACACACACACACAACAATACACACACACATAACACACACACATACACACACACACAATACACACACACAAACACACACACATACACACACACACATGCACACACACACACAATACACACACACACACACAACATACACACACACACAATCACACACACAGCATCACACACACACACACACACACACACACACACACACACACACAACAAACACACACACACGAAACACACACACACACACACACACACACACACCACACACACACACACACACACAGATAGTGTTGAATTATGTACGCTGGTCTTATCATTGCCTGTCTCTTTGTCCCATTCTTCTTTCCTTACAATTGGAAGAGTGACCTAGAGCAGGTGGTGGTGAGGCATTCTTGCTCTGGGTCTCACCCAGCATTTTCAGGTGTATCTTGATAAATTGACACCCCTGCTCAGGATGCAAGAAACCCAAGACTGAATTCAAACAGACAACACAGGGCATTTATCCAGGTCCCCACCTTTCTTTCTTTATCGACTTGATATCAACTGGTAGTCTGGTACCTGGTCATCTTGATGAGGAAATAAACGAAGTTCCTAGGTGCAACATGCCCTTACCACACTTACCACAAATACCACACTTACCACACATACCACACACTTACCACACTTACCACACTTACCACACAAACCACATTTACCACACTTATCACACATACCACACTTACCACACTTACAACACATACCACACTTACCACATTACCACACATACCACAGATACCACACATACCACACATACCACAATTACCACACATACCACACTTACCACACATACCACACTTACCACACTTACCACACAAACCACACATACCACACTTACCACACTTACCACACATACCACACTTGTCACACTTACCACACATACCACACATACCACACATACCACACTTACCACACATACCACACTTACCACACATACCACGCTTACCACACTTACCACACATACCACACATATCACAATACCACACTTACCACACATACCACATGTACCACACATACCACACTTACCACACATACCACACTTACCACACATACCACACTTACCACACATACCACACTTACCACCCATACCACACATACCACACTTACCACACCTACCACATGTACCACACATACCACACATACCACACTTACCACACTTACCACACATACCACACTTACCACAATTACCACATATACCACACTTACCACATATACCACACATACCACGCATACCACACTTACCACACATACCACACTTACCACACATACCACACATACCACATATACCACATACCACACATACAACACTTACCACATATACCACACGTACACTTACCATACATACCACACATACCACACTCACCACACACACAACACTTACCACACATACCACACATACCACACTTACCACACATACCACACATACCACACTTACCACACATACAACACTTACCACACATACCACACATACAACACTTACCACACATACCACACATACCACACTTACCACACATACCACACATACCACTCTTACCACACATACACCACTTACCACACATACCACACATACAACACTTACCACACATACCACATATATCACACTTACCACACATACAACACTTACCACACATAATACACATACAACACTTACCACACATACCACACATACCACACTTACCACACATCAACGATCCTACAGAAAAACTGAGTTGTCACTGGCAAAAATTAAGTAAAAAATCGACTCTCATAGGTCAAATTTATATATACATGTACTTACAGGGGAAAAAAAGACTTCACTATCTTCTGTTCTTTCGCTGTTTTCTAAAGTTTGAAGACTTTTCTTTATTCTCAAGCTATAGAACAGAGAAGTCATGCATCTACCGAATCCCAAAAAGAGAATAGGACATCACCAAGACAGGTGACGAATCAGAATCCTAAAAGAAAAAGACGTGGTTTTTGGACTGGCGACATACTCACTAAGAGTCCCTCTAATACATCAGTCACCCACTAACACAGTATTCCCCAGGAGAGGAGAAAGACTGTACATTTTGCGGAGACAGATATGCAAGCACTAGTCCCAAAGAAAGAGTAACAGATCAGGTTGTCCACGAGTACTAAGAATGAATGATTCTCCACAATGGCTTTTTCTCCCAGAAGACATACTGTTGAAATCAGCTCAGCACAGATGCACACAGTAAAGCAAAGGATGGATGGTGTTATCTGGATAAACAGGTAGAAGGCAGATAGGGCTTAGCAAGATGCATGGGTGACACTGTTAAAAAGTTGCTATGCGCAGAAAGTGTTAAAGTAAGAGCGACAGCCCAAGCACGCTGATTCACAACTACTAACTTTGAAACCCCAAGAAAACATGCGAGTGCTCAAGTGCTCACACACAGACACACACACACACTCACACACACACACACACACAGACACACACACACACACACACACACACACACACAC
>JAPXFY010000015.1:62555419-62560419 GCA_030674185.1 Monoplex corrugatus
GGCTACACATTTTTTTCGCCTGTGCCAGACCTTTAGAACTGAGACTGGTGGACCAAAATGCCTTAACTACGAAATAACTGACCTTAGACACATTGCTGTGATTTGATCATTCAAAGTCTACGAGACCAAAGCATTCCCATCTTTAATCTGCAAGGGGACATAAGTATACTGTCCATCAGATCCCATGGTGCGTTACGTCTGAAACATTACTCTTATCTTTTGATGTGTATGGTGCGTCAGGCAATATGTACCTTCTGCTCCATAACCACCACGCTGGTTAAGTACACATCGCACCAGCTGACTCTATGGTACATGTGGTAGTTGATGGCAAGTGATTGACTTCCAGCAAAGCTTTTTTCCTGGCTAGTCTGTAATATTGTCAGGACATCACGTCCTCTGTCTGCCCTTTCATTTTTTCATTGTATGGCAGTATTCCATGGAAGACAACCTTGGAATGATTATCTGTTTGATCTCGGTAAATGTTCATACCATCTCCGTGTTCATTTATTCATTGTAACCCTCTTTCCCTCTTTAATCCCCCCCCCCCCCCCCGCCAAAAAAAAAAATCGTTGTGATTTGCATGTAGATGGTGGTAACATTGACTCTTTTCTGTTAATAGTTGATTGTTAAGTCAATATTGTTGATAGTTTAGTCAAGATAGTTGCTTATTTAGTCAGAATACTTGATTGTTTAGTCAGAATACTTGATTGTTTAGTCAATATGGTTGATAGTTTAGTCAAGACAGTAGATAGTTTAGTCAAGATAGTTGATAGTTTAGTCAAGACAGTTGATAGTTTAGTCAAGGCAGTAGATAGTTTAGTCAAGATAGTTGGTAGTTAAGTCAGGAGAGTTGATAGTTTAGTCAAGACAGTTGATAGTTTAGTCAGGATAGTTGATAGTTTGGTCAGGATAGTTGATTGTCTAGTCAATATTGTTGATAGTTTAGTCAAGATAGTAGATAGTTTAGTCAAGCTAGTTGATGGTTTTGTCAAGATAGTAGATAGTTTAGTCAAGACAGTTGATACTCGAAATAATTGACAGTTTAGTCAGATATCGATAGTTTAGTCAAGATAGCTGATAGTTTAGTCAAGATAGTTAATGACTTAGTGAACATAGTTGATAGTTTAATTACGATAGTCAAGATAGTTGGTACTTTAGTCAAGATAATTGATAGTGTAGTTAAGATAGTTGATAGTTTAGTCAGGATAGTTGATAGTTTAGTCTGGACAGTTAATAGTTTAGTATGGATAGTTGAAGATTAGTCAAGATAGTAGATAGTTTAGTCAAGATAGTAGATAGTTTTGTCAAGATAGTTGGTAGTTTAGTCAAGACAGACGATACTCAAAATAATTGAAAGTCTAGTCAAGATAGTTGACAGTTTAGTCAAGATAGTTGATAGTTTAGTCAAGATAGTTGATGATTTAGTCAAGATAGTTGATAGTTCAATCACGATAGTCAAGATAATTCATACTTAGTCAAGATAATTGATAATGTAGTTAAGATATGTGATAGTTCAGTGAAGGTAGTTGATAGTTTAGTCTGGATAGTTGGTATTTAGTCTGGATAGCTGATAGTTTAGTCAAGATAGTTGATAGTCTAATTAAGGAAGTGGTTAGTGTCATCAAGATAGTTGTTAGTTTCGTCAATATAGTCAATAAATAATTCAGTCCGATAGTCGACAGTTTAGTCAAGATAGTTGATAATTTAATCAAGACAGTTGAAGATTTAGTCAAGATTGTTGATAATTTAGTCAAGATTGTTGATAATTTACTCAAGATAGTTGATATTTTAGTCAAGACAGTTGATAATTTAGTCAAGAAAGCTAATAGTTTCGTCAATATAGTTGACAGTTTAGTCAAGATAATTGGTAGTTTAATCAAGATAATCAACAGTCTAGTCATGATAATCGATCGTTCAGTCAATATAGTTGACAGTTCAGTCAATGTAGTCGATAGTTTAGTCAAGACAGTTGGTAGTTTAGTCAAGCTAGTTGATCTATCTAGTCAAGATAATTGATAGTTTAGTAGTCAAGATAATCATAGTTTAGTCAAGATAATTGACAGTTTGGTCAATATAGTTGGCAAGGGTTAATGTAGTGACAGTTTAGTCAAGACAGTTGATAGTTTAGTCAAGATAGTTAATAGTTTAGTAAAATAGTTGATAGTTTAGTCAAGGTACTCTCATTGTCTTTAGTCGCTTATAAGCATTTCACCAAAATCTGTCATATGTCATCAGACAGACCCTTTCCCCTTCAGCAAATACTGTACACTCACATACGATTTTGAAAGACTTGCCTCCTCACTGGAAAGGAAATTAGTATAAAAATCACCAAATATTGTTTAAACATATCACTTCAGAAGTTCCATTCTCATTTGTATCTATCTGATGATGTTGGAATTACAGGCACATGTGCACATAGTCTCACTAAGATTGATGGACAGTTCACTGTCGTACACTGTGCAGAGTGGTCGATCTTATTCAAATGTCACTGCATTAAGATGACATTAACCCTTTCAGTGCTGCCTATTTGTGACAACCTTCTTTCTCCATTCCCATGTTTCTCAGCAATAACACTTCCTTTCATTCTTGGGTTTATGGAGGAAAACGCTAGGTAGGTGTTTTGTCATTGACAGAGATTGAAGCAGTGCAGAAACAGTATTCTAAGCCCTATATTATTAGGTGCAGTTGTGCCATGACAACGTTTCTGGTGGTGTTTGAATAGGATGTCCTGCTGTCTGTATGGCGATACTCTGGTGATCATATTGGTGACGCTTAGTATTTTTTTGGTTCTAATTGTTAGTTGATAGTCAATTATACCTTCACACAAACAACAAACAAACAATAAAACAGACATGTTTCCAACTTACAGCATAGTGTCCACTGCTACATCCAAGTCAGAATGACTGCTTACACTTTGAAGCTTGTCACGGTCCTCGCGTCTAAAACATGTGAGTTCTCAATTGTGGTCGAGGGTACACTTGACAATGAGGGACCACTGTCCTTTTTCTAGTGAATACATTTCAGAACAGTCCAATACCCAATCACTACTGATCTCTATATATTACTACGCTATATAGAGAAGTAGCAGCACACACATGTCTGTGTGAAATGTCACAAAAGAATATGTCACATATAACACAATGTCACACGCGTGTGGCAAACTTTGGAACGGTCCGTGCAGCATGAATACACACTGCACTTCTCCCTCCAGCATCATTGTGGTTTTAGACAGTTTGTAAGGAGTTTCAGTGTGTTTGTAAGGAGTTTCAGTGGAGTTTGTAAGGAATTTCAGTGGAGTTTGTAAGGAGTTTCAGTGGCTTCGCAAGCTGTGCCCTGTACTGTAAAAATCACAGTGATCTGGTAAAGTTTTGTGAATATCAGTATCAATAAAACTGGTCACTGTCTGACCATTCTCCTTTCATTTTGACCAAGTGTACAGAGTAATCTCAACGCCCGGTAAAACTGTACCAGATTCTCAGTGTCACTGACTGTCCCACACTTTGGACCCTACAAATCATTCTTATCAAAACACCATGCCCCTATACAAAACACCCGTCATATCCCGTTACCCCGTGCCGACAGGTGGGAGCCGCCGATTAACGGGATGTCAGGGTCAAGTAATTTTCAGAGCTCTGGGAACGCTGTAGCGGTTGGCCGGCTGGCCAGAAGAAGGGGAGTGTTATCTCTTAGCAGCTCAAGCGGTTAGTAACCACTGCAAAGAGTTGCTAATGTGGAGTAAAACACGAGAGGCTATTCCTTTGCTTTTGAATAGGCGGATCCGTAAAATGGATGCAAATGACATGGACATATGCAAATGATTCTCACATGGATACATATACACCCCCTTCCTGCTTATATAATGGACAGATTATGGTGGCAGGATGGTTCAAATGTTCCTCTGCTAATAACTAAACTGGATTTTCTAGGTTTGTTTCCACTTGAGACCTCAACTTTTCTCTTCAGTCATACACGTACAGAAACGAAAATAAATGCACATATGCGTAAGTAAGTAGTACACATGTCAACGATAAAAGGACAACATGATTACGCAGTGCATGTAAGAAACAACTTAATGTACTCTTTCAATTTTTCAATATATGATCAACAATCAAAAACGTTTATTTATTTGACCATTGTTTGGTATTCAAGTTGATTCATTATGACAGTAAGCACAGAGCACAGCCCTGTCATGGAACTCTTTTGTGTCCTGATTATAATTCCCATCGTTATTGTATTCATCATAACATTGTAAAAACGTTGTTTCAGTTTCTCGTCGTCATCATCATCATCATCATCATCATCATCATCATCATCTCATCATCATCATGTGCCCTGCGCATGGCGTTGGCGATCATGGCACCTCCGTATGAATCTGTCCCTTGTCGCTGAAAGCACATCTCCCACCCTCAGGGGACAACCTGCAAGTCCGTCCAATATTTTCTCCCTGGGTCTATCTTTTAGTTTCTATGTCCCACTAAAATTGTGTAGAAGAAAAGGCAAAACAGAAAAAGGAGTGAGGAAAAAGAAAACAAAAAGTGCAATAAATGACTGTACTCACCTCCAACACATGATCATCCTTACATAGGGAACAGTAGAATAACAGCATCCACAATACTGCAATCAGACAGACAAACCCACCACAAACCATTATGAACTCGTACATGTTCGGTTCGTTTATTAAATGTTTATACATATAATTTAATAGATCACACCAATTCAGCATTCTTAAGAATTGAGCATGAATTCAAAAGGAACACCTTTAAAAAATAAAGCTGAGTTCGTTAATTAAATGCTTATAAATATAATTTAATAGATCACACCAATTCAACATTCTTAAGAATTGAGCATGAATTCAGAAGGAACACCATTAAAAAATAAAGCTGAGGTTTTTAACGAAAAAAACAACAACATTTTGCCCTGAACAAGAATCAGAAAAAAAGTTATGAAGTAGTCTGATTAGTAGAAATAACACAATATCTTATTATCATTATTAGCGTTAT
>JAPXFY010000015.1:62562919-62565419 GCA_030674185.1 Monoplex corrugatus
AGTCAGCATGGATGCCCTGGAATCATCGTGATAAAAGGGCATGAAATGCCTGCCTTTATCTAACCAATCATTTTTGAGTTTCTTCAGAGTATAGTTAAGAGGGATCCACCACGCTCATATGATTCCAATGCGTTCCACTGACAGACCCTTTGCATCAGCTTAATGACGACAAGAGAGAAGCTATCCTCATTGGCACTCGTCAGAAACTTTCTCAGCTGCCTCCTCTTTCTCTCCCATTATGTAACACATCAGTCCCAATTTCTGATTCAGCTAAAAACCTTGGTGTCTGTATTGACTCTACCCTCTCCATGAACAACTTTGTTTCTCACACTGCCAGATCTTGCTACTATCACCTCCATCGTATAAGCCTGATCAGGAAGTATCTCTCTGTGGAAACAACTGCAAAACTCGTTCTCTCCTTCATAATGTCTCGCATTGACTATTGCAATTCACTCCTGTCCGGTCTTCCTGCCTCCACCATTCACATCCTACAGCGCATTCAAAACAATGCTGCACGCCTTGTACTCAAAAAGAAAAAAAAGCTGACCACATATCTCCTCTCCTTGCACAACTTCACTGGGTCCCTGTATCAAAGCGCATACAGTACAAACTAGACACCATGTGCTACAAAAGCCTCAATAACGCAGCCCCCGATTACCTGTCAAGCCTACTTGAGATCTATGTTCCCTCACGTACCCTCCGCTCTGCCTCCGATCCTCTGACTTTTCGCTTTCCACGCACTAAGCTCAATACCTATGGTCCACGAGCCTTCTCTGTTTCTGCTCCACTTTCCTGGAACAAACTTCCTCTCTCAGTCCGTCAGCAATCTACTTTTGTCTCCTTCAAGTCCGCTCTCAAAACTCACCTTTTCTCCTCTGCATAAAATCCTGACCCCACTCAATCCCCTCTGCAGCCTGTCTCCACTCTGAGGGGAATCGCATTGTAATATATAATTGTATATAATATGCTCTCTATAACTTTATTCTTTCTCCCCATTTATAGCCGTGTGCGTGTGTGTGTGTGTGTGTGTGTGTGGTGCGTGCGTGCGTGCGTGCGTGCGTGCGTGCGTGCGTGCGTGTGTGTGCGTGCGTGTGTGTGTGTGTCTGTTTTAGCGCTTAGATTTGATTTTATCAAGATTTTGCGCTATATAAATAAAATATTGTATTGTATTGTATTGTATTGTATTGTATTGTATTGTATTGTATTGTACCTGCGCCAAACCCTACGCGCTGACAAAGTCTTGAAATAAAATGGGTATAATGTGTGGCAGGGGGGTGGGAGACCCATGAAGTATTAAGCCAGTACAACCAGAAACTAGTTGGTATAACCATGCATACAAGATGTGAAATCTTGAGTTCAGTCCCAGCCCATCATCATCATCATCATCATCATCATCATCATCATCATCATCATCATCATCATCATCATCATCATCATCATCATATCATCATCATCATCATCATCATCATCATCATCATCATCATCATCAAGTGCCCTCTTTGTCTTCAACCACTCTGCAAGTCCATCCAATACCTTCTCCCTGGGTCCACCTGGTGCTCTCTTTCAATCCGGCTTTCCTATTGCGACCAGGTGCTCCAATTCCCCTTTCCTCTATAAAATGGCAAATAAATGTTGCCTGTCTTTTCCTAATCTTCATTATGAATGATCGTCTTGTGTCTGCCTCCATCAAGACTTGTCTTGTTTGTTTTCTTTGCTTTACAGTGAAACTATCGCAAGAAACCTAGAAGAAGTCGCAGCCCGCAACATTGAAAACTTACCTGTTCGCTGCCCATCTCAATGTTTCCATCATTCTGGTGGTGTCAGCTTAATGTTTCAAAAATCCCTTCCCTCCCCCCTACCCAGTTTCAAGGTGGTGGTGTCAGTTTAGTGTTTGGCAGGTCCCTTTTTTCCCTTTTCCAGTTTCAAGGCCTTGCCAGCGCATAGGGTTTAGTGCAGGTTCAGGAAATCTGTCAGACAATTATAACTGCTGGCAGATTAGGGTGGAGCGCTTATGGAGTTGCCTAAGCGAGGTGAATCCTTCTTGATATATTCCTATACCCCAATAACTCCACCAGAATGATTGGAACACTAGGGAGGGCAGCCGACACCAATTGTGACCTCCCACCACGAAATCAGTCTTAATTCGCAGTCAGTCGGACAGCACTAGGAGCTGAAAAGGTGACTGAGGGTCTATCTGGGGTGTTTTGACTTTTCTCAAAATTTATTTCTGTAGACTATAATCTATCCCCCACAGAAGTTTGTCTTTGGAAAAAATATTATTAATTAATTTAAAATGGTATTTAAATGCACTGATTGCAGCAGAAAGAACGCAGTTTCCTACCAAATGTACCTATTTTTGTCTCTTATTATGAACCGTAACCTGTACAGTACCAGCTTACGTAAAATACTGACGGAAAGCTCTTTGGTACACCTTTCAGATAATGACAGCTTAAATTAGAAACAAACTGGGTCAAAGCCACGAAATAAAGAAATTTAAGGA
>JAPXFY010000015.1:62570419-62572919 GCA_030674185.1 Monoplex corrugatus
CTTACAAACAGCATACAACTTGAAAACAAATAGCTCAATGGCAGAAACCTCTAGGTTGAGTTTTATGAGGGCACTGTCCCCATTGTATGTTCGTTGCTCTACATTCCCCCACCCTGCACAGGATCACATTCACATTCAGGTTAAGCTTCAGTGGATTAGCGGCTGTTGGCACATCGTGTGTTTCAAACCATGTGAGAGGACTGAAACTTCAAACTGGAAAAACAAATCAAAACAAAACAAAGCAAGCAAAACAAAAACATGCAGACTTGCCATTTACAGAAATGCAAACTCTTAGGCAAACCTATGGAAACAATTTCTCAAGACGTACATTGGTTTCCGATTATCTGTGAGATAATTTTGTTTAATATCATAATAAAACACAACAAAACAAAAACAAAAATATGTGGAGAAATGAATAAGATCTCTGGACGACTGTTTGCTTGTTTGTTTGTGTTTTGTTTGTTTATTGAAATAACCGTCTTATCAACAGGTTTGGACAAGCAGAACGAGAGGAAGCATTACTATGACACAGATTCATCAAAACCCTGTGACTCCCGCACACTGCATTGTCAACCATGCTAGCAAAGCAAAAACCGTAACTCGTTGATTCCCTCAGCCTATCCATCAGCTTCCTGCAGGAAGCTGGTAGATAGGTTGAGGGAATCACAGCCTTAATTTTTTTGCAGATGGTGGATAGGGTGCGGGAGTCACAGGATTAAATAGTGGGATGGAAATAAATTCAAAACACGAAACAGTTTGGAGTTTACACTTTGGACTTTTAACCTTGAGACAGGTTGATAAGTTTAAATACCTGGGAACGAGCATTTCACCAGACCGCAGATGCACATCAGAAATAGCATTCAAGAAGATGAACAGCATTCTTACCAACAAATGCCTATCAGTTAACTTCAGGAAGAACGTTCTTGAATGTTATAGAAAACCGGAAATGTTATACGGTTGTGAGGCGTGGACAGTCAACAAGCAAAAGCCAGATCAAGATTGAGGCAGCCGAGATGTAGTTTCTAAGAAGAATGTTGAGATTTCCATGGACAGAAAAGAAAACAAACGGACAGTTTTGATGGAGGCAGACACAAGAAGATCATTGATAAGGAAGATTAGGAAAAGACAGGCAACATTTATAGGCCATTTTATGAGGAAAGGGGAATTGGAGCACCTGGTCATAACAGGTAAGCTGGAGGGAAAGAGAGCACCAGGTAGACTCAGGGAGAAAAAGATTGGACGGACTTGCAGAGTGGCTGAAGACAGAGAGGGTGGAAGACATGTTTGCGGCAAAAAGGGATAGAAATAGATGGAAGGCCATGATCGCCAACACCATGTGGCAAGGCACTTGATGATGAAGATGATGATGACTTTGGGTTTTATGTGAGACAGTTCATCGCATTTGAACAATACTGCCTGTGCTCTATCCGAATCTGTCAAATGATTATTTGGGAGACTCCATGAGCTGTGTAAACCGTTATTCGCTGGAATGTCTTGGAATGGGAAGGGGTAAAGAACATACTAAACGCTGGTACTACCTGTATAATTGGAAGATTAAGAAGGGCAGAGGTCAAATCAGTTTAACGTTACGGTGAAAAAGAATGGAATGAAAGCATGAGATCGTGAGTCAACAGCTTAAAAAAGAACCAGTCAGCGCTTGTTATTTTACTTTATTATTATCATTATCATTAATATCAGTTTTGTTATATTATTATTATTATTATTATATTATTATTATTATTATTATTAATTTATTGTTACTACTACTATTGTTTTATTATATTAGTCTACTATTATATTATCATATCATCATCATCATCAATCATCATCACCATCATCACCATCATCATCATCATCATCATCATCATCAAAGAAAGAAAGAAGAAGAAGAGAAGAAGAAGAAGAAGAAGAAGAAGAAGAAGAAGAAGAAGAAGAAGAAAGAAGAAGAAGAAGAAGAAGAAGAAAAGAAGAAGAAGAAGAAGAAGAAGAAGAAGAAGAAGAAGAAGAAGAAGAAGAAGAAGAAGAAGAAGAAGAAGAAGAAGAAGAAGAAGAAGAAGAAGAAGAAGAACAAGAAAAGAAAAGAAGAAGAAGAAGAAGAAGAAGAAAAGAAAAGAAGAAGAAGAAGAAGAAAAGAAGAAGACAGAAGAAGAAGAAGAAAAGAAGAAAGAAGAAGAAGAAGAAGAAGAAGAAGAAGAAAGAAGAAGAAGAAGAAGAAGAAGAAGAAGAAGAAGAAGAAAGAAGAGAAGAAGAAAAGAAGAAAAGAAGAAGAAGAAGAAAAGAAGAAGAAGAAGAAGAAGAAAAGAAAAAAGAAGAAGAAGAAGAAAAGAAGAAGAAGAGAAGAGAAAAAAAGAAGAAGAAGAAAGAAGAAGAAAAGAAGAAAAGAAGAAAAGAAAGAACAAGAACAGAAGATAAGCAGAAGAATAGAAATGAAAAGGACATCAACAACAGATGGGTAAAACGTAAGATACTGACGTTTTATTAGCAATATCACGCAGTTAAA
>JAPXFY010000015.1:62592919-62595419 GCA_030674185.1 Monoplex corrugatus
TGACTTCCATTTAGTAGTAATAGTAGTAACAGCAGCAGCAATAGCGTTCGGCTAAGATCCCACGGTAGTTGAAAATCGTAAAGAGCAGGGCATTCACTTGCGTGTTCTAGTATAACATATTGAGAAACTAGGCTTATTTCCTAGCCCCCTTCTCCTTCCACCCTAAAGGCCAGTAACCCTTCTTACCTTTCTTAAGTCTTGGTAAAGGAAAAAAAAAAGGGGGGGGGTGCTGACCTACGGTGACGTGCTCTCAAGGGAAAAAGTAGCCCGAATTTCCAGTGGGAAATCCAGTCTGACAAAAAGAAATGAATGATTATGTATGTTTCAATATTTCCTTACTCTTAGTATAACAGACATATTTGTGTTTAACTCAGTCGACGTTTATGATACTAATACTTCTTTTGTTGTTGATAAATTAATTGAAAGATGTGTCAAATTTGAAAAACAAAACAAACAAAACAAAACAAACAAAACAAAACAAAACAAAATAAAACAAAACAAAACAAAACAAAACAAAACGAAACAAAACAAAACAAAACAAAACAAAAAAACGAAACAAAACACAAACGAAACGAAACGAAACGAAACGAAACGAAACGAAATAAAACAAAACAAAACAAAACAAAACAAAAACGAAACAAAACCCCCAACAACAACACGTTTCGTTAAAAAAAGCAGCAACGATAGACTTAAAAAACAGACAAGCTAGCATTAAACAAAACGAATTCGCAGACAACGTTTAGATCACGTATATCATACCCAGTCTCAGGAAAGCTCTTCTTGCGGTCATTGGGGTCAGGAGTGACTTAAAACAGGAAACCATTAAGATGAGTGGTGCAAACATTTTTGTTTGGTTTTATGAAGACAGGGTCTAGTCCGTACACTGTTAATGTGTTGTTTCACAAAGGGCAGTTCTGAAAGAGAATTCACTTTTACAACCACAAATGGGCAGGAGTGGTCTAGACATTGTAAGTGCATTTCTGTTCCTAAGCTTACTGCCCAAAATATAGGAACCGGAAACAGACACACGCACACACACGCATACACACACACACACACACACACACACACACACACACAACACACACCACACACACACACACACACACACACGTACACACACACGCACACGCATACATATACATGCACGCACACACAACTGCATGCACGGACACATGCAAGCATGCATACACACGTACACATACACATATACACACTCACACACACACACACACACACACACACACACACACACCATTGACACACACACACACACACACACACACGCACGTACGCACACACACACACGCACACACATACACACTCACACACGCACGCACACATACGCACATGCACATACATATACACACACATACACACACGCACGCGCACGCACAACACACACACACACACACACACCACGCACACACGCACGCACGCACGCACGCACACACACACACACACACACACACACACACACGCAGAACACTCATACAGAATCAGACAGGCACGTAGATGGACAAACCGACAGACATACAGACAAAACATCGTTGAAAAACACGACTTAAAAACCATGTGGATATTGATAGTCTTAAGGTTTTATACATAATATGATAGTTCAATCATCGTCAATAGTCGTAAGCCTCCCGTTGAAGGCTTCCATGAGGCTTGCACATACTCTTTTTGGTTCCAAAAGAGGACTAATATTTTAAGCAGGCTGTCTCATCAGTAAATTGTTCTTCATATTTTAGTTTGATTGTTCTCCTCTTCTCATTCAAACTTTGCTTCATTTCCCCTCAGCATCATATTGCCCCCCCCCCCCCCCCTCCCTCTTTCCATTTTTTTACTATGCCAGTTTGTATTCATCATCATCATCATCAGGTGCCCTGCCGCATGGCGTTGGCGACCATGGACTTCCAACCATCTCTATCTTCATTGCCCCTAGCATCTCACCCATCCTCCTCATCCCCAGCCACTCAGCAAGTCCGTCCAGCATTCTCTCCCTGGGTCTACCTGGTGCTCTCTTTCCCTCCAGCTTTCCCGTTGTGACCAAGTGCTCCAAATCCCCCTTCCTCAGAAAATGGCGTATAGATGTTGCCTGTCTTTTCCTAATCTTCCTTATGAGTGATCTTCTTGTGTCTGCCTCCATTAAGACTGTCTCGTTTGTTTTCTTTGCTGTCCATGGAACTCTCAACATTCTTCTTAGAAACCACATCTCGGCTGCCTCAATCTTGCTCTGGCTTTGCTTACTGACTGTCCACACCTCGCATCCGTACAACAGTATTGGTTCTATATAACATTCAAGAACTATCTTTCTGATGTTAATTGATAGGCCTGTGTTGGTAAGAATGCTTGTCATCTTCTTGAATGCTGTTTTGGCTTGGCCGATTCTGCCAGCTATTTCCGATGTGCATCTGTCGTCAGATGAAATGACCGTTCCCAGGTATTTGAACTTATTAACCTGTGTCAAGGTTGTGCCATTTGTTGTTATTTTGTTTGT
>JAPXFY010000015.1:62600419-62602919 GCA_030674185.1 Monoplex corrugatus
CCTGTCAACGGTTTCAATCCTAGATGGAACTCTGTAGCATCATGATTATCATCCTCATCGACATCATCATCGTTGCATTGTAAAAAAAAGTGTGCCAGCTTCTGTGGCCATTAAGGTGGCGTAAAAAATGGGACGCAAAAAGAAAAAAAAGGTGAGCGCAAAGGTAACCTACCTGGGTACGATGATCCAAAAACAAAAATAATAAAAAATAAGGTTAGTGGTGTCTGTGCACGTTTCTTTTTTGTTTGTTGGTAGTGTGATTTTTCATCCCATGTCTTTTTTTGTTGTGTTATTTATTGGGTTAGTGCTGTTCTGATAACTAGTTATGTTACTGTAACATAATTGTGGATAATTGTTGCCATTACGAAACATGAGGAAAATTCACACATTGATGGGCAAAAAAGTGTTGGTTTTGAAATAAACATAAGCAAAGAAACACCAAACAGTCCGTTTTCGAAATCTTGAAATACGTATTAACAAAATCAAAGGCCTGAAAGAGACATTGCCCCTTTGAGGTGATGGTATGTTTCTCGAAAGTGAAGACAATAATTCTGCCTACAATTATAATTGATTTTGCCAGGGATGGACGTTAAAGGTTCTAACGTCTCCTGATATGATGATAAATAACAAACAAACAAACGAACAAACAAACAAACAAAACAAACAAAAACCCAAACAAACATTGTAGATTAGTACCAACATTGCGTCTATTTGGGTACAGTCTCTGGGAATTCATAACCATTGCCTTAAAAATTATATCAGCTAGAAGCATCATGAACTCGTCAGTCCTGCAAGTCATAGTACCAGCAAGAAATCCATTAAGATAACGCTGAAAGACCCCCAAAATCTTAATGCTGATCGACTGGCACTCAGCTGAAATTCCAGTGATCTTTTCTGAAGCAGAATATGTCCCGATGTGCTATCATTAAAAGTATACACGATCACAAACCTACCCAACTAAATATCCAAGATAAACTAATACATTCTGCTTACATCTTATGGAACGTTTAGATAATAGTTGGTTTTAGATCAACAAAACATCATGGAAGTTCGCTAATTGTTGCTATTTCTGGTCCAGTTTCTGTGATTTTCATTGTTTTCTCTGCATTTTGTTTTGTTTACGTGTTCGCTGACAAAGACCAGTCGGCCAAACGTTTTCACCTCTCTGTCTGTCTGTCTGTCTGTTTGTCTGTCTGTCTATCTGTCTCTCTGTCTGTCTCTATGTGTCTATCTCTCTCCCCCCTCTCTCTCTCTCTCTCTCTCTCTCTCTCTCTCTCTCTTTGTCATCTCTGTCCCTCTTTTTCTGTCTGTCTGTCTGTCTGTCTGTCTCTGTGTTCATCGGTTTGTCTGTGTCCCTCTTTCTCTCTCTGCTTGTCTGTCTATCTGTCTCTCTGTCTCTCTCTTTCTATTTGTCTGTCTATCTGTCTTTCTGTCTGTCTCTGTCTGTATGTCAGTCTGTCTCTCTCCCTCTGTCCCCCTCTCTCTCTCCCTGTCTCTCTCCTTCTCTCTCCCCCCTCTCTCTCCCTCTCTCTCTCTCTCTCTGTGTCACTCTCTGTCCCTCTTTTTCTGTCTGTCTGTCTGTCTGTCTGTCTCTGTGTTCATCGGTTTGTCTGTGTCCCTCTTTCTCTCTCTGCTTGTCTGTCTATCTGTCTCTCTGTCTCTCTCTTTCAAATTTGTCTGTCTGTCTTTCTGTCTGTCTCTGTCTGTCTGTCAGTCTCTCTCTCTCCCTCTGTCCCCCTCTCTCTCTCCTGTCTATAATAATAATAATACCTAGGACTTATAAAGCGCACTAAGCCACTGGATCTAGGCGCTGGGGAATGGGGGATATAATAGGAAGTCAGTAAATACAAGACTACACAACAACTTACACATCATCAAATGACAATCAAATACATACATACATCATAATCACATAACATAATGATTTACATTCGCAATCTTCAAAATATGCATACCACGCAATTCAATCAAATATCAGATTCATTCCAATTCAACACTTTTCACTCAGTTTACTCCATATAAACTATTATTCCACCCCTTCCCTACTACCCCCACCCCCACGCGCATACACAAAATCCAATTACACATATCAGCCAGCCGACAAGGTGATGTGGGGAAAAGTGATCAGATGTCGAAATACTGCTGGAAAAGGTGTGTTTTCAAGTTTGACTTGAAAGAAGAAATGGACGGAGAGTGGCGTAATTTCTTGGGAAGAGAGTTCCAAAACTGGGGACCGAAATGCGAAAGTGAGCGAAAGCCATGAGATTTGCGGTTATACTGTATCTGCCTGAGGAGTCTTGAATCAGAGGAAGAGCGGAGAGACCGAGGAAGAGCGGAGAGACCTCTCTCTCTCTTTCGATACGCATTCTCATTTTATTTTCCTGTTTCTGGCATAAAATAGCAAAAATCAGTATGAAAAAAGAACATGCATAAGACAAATATTCTTGATGACCAAATACTTCAAGAGTGCGAGATGCATGAAAAGAGGATTTTTCGACCA
>JAPXFY010000015.1:62615419-62622919 GCA_030674185.1 Monoplex corrugatus
GGTTAACAATGCAGGAAGCTGGTGAACAGGGTGAGGGAGTCAACAGTTATGTTATTGCTTTACTAGCATGGTTAACAATGCAGGATGCTGGTGAACAGGGTGAGGGAGTCAAACAGTTATGTTATTGCTTTACTAGCATGGTTAACAATGCAGGAATGCTGGTGAACAGGGTGAGGGGTCAAAAGTTATGTTATTGCTTTACTAGCATGGTTAACAATGCAGGATGCTGGTGAACAGGGTGAGGGTGTCAACAAGTTATGTTATTGCTTTACTAGCATGGTTAACAATGCAGGATGCTGGTGAACAGGGTGAGGAGTCAACAAGTTATGTTATTGCTTTACTAGCATGGTTAACAATGCAGGATGCTGGTGAACAGGGTAAAGGGGTCAACAAGTTATGTTATTGCTTTACTAGCATGGTTAACAATGCAGGAAGCTGGTGAACAGGGTGAGGGAGTCAAACAGTTATGTTATTGCTTTACTAGCATGGTTAACAATGCAGGTGCTGGTGAACAGGGTGAGGGAGTCAACAAGTTATGTTATTGCTTTACTAGCATGGTTAACAATGCAGGATGCTGGTGAACAGGGTGAGGAGGTCAAAAGTTATGTTATTGCTTTACTAGCATGGTTAACAATGCAGGAATGCATGGTGAACAGGGTGAGGGAGTCAACAAGTTATGTTATTGCTTTACTAGCATGGTTAACAATGCAGGATGCTGGTGAACAGGGTGAGGGAGTCAACAAGTTATGTTATTGCTTTACTAGCATGGTTAACAATGCAGGAAGCTGGTGAACAGGGTGAGGGAGTCAAAAGTTATGTTATTGCTTTACTAGCATGGTTAACAATGCAGGATGCTGGTGAACAGGGTGAGGGAGTCAAAAAGTTATGTTATTGCTTTACTAGCATGGTTAACAATGCAGGTAGCTGGTGACAGGGTGAGGGAGTCAAAAGTTATGTTTGCTTTACTAGCATGGTTAACAATGCAGGAAGCTGGTGAACAGGGTGAGGAGTCAACAGTTATGTTATTGCTTTACTAGCATGGTTAACAATGCAGGAAGCTGGTGGACAGGTGAGGGGGTCAAAAGTTATGTTATTGCTTTACTAGCATGGTTAACAATGCAGGAGCTGGTGAACAGGGTGAGGAGTCAAAAAGTTATGTTATTGCTTTACTAGCATGGTTAACAATGCAGGTGCTGGTGACAGGGTGAGGGAGTCAACAAGTTATGTTATTGCTTTACTAGCATGGTTAACAATGCAGGAGCTGGTGAACAGGGTGAGGGGTCAAAAAGTTATGTTATTGCTTTACTAGCATGGTTAACAATGCAGGAGCTGGTGAACAGGTGAGGGGGTCAACAAGTTATGTTATTGCTTTACTAGCATGGTTAACAATGCAGGATGCTGGTGAACAGGGTGAGGAGGTCAAAAAGTTATGTTATTGCTTTACTAGCATGGTTAACATGCAGGAAGCTGTTGGACAGGGTGAGGAGTCAAAAAGTTATGTTATTGCTTTACTAGCATGGTTAACAATGCAGGAAGCTGGTGAACAGGGTGAGGGAGTCAACAAGTTATGTTATGCTTTACTAGCATGGTTAACAATGCAGGATGCTGGTGAACAGTGTGAGGGGTCAAAAAGTTATGTTATTGCTTTACTAGCATGGTTAACAATGCAGGAAGCTGTTGGACAGGGTGGGAGTCAAAAAGTTATGTTATTGCTTTACTAGCATGGTTAACAATGCGGAAGCGGTGGACAGGGTGAGGGAGTCAAAAAGTTATGTTATTGCTTTACTAGCATGGTTAACAATGCAGGAAGCTGGTGGACAGGGTGAGGAAGTCAAAAAGTTATGTTATTGCTTTACTAGCATGGCTAACAATGCAGGAAGCTGGTGACAGGGTGAGGGGTCAAAAAGTTATGTTATTGCTTTACTAGCATGGTTAACAATGCAGAAGCTGGTGAACAGGGTGAGGGGTCAAAAAGTTATGTTATTGCTTTACTAGCATGGTTAACAATGCAGGTGTGGTGAACAGGGTGAGGGAGTCAAAAATTATGTTATTGCTTTACTAGCATGGTTAACAATGCAGGAAGCTGGTGAACAGGGTGAGGAGTCAAAAAGTTATGTTATTGCTTTACTAGCATGGTTAACAATGCAGGAAGCTGTTGGACAGGGTGAGGGGTCAAAAGTTATGTTATTGCTTTACTAGCATGGTTAACAATGCAGGAAGCTGGTGGACAGGGTGAGGGTCAAAAGTTATGTTTTGCTTTACTAGCATGGTTAACAGTGCAGGAAGCTGTTGGTCAGGGTGAGGAGTCAAAAGTTATGTTTTTGCTTTACTAGCATGGTTAACAATAGCAGGAAGCTGGTGAACAGGGTGAGGGTCAAAAGTTATTTTATGCTTTACTAGCATGGTTAACAATCAGGAAGCTGTGGACAGGGTGAGGGGTCAAAAGGTTATGTTTTTGCTTTACTAGCATGGTTAACAATGCAGGGTACTGGTGGACAGGGTGCAGGAGTCAAAGGGTTAAGTTTTGCTTTACTAGCATGGTTAACAATGCAGGGTCCGGTGGACAGGTGCAGGAGTCAAAGGGTTAAGTTTTGCTTTACTAGCATGGTTAACAATGCAGGGTACGGTGGACAGGGTGCAGGAGTCAAAGGGTTAAGTTTTGCTTTACTAGCATGGTTAACAATGCAGGGTACCGGTGGACAGGGTGCAGGAGTCAAAGGGTTAAGTTTTGCTTTACTAGCAGGGTTAACAATGCAGGGTACCGGTGGACAGGTGCAGGAGTCAAAGGGTTAGTTTTGCTTTACTAGCAGGGTTAACAATGCAGGGTACCGGTGGACAGGTGCAGGAGTCAAAGGGTTAAGTTTTGCTTTACTAGCAGGGTTAACAATGCAGGGTACCGGTGGACAGGGTGCAGGAGTCAAAGGGTTATGTTATTGCTTTACTAGCAGGGTTAACAATGCAGGTACCGGTGGACAGGGTGCAGGAGTCAAAGGGTTAAGTTTTGCTTTACTAGCAGGGTTAACAATGCAGGGTACCGGTGACAGGGTGCAGGAGTCAAAGGGTTATGTTATTGCTTTACTAGCAGGGTTAACAATGCAGGGTACCGGTGGACAGGATGCAGGAGTCAAAGGGTTAAGTTGTTGCTTTACTAGCAGGGTTAACAATGCAGGTACCGGTGGACAGGGTGCAGGAGTCAAAGGTTAAGTTTTGCTTTACTAGCAGGGTTAACAATGCAGGGTACCGGTGGACAGGGTGCAGGAGTCAAAGGGTTAAGTTTGTTGCTTTACTAGCAGGTTAACAATGCAGGGTACCGGTGGACAGGGTGCAGGAGTCAAAGGGTTAAGTTGTTGCTTTACCAGCAGGGTTAACAATGCAGGGTACCGGTGGACAGGGTGCAGGAGTCAAAGGGTTAAGTTGTTGCTTTACTAGCAGGGTTAACAATGCAGGGTACCGGTGGACAGGGTGCAGGAGTCAAAGGGTTAAGTTGTTGCTTTACTAGCAGGGTTAACAATGCAGGGTACCGGTGGACAGGGTGCAGGAGTCAAAGGGTTAAGTTTTTGCTTTACTAGCATGGTTAACAATGCAGGGTACCGGTGGACAGGGTGCAGGAGTCAAAGGGTTAAGTTTTTGCTTTACTAGCAGGGTTAACAATGCAGGGTACCGGTGGACAGGGTGCAGGAGTCAAAGGGTTAAGTTTTGCTTTACTAGCATGGTTAACAATGCAAGAAGCTGGTGGACAGCGTGCAGGAGTCAAAGGGTTAAGTTTTGCTTTACTAGCATGGTTAACAATGCAAGAAGCTGGTGAACAGGGTGCAGGAGTCAAAGGGTTAAGTTTTGCTTTACTAGCATGGTTAACAATGCAGGAAGCTGGTGAACAGGGTGCAGGAGTCAAAGGGTTAAGTTTTGCTTTACTAGCATGGTTAACAATGCAGGAAGCTGGTGAACAGGGTGCAGGAGTCAAAGGGTTAAGTTTTGCTTTACTAGCATGGTTAACAATGCAGGAAGCTGGTGAACAGGGTGCAGGAGTCAAAGGGTTAAGTTTTGCTTTACTAGCATGGTTAACAATGCAGGAAGCTGGTGAACAGGGTGCAGGAGTCAAAGGGTTAAGTTTTGCTTTACTAGCATGGTTAACAATGCAGGAAGCTGGTGAACAGGGTGCAGGAGTCAAAGGGTTAAGTTTTGCTTTACTAGCATGGTTAACAATGCAGGAAGCTGGTGAACAGGGTGCAGGAGTCAAAGGGTTAAGTTTTGCTTTACTAGCATGGTTAACAATGCAGGAAGCTGGTGAACAGGGTGCAGGAGTCAAAGGGTTAAGTTTTGCTTTACTAGCATGGTTAACAATGCAGGAAGCTGGTGAACAGGGTGCAGGAGTCAAAGGGTTAAGTTTTGCTTTACTAGCATGGTTAACAATGCAGGAAGCTGGTGAACAGGGTGCAGGAGTCAAAGGGTTAAGTTTTGCTTTACTAGCATGGTTAACAATGCAGGAAGCTGGTGAACAGGGTGCAGGAGTCAAAGGGTTAAGTTTTGCTTTACTAGCATGGTTAACAATGCAGGAAGCTGGTGAACAGGGTGCAGGAGTCAAAGGGTTAAGTTTTGCTTTACTAGCATGGTTAACAATGCAGGAAGCTGGTGAACAGGGTGCAGGAGTCAAAGGAATATAAAACAATAAACGAACACGTAAACTCATCTTTCAGGGCAGAAATTGTGACGCGTCTGAGATGCAAACCCACGACCATGACTTATGGGCATGGCCCCGACAGCTTATTCTATGTATTATAGTTTGAGATGTCTGTGGGCATGGTACTCAAGCCAACAGAGCTAACAGACCCATTAACAACTGCTGCCTGCCTACGTGTCGACCCCTATGACTCAATGCTGTCAGCAGCGTGGCGCTTTGATAAACTGTTTAAAAGAGCCTCATGGACAACAAAGAAAACAACAAACGAGACAGTCTTGAAAGAAAGCAAACACAAACAGAACATAAATATTGAAAATAAGGAAAAGACAAGCAACTTTCGTATGACATTTTACGTGACAAGAGAAATTTGAGCTCCTAGTCATAACAGGAACGCTAGAGGGAAAAAGAGCACCGGAGAGACCCAAGGAGATAACATTAATAGAATTACCCTCCAAGGTAATTCCTGCAGCGTTCACCGCCTTAACTTCAAGTTTGAAGCTTGTTCAAGAGGAGTTCATAACAGACAGACAATTCCATATCCGCTCCACCCAAATCTGCCTGCGATTATCCCGCAGATTCCCCGAGCCTGCGCAAAACTCTACACGCTAACTAGATCTTGAAATAAGGAGCGTAAACAGGGACAGGGGGGGGGGGGGGGGGGGAGGAGAAGGCTATCGTAACACTAGTCTGGCACCGTCAGAATGATGGAAACATTAAAATGGGCAGCAACCAGGCCAATGTTTAATGTGGCAGGCTGGGGCCGACCTCAAGCGTTTTTTTTTTTTATTATTATTATTTTAAGGCGACTCTACCTCCAGGGAGGAGTCTGCCATTGTTCACGTCTAGTCGATTATCTGGATTCAAAGGTTCATACTAAAGCGGAGTCCTGAGCGTAATAGTTTCGTACTTTCTAAACTTTGCTTACAAAAACAGCACAAAAAAAACACACAAAAAAAAGTAAAGATTTCAAACATTATTTTTTCCAGTGATGTTTGTTGCCTTTTTTTTTTTTCCGGTTTTGTACCTTTTAATTAACCATTAACTGAAATATACTATGGCATTTTTCTTTACTTTGCCGACTTTTTTTTTTTTCTTCTGTATCCAGACAAATACAGTTCGGAATGTCCTTTACCTCTGCATCATTTTCATTGTGAAATGTTTACAGATTTTCTAGGGCGAAGTGACGGAAGGAGACAGAGATAAAAGTTCACTCTCTCTAAACAGCGACAAGGAGCTGTTGCTATGAAATGGTCACATTATGTGATCAACCTTTCACAATTAGATGGATGAGAGAGAGAGAGAGAGAGAGAGAGAGAGAGAGAGTGAGAGAGAAAGAAAGAAAGAGAGAGAAAGATAGATAGATATATAGATAGAGGGAGAGAGAGAGAGAGAGAGAGAGAGAGAGAGAGAGAGAGAGATGGAGAGAGAGAGAAACAGACAGACAGACAGAGACAGAGAAGAGAGAGAGACAGACAGACCGACACAGAGACAGAGAGAGAGAGATTCAGAGACAGATAGAGACAGAGAGAGACAGATAGAGACAGAGAGAGACAGAGAGAGACAGAGAGAGATAGGGGGAGAAAGACAAAGAGAGAGAGAGACAGAGAAAGAGAGAGAGAGAGAGAGAGAGAGAGACAGAGAGAGAGAGAGAGAAAGAAGAAGTATAAGAAGTAGAAGAAGAAGAAGAGAAAGAAAAACTGAACTAATCTATACTGATTTGTTTCTTCAAATTCATAATTTTCTTGTAATTTTCTGTTTTAGAAAACTCAGAGAATTGTTCTCATTGAGAATAATTCACCACATGAAACAGCCCTGTCTGACCGTTTACAACAAGTGTCAGAATGAAAAAGAAAACCAAAACCTAAAACAAAACAAACACACACACACACACACACACACACACACACACACACACACACACACACACACACACACACACACACACACACACACACACACACACACATAAATCAAAACCAAAACAAAATCAGAAACAAGCAAGCATACAAAAAACACACTTTCTTATGTGTTTGTGTGAGCATGCCCACAGTGGAGGAAGAAAGAAAAGAACTAATCAATATCAATCTTTTCGCATTAAGGAAACCTCTCCGTTCTGTCTGAAGTAGTATGTTTTGAACTCCAGCACACGGAGGAAATTGCCACTCAAAGCCGACATCCATACAAAATTGTTGATCTCAAGCCTGTGTCAAATCCGACATGTATGAGTCGAAACACAAAGAAACACAACGACGAGAGAAATGTCTCTTTATTACTTTATATTGTTGTCGTTCTGTTAATGCGCAGAGGTGTTATAAACCTATGATGAAACATAGCAATCATCATCATCATCATCATCATCGTCATCATCATCATCATCAGATGCCCTGCCGCATGGCGTTGGCGATCATGGACTTCCATCTGCCTCTATCTCTCGTTGCCCCTAGCATCTCTCCCACCCTCCTCGTCCCCAGCCGCTCTGCAAGTCCGTCCAGCATTTTCTCCCTGGGTCTACCCGGTGCTCTCTTTCATAGCAATGCGAATGATAAACATTGTGTTATGGAGTTCTGTTATGGGTTAAGATTGTTGTTATAGGCTGTATTTTACACTTCCTTTTTATGATAATCATATCCTCCTGAGAAGGGAGAAGATGTTGTTGGATGGACTTTCAGGGTGGTTGAGGACAGAGAGGATGGGAGATGTGCTTGCAGCGACAAGGGATAGATTCGTGTGGCGGTCCATGACTGCCAACACCACGCGGCAGGGCACATGATGATGATGATGATGATGATGATGATGATGATGATGATGATGATGATGATGAT
>JAPXFY010000015.1:62635419-62640419 GCA_030674185.1 Monoplex corrugatus
AACAACAAAATAGTAAGAGAAAGGAGAAGAAGAATGCAAAGAAGAAGAATGCAAAGAATGCGAGAAGAAGAAGAGAAGATGCGAAGAAGAAGAAGAAGAAGAAAGAAGAATGAAGAAAGAGAATGCGAAGAAGAAGAAGAATGCGAAGAAGAATGCGAAGAAGAAGAATGCGAAGAATGCGAAGAAGAAGAAGAATGCGAAGAAGAATGCGAAGAAGAAGAATGCGAAGAATGCGAAGAAGAAGAAGAATGCGAAGAAGAATGCGAAGAAGAAGAATGCAAAGAAGAAGAAGAATGCGAAGAAGAAGAAGAAGAAGAAGAAGAGACGAAGAAGAAGAAGAATGCGAAGAAGAAGAAGAAGAAGAAGAAGAAGAAGAGCAACAACAACAACAACAAAAACAACAATCTCCGGTGAAAGAACCTCGCGTTTAATTGTTCACGGTTGCATAGGGATCTTCTCCAATTTTTTTTTATGACTGGTGTCGTAACTGCTAAGTCTTTTGATGGGTCGATAAACTGGATGCTCCTTTGCACCGTGTGCTTACTGTGCATTTGGCATCGGCTATTGATTTTGTGTGTGTGTGTGTGTGTGTGTGTTTAATTAAAAGGGTGGGAGGTTAATTTCCAATGACAAAAGATAGATTCGTACGGCGGGCCATGATCGCAAACACCATGCGGCAGGACACATGATAATGATGATGATAATGATAATGATGATGATGACGACGACGACGACGACAACAACAACGACCACAACAACGACGACGACGACGATGATGATGATGATTATCATGATGATGACGATGATGATGGCGATGACGATGACGATGACAATGACAATGACAACGACGACGACGACGACAACGACAACGACGACGACGACGACGACGATGATGATGATGACGATGATGATGATGATGTTGAAAGGCAACGTATACAGGAGGGTATACGTCAGGCTTCCTGTCGGAAGGTCCTGGGTTTGATCCACACAGGTACCTCCACGAAATAGTTGGAGGGTGGGCATTAATTTTCTGAACTCCAAGGCCAATATACGTGTGCAGACATGTTGGTGACTATAGCTCCATTCGTGTCCATACGCATGCAGAATATCACCATGGCACGTTAAAGATCCTCTAAGTCATTGTCAGTGGCCGGCTTATAGAAACTTAACAACACACAACGCGAGCAACCACCAAAGGTTGCAGACTGTGCAAGAGCATATCGCCTGCACAATTTAGACAAAGCAATATACACACGCGCTCCCGTGGATACAAGAGCGTTTAAGAAAACTAACAAACGCACATACATACACGAACATACACACACATATAACACACACACACACACACACACACACACACACACACACACACCACACACACACACACACACACACAACACACATGCAAACACACACACACACACACACACACACACACACACACACACACACACACATACATTGAACGCACACACACACACAACACACACACATGTTCGCACACACGCACAACACACACACACACACACACACACACACACACACACACACACACACACACACACACACCACACACACACACAAACACACACACACACACAAATACACAAACACACACACACACACACACACACTCTCACACACACACACACACACACACATGAACGCACACACACGCACACACACACACACACACACACACTCACACACGCACGCTCGCAAGCACACACACAATCACACACAACACACATCCAACACACAGTCAAACCAAACCAAACCAAACCAGTCCAAACCAGTCCAAACCAAACCAACCAACCAACACACCAACCAACCAACCAACAAATCAAAAAGGAGAAAAACAAACAAACAAACAAACAAACAAACAAAACAAACAAACAAACAAAAACAAAAACAGATGTTCTTCTCAACACCTGTTTATTCATTAATTTAAAAGCAAGGTACAAGAATGTCGTACTCTCTTGGAAGGGAGAACGCTGAGGTTTGAAAACAAAAATGCAGTGAATCAGAATACAAGAGGAGGGTAAAAACATGTCCGTAACGTTCCCTAACTCCTCCACAGGTATGTTTTCACACAGTCGTCTCCCTTGCCGGACGTTAACCTCGTTTTTGGTCGAGTGGTGTTAATCAGATTCGAGTTTTGCGTCATTGCACACTTAATTATCTCCTTCCATTTTGGTGCTATACTTAAATGTATTTAAAAACAATTATTGTCAGAGCATGTAGAAAATCTGTTTTTCCTGAAAAAACAAACAAACAAACAAAAGAACAAATAAACAAACAAACAAACAAAACACGATACCAATGACAACAAATCACCGCGGGAATAAGCCATGTTTAATTCAAAAAGAAAAAGAAATGAACAAGGAATATTGTGTCCCTTATTATACATTATAGTTAAGTTGGGTTTTGTATTGGTTTCACTATCGACATATTACTCTGAAGCCCCCTCCACACCCTAAGACTGTAAAAAAAATTCTTGCTGTATTTTTTCACTCCAAATTGTTACACTTCCAAACGCTTGCGACTCAGTCTGTGGAAAATAAGGTCGTTTGTAAAAAGTCACATTCCAAAAGTTGTCTCACTTTTTCCATATGGTTCGAATTCTGAACTGTCAAATTACCTGTATATCTCTCTCTCTCTCTCTCTCTCTCTCTCTCTCTCTCTCTCTCTCTCTCTCTCTCTCTCTCTCTCTCTCTCTCTCTCTCTCTCTCTCTCTCTCTCTCTCTCTCTCTCTCTCTCTCTCTCTCTCTCTCTCTCTTTCTCTTCTCTCTCTCTGTCTATGTGCTGTCTCTTGCTCTCTCTGTCTGTCTGTCTCTGTCCCTGTCTCTGTGCTGTCTCTCGTTCTCTCTCTCTCTCTCTCTCTCTCTCTCTCTCTCTCTGTCTGTCTGTCTGTCTGTCTCTGTCTCTGTGCTGTCTCTCGCTCTCTGTCTGTCTGTCTGTCTCTGTCTCTGTGCTGTCTCTCTCTTCTCTCTCTCTCTCTCTCTCTCTCTCTCTCTCTCTCTCTCTCTCACACACACACACACACACCTTTAATTGTGTTCCTTGCTGTCCCATATTCCAGGTTACCACTGCGACAACAAACTCTTGCACACACTTCTCTACAAAGCTGTAACAATGCATGGCAACGGGGATAATGATCACGATGAAGCTGTATGGTGCTCCATTGTACATGTAGATTGAGACTGAGCTACAAGCATCTGTTTCGTGCTTCCTTGTCATTATATTATCCTGGCGGTAATTGAGCCTGAGAGATACAGACACCACCAGCGTCGGTCAGGACTTCAGGGTAACACCCTCAGTGTTACAGCTATTGAGTGGATGAGTTGGTCAGGACTTTAGGGTAACACCCTCAGTGTTCCAGACAGCTATTGAGTGGTTGAGGCACGACGTCTCTATGAGCCCATTGCACGCTTAGTTCTTGGTAGCAGTCAGTTTGGTCAAAAATTGTCAACATTAATTTTGTTTTCAAAACAACTGACTGACTGGACTTAAACCCACTCTTTTTCCAGTAGGCAGCTTTTGTTTGGTTTGATCATTGCACCGCAATGACATTTTGTTTTCACCCATTTCATGTTATTTCCCCGACTAGTTTTTCTTTGTTCAGGTTCATAACATTGTCATCGCAATGGATGTGAGGAGGTTATAATAATAATAATAATAATAATAATAATAATAATAATAATAATAATAATAATAATAATAATAATCATGTTAATAATGTTAATAATGTTAATGATAATAATAATAATATAATAATAATAATAATAATAATAATAATAATAATAATAATAATAATAATTATATATATACATCAATACGTATACAAATACACACACACACACACACACACACACACACACACACACACACACACACACACACACACATATATATATATATATATATATATATATATATATATATATATATATATATGACACAACAAGCTGCTAGTTCTTCTTCTTCTGTTTCAACATTTTCTTCCCTTCTTTTCAATTCTTTCCTTTCATTCTTATTTTTCTTCCTTTCAGAAAAAGCCAAGCAAAACAACTTTTACGTTTTACTAGATCGTAATAATATTCACACTCTCGTTGTCACCTTTTCAATACTTCTCTTTTTTCTCTACCGAACTAACCTCGTTCATATTAATATACTTTTAAGTAGTGTGTGCTGCAGTTCGGGTCAAAAACATTACTATATCTATAAACATCACACAACTTTTTTTTGCTTGAGAATCCTGTCCCTGTTTATGTGTCTGCACTCATGATCTGTCCTTGTTTTCAACTTTGAAAATGTGTCAGAGAAACATTCTATGATATTTGTTTTTTTGTTATGCCAAAGCAGCACTACAAGTCCATTGTGTGTGTGTGTGTGTGTGTGTGTGTGTGTGTGTGTGTGTGTGTGTGTGTGTGTGTGTGTGTGTGTGTGTGTGTGTGTGTGTGTGTGTGTGTGTGTGTGTGTGTTGTTTCGTTTTTGTTCTATGACTATCGTAAAAATGTGAATGGAATACAGAAAAAAGGAGATAGTGAATGAATCAGTGAGAGAAAAGAAGAAAGAAAGAAAGAAAGAAAGAAAGAGAGAGAGAGGGGGGGCCAGACAGACAGACAGAAACAGACAGAGAGAGAGAGAGACAAAGAGAGGAACAGAGAGAGAAATAGAGAGAAAGAGAGACACGGAAAGAGAGAAAGAGAGACAGACATAAATGCAGACAGAAAAAACAGAGACACAGACAGGGAGGGAGGGAGGGAGGGAGAGAGAGAGAGAGAGAGAGAGAGAGAGAGAGAGAGAGAGAGAGAGAGATACAGACAGACAGACAGACAGATAGACAGACAGACAGAGACAGAGAAAATTAGAGAAAGAGACAGACAGACAGAAACAGACAGTGACAGACAGAGAGAGTTCAGTATCTGATTCCGCTGACATCATATTTCAGACGATTTACACAAATCATAGGTTATTGCTCCTCATGAATGGGTACC
>JAPXFY010000015.1:62660419-62665419 GCA_030674185.1 Monoplex corrugatus
AGGAAAACCATGGACAGGAGAAAGAGAAAGAAAAAAGTTAACGACGTCAATAGGTGCTCCTGTGGAGCACCTTCGTCCGGTAGGGACCGTCATGCGGCGCAGGTGACACCAGACCGTCAGCCAGCTACTGCGACCAAAATTAAATTCAAACACACCAAAATAGCAACATGGAACATCAGAACAATGTTGCAGAAAGGTAAATTAGACAACATCAAAATGGAGATGGAAAGGCTTAACATCAGTATTTTGGGACTGGGGGAAGTGAGATGGAAGGGGGCAGGCATAATAACATCAGGAGAATATACAGTGATATACTCTGGTGGTAATTCACATGAAAGAGGAGTAGGCATCATAATCAGGTGTACTGTACACTCAAAACGTGGTCAGGTCACTCTTAGCGATGAATGTGACTGCTTTGTCATCGGTTTGTTTGTTCTTTTTGTTGTTTATTGTTGTTGCTGATGTTGTTGTTGTTGTTGTTGTTGTTGTTGTTGCTGTTTGGTTTGGTTTGAACTGATTTGATTTGGTTGGATTGTTTGTATGTATATTTGTATATTTGTTTGTTTTTTAATTCATGCCAGCTGGTATGGCGTTCGTTGATGTTGTTGATTGGTTTGGTTTGGTTTGGTTTGGTTTGGTTTGGTTTGGTTTGGTTTGGTTTGGTTTGGTTTGGTTTGGTTTGGTTTGGTTTGGTTTGGTTTGGTTTGGTTCGGTTCGGTTCGGTTTGGTTTGGTTTGGTTTGGTTTGGTTTGGTTTGATTTGGTTTGGTTTGGTTTGGTTTGGTTTGGTTTGGTTTGATTTGGTTTGATTTGGTTTGTTTTGGTTTGGTTTGGTTTGGTTTGGTTTGATTTGGTTTGATTTGGTTTGTTTTGGTTTGGTTTGTGGTTTGGTTTGGTTTGGTTTGGCTTAGTTTCGTTGTTTGTCTTTAATTCCTGACAGCTTGTATGGGGGTTGTTGATGACTTCTCTTCCTTATCACACTTTGAGCCATTCTTGTTAAATCCATGGAGTGTAGTCAACCTAAGTGCGACATTTGGCGCATTAAATACCAAAGTAAAAAGGAACCACACGTTCTTATTCTTTTTCGTGTTTTAAGTCTTGTTCTATTAATCACGCGTTCTTTGTTTGTTTGTTTGCTTTTTGTTCCTGTTTGCCTGAACACTGGCAGTCACACATGCTTTAGATTACCAACGTAAGAGTTCATGTTCTCGGTCAAACGATTGTATCTCTCTTCTTTTCGTCCGAGCCGCTTTTACCAGGAACGTGTAGGGCAGAGATGAAGCCGACGATATGCGGCACGACGGGAGGTCTGGAAGAACGTCATGCTATTGATGCTGAATATTCTGAGACTCCGTCAATCTACAACCAGCATGGTCTCCCTCTGTTATCTGGCTTTGAAGCCTAAGTCTCACCTGTCCCACCTGTCGGGGTCACTGGATTCAGTGTTGGCCGCCGTACATTTATACACTACCATCTCCCTCCAGGCCGCTCTGTCTTAACTTTTGCGGACAATTTCTTGAACATTAAGGCCATTGATGTTGGTTATGTTCTCGATGCATGGGATCGGAGGTCTGGCTTTCTTCCATTTTGCCACTGTTTTTCCTTGAAAGATGGTTGCCATGAGGTCCGTGTTCTTGCTGTGTGGCACATGGCCATTGTATTTTAGACATTTCTTGATGATGTCTGCTAGTAAGTTTCTGGTGGTATCAAGTTCTTTCACGACACTTTCATTACTTGTTCTATCTGTCCCTTTGACACGTATAAGTCTCCCATAAAATCACATCTCTGCTGCCTCAGTTTTTCTGCAATCAGTATTTCTCAGAGTCCAAGCTTTGCGGCCATAAATCACAAATGGCCAGATCAAATGATTTAAAAGTCTAACTGCCAGGCCATCTGTTAAGCCTCTGCCTTTCCGGATGTTGTTGAGTTGGACCATTTTTTCCCATTCCAACTCAAATTTTGATAAGTTGTTTTTACAGAACCAAGATATTTGAAATCCCTAACATTTTCTAAAGGAAGCCTGAGTTACCAGATGGTTGTATAGGCTGCCTTGTTGAGTGATAGCCGTGTCTGGTGACCAAACCACTTCATGTGTTGATGCATTATGCGTTGGTAGATTTAAAATAGCATCGAGAAGCTGTCTCAACGATTTTTTTATCACCAACCTTAGTGCCACATCTGGCATCACAGCTACCAAAGTGAGAGTCCATGTTCTTGGTCAAAACGATTGTATCACCAATCGAAACTCTCTTCAGAAGTTAACCAGATCAGCGAAATCTGTGAGTGTGAAAAGGACGACAGGCGTGTTAGTCTGCGCTTTGTCCTGAATGGTGGTGTGGATGATAGGAACGTGGAAGGTCTTCTAGTCCTTTGTAGTACCCTGAGAGATCGATGGCCTTTTACTCAAACCCGCAATAAAAGAGTTTCACAGTGACTGAACAATCGATCGATTAGCGAAAATCAACTGGGGCAAGCGTTCGCTTCTGTTTGTGTGCCTTTCTATTCTCTACCTTCCTCTCCCCATACCACCATTTTCGTTTTAAACTAAGTGATATAATTGTAAAATTAACAGTTAATATACATGTTATTTTATGTTGATAATACAACGCACACACACACTCTCTCTCTCTCTCTCTCTCTCTCTCTCTCTCTCTCTCTCTCTCTCTCTCTCTCTCTCACACACACACACACACACACACACACACACACACGTATATATGTGTATAATATATATATATATATATATATACATATATATATATATATATATATATATATATATACATATATATATATTATATGTGTGTGTGTGTGTGTGTACATATATATATATATATATATATATACATATATATATATATATATATATATACATATATATATATATATATATATATATATATATGTATGGATAGATAGATCGATAGACAGACAGATAGATAGATAGATAGACAGACAGACAGACAGATAGATATATAGATATAGATAGATAGATAGATAGATAGATAGATAGATAGATAGATAGATAGATATATAGATAGATAGGTAGATAGATAATTATCAATATCTGTATTGCGTTATTATATGTACACAGGTAGCATGTTTTGTTTTTGATGACTTTATATTAATATTGAACTTTGTCAGCGTTCTTTCTCGTGTAATAGTATATACGCAAGCACCATTCTCTCATATTCTAACATTTTGTCATTTGTATTGGAGAGTTCAGTTCCCGATCAGTCTAGGGGTAAATGCAAATGGACGTGTAGTGATTAGTTTTTACCCTTGGGAATTCAGACTAATCCTAAATCAATTCTAACCATGTACAGGCAAAGTGAAAAAAAAGTTAAAAAAAAAGAAAAAGAAAAAGAAAAATAGAGAAACAGAGCGAAGAATAGAAAGTGAGAAAAACGAAGTGACCGAAAGGAAGAACGAAAGAAACGAAGAAGAAAAACAAAGAAAACACAAAAGAAATAATGAACAACCGATGGATAAAACAGACGAATGGAGAAATGAAGGTAGGAAGGAACGAACAAACAGGAAAAAAACGAAAAAAAAAACGTACTGACCAGTCGCCGGGGTGTAGTGGTTAACGCAACGGACTACCGACTGGAAGGTTGTGGATTCTAATCCTCATCAATCCCTTCAAAAATCATTATGGGATTTTTCGGCTCTAAGCGGCTCCTACCCACAGTTGGGCGTGCTATGGGCTGATTGGGAAGACTGGGACCACAGAGTCGAGACTCATCCACTTCATGGATGCGTCATTGAGGGTGTTGCTCAAATCTTCTGACCAGCACAGCAGGTGTCTGTATCTCGCGGGCCTGGTTGACGTCAGGATATATTATTATAGTAGAGTACAGCCCTGTCACGAAGTCTCAATCCTGGACGGAACTCCATATCATCATGATTATCATCTTCATCGCCATCATCATCATAGCATTGTAAAAATGTGTGCCAGCTTCAGTGGCCATTAAGGTAGCGTAGAAAATGGGATGAAAAAGAAAAAAAAAAAATGACGCAAAGGTAACCTCCATATCATCATGATTATCATCGCATCGCCATCATCATCATCGCATTGTAAAAAAGTGTGCCAGCTTCAGTGGCCATTAAGGTGGCGTAGAAAATGGGACGAAAAAGGAAAAAAAAGGTGACGCAAAGGTAACCTCCCTGGGTGCGATGGTCCTTAAAAAAAACACACACAAAAACTTACTGACTTCTACATGAATGAATGATCAAAGCAAAAAAATTAAAAAAATTAAAAATAAAAAATAAATAAAAAACGGAGAGAGGTAGAGGAGGAAGAAAAAAGACTGAAAATTTTCAACTGGAAACAAACATAGAAGACATGATTCTTTATTCATCGTATTTTCACATGCCCAAGGAATATTCAGGGCTAATTTGGCGCAGGTGTTGGAAATGTTCAGTTTCAATACTGGTGTCAGCTGAAGTGCCAATTTCCTCTACACGTTGGCGTGGAAAACGTAAGCATACCACTTCAGGAAGAAGACGAGACTTGTCCAGCGAAGAACAGTGTTAATCACTGCCTCTCTTCTGCTTCCTGCATTGTGCAGGCGTCTGCACGAGTCCACCTGAAAGCTGAATGGCTTTGTTAGAACAACGCTTTACGTTTCTTTTCAGCTCTACACTGATGGCGAAAGGAATAATATGGAAAGTTATTGGGGAATGTTTCTTTTGTTTTGTTTGTTTGTTTTATGTTTTTCTATCAAGACGTGCTTGAGTTGTCGTGTGTGTTTATCAATATATATCTCTGTCTCTCTGTCTGTCTCTGTCTCTCTCTTTCTGTGTTTCTGTTTCTGTCTCTCTGTTTATGTCTGTCTGTCTCTGTCTATCTGTCTCTGTCTCCCTGTCTATGTCTCACTGTCTCTATCTCTCTGTATCTGTCTTTCTGTCTCTCTGCCCCCCCCCTCTCTCTCTCTGTGCTCTCTTTGCTCTTTGTCTGTCTGTCTGTCTTTTTCTGTTTTTTTGTCTGTCTGTCTGTCT
>JAPXFY010000015.1:62682919-62685419 GCA_030674185.1 Monoplex corrugatus
AGACAGAATCAAACACGTCATAGAGTCATCAACAAATCATCGTATATAATACAGAAATAAATACTGGTTGGCAGTTTGAACTGTTAAAATATCAATAATGTTAAAGAGAGAAAAAAAGAAAAAAAAAACAAAAAAAAAAAAAAAAAACACGAATTATCATTGTGCATACACACACACACACACACACACACACACACACACACACACACACACACACACACACACACACACACACACACACACACACATTGACTAGATTAGATGTCATAGGTTGAAAGGCAGCTGACGTTATTGTTGCTAACTGAGGTAATCTACGATACTGACGTAAGGTATTTAAATAAAGTAACTTTGAAGGAAGAGAGTGATTGAGTGTTTGTGATATTTGGGGGGAGGGTGTTCCATAGTTGTGCACCAGAAAACGATAAACTATTTTTATATATGTCAATTCTTGGACGGATAATTTTGAATTGATTTTGTCTTGAGTTTGAGTATGATCGCACATTCTGATTAAACAAATTGAGAAGATATTGCGGAACATTCCTTTTTGATACTTTAAACATTGTGATACCTTTATTGAACATTAAGTGTGACTTTAGAGGGAGGATTCCTAACTGTTTAAGTTTTTCATCTGTTGTTAAAGTGGGATCTGGCATGATAAGTTTTGCTGCCCTCCTATGTAAGGTGTTCAATTTTTTTAGATGAACTTCACATGAGCTATCCCACAGTGTAGAGGCATAATCTATGTGCGATTTAATATGAGCATTATAAAATAATTGGCGTGTGTTTGTATCTGTTAGATATCTTAATTTGGACAGAATAAATAAGTTCTTGGAGATAATCCTGCATAAGTAATCAATGTGGTTTTGCCAGGTAAGATTATGATCAATGAGAACTCCCAGTAGACGGTGTTCAGGTATTTGTGCAATAGAATTACCTCTCAAAGACAGATTGAGTGACAGAGGGCCAAGCTGCCGTTTTTGGCGTGTGCATATAACCATACATTCAGTTTTCGTAGGGTTCAAAGCCATGGCGTTTTTAGCACACCAATCAGAAATTTCATTTAGGCTCTTTTGTAAACGTGTGTTTACAGTCGCTATGCTTGTGTCTTGTGTATGGATTGTTCCGTCATCAGCGAACATATCACAGTGAACTGTGGGATCAGATATATGAAGTGGTAAGTCATTTATGAATACAGAAAACAGAATGGGTCCTAAGATTGATCCTTGAGGAACGCCACATTTCACATGACCCTCGGATGAATATGATCCATTAAGATGTACTTTTTGTTTGCGTTCATGAAAGTAGGAATTGAAAAATGAAACTGTTGAGTCGTTGGCAAGGTACGTTCGTAATTTAGCTAGTAAGATATCATGATCAACGAGATCAAAAGCCTTTTTAAAGTCTAGAAATACTGCTCCAGTTAATTTGCAGTCATTCATGGCTAATAACCAGGTGTCAGCAAGCCGTGTTAGGGCTGTATGACAAGAGTGGTTCTGACGGAAACCAGATTGCAGTGGGTGAAGAATACTTTTGGTTTCCAGGTAGTCTGAAAGATGTTTATGGATATGTTTTTCTAAAGGCTTTGACAGGACAGAGAGAAGAGAAATTGGCCTGTAATTATTTATTTGTGAAAGATCTTTTGTTTTTGGTAAGGGTACAACTTTGGCCTGTTTTAGAGCTCTGGGGAATACGTTGTTTTTTATGCTGATGTTGTAAATATATGTAAGTGGTTCCGTGATGTAGGGCAGACACAGTTTTAGTATTTTGGGACTGATTTCATCTGGTCCTGATGATTTTTTATTATTCATTTTATTTATATACATTCCAGTTTCATGGACTGCTATACTGGGAATACTAAATGAACTTGTATTATTGGTCCTCTCTTTGCAAAAGTTAATCAGATTTTCAGAGGGGACATATTGATCACAGTTAGAAATAGGACGGGTTAGTAGTTCTGATACTGACAGAAAATGATCATTGAATTTGTTTGCTGTGAAACTGAGAGGCGTGCCTGGGAGCTTTCTCCCACTTCCCTTAATAACTAAGTTCATTGCTCTCCATAGTGATGATACATCTTTATTGTTTTTTACCAGTCGATCAAAGAGAGACTTCTTGGCTTGACGGACCATTGATTTTACCTTATTACGCATCGTTTTGTATTCAATGAAGCGTTTTTCTTTCTTGAGTTTATCTCGTAATGACATCGCATTGATAATGTCTGTTGACAGCCATGGGGGCATTGTTGGATGCTTTACTCTTTTCCGTCGTAGTGGGGCATGTTTATTTAGGACAGTCGTGAACAAGTTGTACCAAATGTCTAGGGCTTCGTTAGGATTACTAGTACTAAACACACTACTGAACTCTACTCTACCAAGATCAGAGAGGAATGCATCCTCATCAAAGTGTTTGAATGATCTATATGTTATACATGTATGATTATTCTTTTTTATTTTTTGAACTTTGGCTGACCAGGTGCAGTTTACAGGTTGATGATCACTTA
>JAPXFY010000015.1:62707919-62710419 GCA_030674185.1 Monoplex corrugatus
CAACGATCATCATGAACTTGGAGTTTGTTTAAAAGTTTGTTCAAGAACGACTCATTGCACTCAGACAATGCCATAACTATGTCATCATCATCGTCGTCGTCATCATCATCATCATCATCATCATCATCATCATCATCCGTCGCGTCGATCGTCGTCGTCGTCGTGTCATCATCATCATCATCACCATCATCACCATCATCATTACCATCATCATCATCATCATCATCATCATCATCATCATCATCATCATCATCATCATCATCATCAAGTGCCTTGCCACATGGCGTTGGTGATCATGGCCTTCCATCTGTTTCTATCCCTTGTTGCCTCAAGCACTCATTCCATCCTCTCTGTCTGTCTTCAGCCACTCTGCAAGTCCATCCAATATCCTTTCCCTGGACGGACTTGCAGAGTGGTTCCTCTTGCAAAAAAAAAAAAAAAAGACAAAAAAAAAGACTGTATACCATGGCAATGTCTTGAAATGACACACACACAACACAACACAACACAACACAACACAACACAACACACACACACACACACACACACAACACACACACACACACACACACACATACACACACACACACACACACACACACACACACACACACACACACACACACAACACACACACACACTATGCTCTCTATAATTTTCCATTGCTTTTAATCTTTCTCCCCATTTATAGCCATGCGTGCGTGGTGTGGTGTGTGTGTGTGTGTGTGTGTGTGTGTGTGTGTGTGTGTGTGTGTGTGTGTGTGTGTGTGTGTGTGGTGCATATGTGTTCAGCGCTTAGATTTGATTTTATCAAGATTTTTCGCTATATAAATATTATAATTATTATTATATTATTATTATTATTACACACACCAAAACACACACACACACACACACACACACACACACACACACACACACACACACACACACACACACACACACACAACACAACACAACACAACACACACACACACACACACACACACACACACACACACACACACACACACACACACACACACACATACACACACACCAACATGGGCATTTGTATATAAAACAAAAATTAACCAACCAACCAAACAACAACAAAAACAACAAATCAATAAATAAAAAGTATACCTTGCATGTACTGAGAGTGATAGGATTGTCTACAATGTATATAGGAATAACATATCATTTTGTCAAGATCATGAGGTTATTGCAAACATGCATGGTGGGGAAGATTTTTTTTTTGCTACTACATACCTTTTAAACTGAAACCCGTTAATCAAAAAATAAAAGTCAACAACACACGCACGCACACACACACACACACACACACACACACACACACACACACACACACACACACACACACACACACACACACTCGCTAACACACACACACACACACACACACACACACACACACACACACACACCACGCACACACACCACACACACACAATATGCTCTCTATGATTTTCCATTGTTTTTATTCTTTCTCCACATTTATAGCCATGCGTGTGTGTGTGTGTGTGTGTGTGTGTGTGTGTGTGTGTGTGTGTGTGTGTGTGTGTGTGTGGTGTGTGTGAGTGTGTGGGTGCGTGCATGTGTGTGTGCGTGCGTGCGTGCCTGTGTGTCTGTTCAGCGCTTAGATTTGATTTTATCAAGATTTTGTGTTATATAAATATTGTAATTATTATAATATTATTATTATTACACACACACACACACACACAAACACACACACACACACACACACACACACACACACACACATCACACACACACACACACACACACACACATACACACACACACACACACAACATAGGCATTTGTATATAAAACAAAAATTAACCAACCAACCAAACAAACAACAACAAAAATAACAAATCAATAAATAAAAAGTATACCTTGCATGTGCTGAGAGTGATAGGGTTGTCTACAATGTATATACGAATAACATATCTTTTTGACAAGATCATGAGCTTATTGCAAACATGTATGGTAGGAAAGGTTCTTTATGTACTACATACCTTTTGAAATGAAACCCATTAATCAAAAAAAAAATCAACAAAACACACACACACACAACACACCACACCACACACTCACACACACACACACACACACACACCACACACACACACGCACACACACCACACACACACACACACACACACACACACACACACACACACACACACACACACACACACACACACACACACACACACACACACACACCACTCACTCACACACACACACACACACACACACACACACACACACACACACACACACACACACACACACACACACACACACACACTCACTCACACAACACACACACACACACACACACACACACACACACACACACACATCACAACACACACACACACCACACCACACACACCCCACACACACTACCACTCATCACACACACACACATTCACACACACACACACACACACACACACACTCACCTCACACACACACACCACTC
>JAPXFY010000015.1:62715419-62717919 GCA_030674185.1 Monoplex corrugatus
ACAATGATGGTACTTCGATTTCTATGTAAAGCATATTACTTTGCATTCTACATATAACACATGTACTTTGAATTGCACATAGAACGCATGGTACTTTGAATTGTACATAGAACGCATTCCACTTTGAATTCTATATAGAACGCACAGTACTTTGAATTTCACATAGAACGAAACACATCACCAACTTTGGAAGAAAAAAGAAAAGGGGCATCGCACCCATACACATTTTATCTCTGGGAGCAGATCACCACCAACAACACTAAAGGAAAACGGTAGATATTCTGTCCTAATGGCAAAATGGTTGTTTTGTGCAAAAATACTATCAAGCATAACATTACATTAAAAATGAATGAAGCTAATGGAACATTGTCAATATTATGCTCTAAAACACAAGACATGGCTGTTTGTTTTGTAGAAGAATTATTACCAAACATAACATTACATTAAATGTGAACAAAGCTAATGGAAACTGGCCAATACTATCCCTTGAGAAAAAAAAAAAGGTTGTTTGTTTACTGCAAGAATTATTATCAAACGTAACGTTACAGTAAAAATGAATGAAGCTGACGGAAAATAGTCAATATTATGCTCTGGACACGAAATAGCTGTTTTGTGGCAGAATTATTACAAACATAACATTACATTAAAACCTGAATAAAGCTAATGGAAATCGATCAGCACTTTGATTTGGAAACGAAATTGTAGCTTGTTTTATGGAATTTTTTTTTTTTACCAAACATAACGTTACTTTAATAAAAGTTTATATAATATGTGATGGCGAATGTCTCATGACGACAGGTAAGGCACAAATAAAGATGGAAGGACTTAGACCTGTTTTTGACGGGAGCGATAGTGAAGTGGGTAATACGCCATGCTTCTGTTCAAGAGCTGTGGGTTCGATCCTCCCTGGGTATCTGGCGCCTTGTGGTTAAAGTGTAGAGCTTGTTTTTTTCTTATCTGCATTCGTTTGTTCTTTCTTTCACTTTAACGTCTTCTCGGTATAAATGATACAAGGCGATATTGGATAATAAATATTCATTACAAGTAATAGATACCATCCTATCTCATAGGTTCATATGTTTACATATCTTGCTTTTGCTTTCTAACGCGTTTATTAAAGAAAAAAATGTGTGAGAGGGAGGGGTGGGAGAGAGGAGTGGGAGAAATAGAGAGACAGAGACATAGACAGAGACAGAGACAGAGAGACAGAGACAGAGAGAAGAGACAGAGACAGACAGACAGACAGAGACAGACAGACAGAGACAGAGAAACAGACAGACAGACAACCAGACAGACAGAGACAGGCAAAGAGACAGAGAGAGAGAGAGAGAGAGAGAGAGAGACAGAGACAGAGACAGAGACAGAGACAGAGAGAGAGAGACAGACAGAGACAGAGAGAGGGTGGAGAGAGACAGACAGCCAGACACACAGACACACAGACAGAAACAGAGACAGAAGCAAAGTTGACCGTTCTTATGAAACTATCGCACGCAAAGGGATTTCGCTGTTTCATTTTAGTTGACCAAACTGTTGTGGTGCGAATGTAATTCACTCTGCTAAATGGAAAACCGTGATGGTCCATGCAGAGGGTACACCAGGGATCGCCGCACTGTGAGGTGTTATTGGTCACGGCATGGGGTCGGCACATGTCTCTAGCTTTCATTCAAATTCGTCTTTGGGGTAAAATTAAGTCTGATACACGTATCTCATTCATTCTCAGCTTAATGAGTTGGAATGGGGAGCTTCAGTCCCATTGAAAAAAGACACATAAAGAGAGAGAACGAGAGAAAGAGAGATAGAGAGGGGGAGAAAGATATAAAGACTGAAACAGAGAGAGAGAGAGAGAGAGAGAGAGTGATGAGAGAGAGAGAGAAAAGAGAGAGAGAGAGAGAGATGATGAGATAGAGAGAGACCGACCGAGAGAAAGAGAGAGAGACAGTGAGAGAGAGAGACAGAGAGAGAGAGTCAGAGACAGAGAGACAATGAGAGAGAGAGACAGAGAGAGAGTCAGAGACAGAGAGACAGTGAGAGAGAAGCAGAGACAGAGAGAGAGAGAGAGAGAGAGAGAGAGAGAGAGAAGAGAAGGAGAGAAAGAGACACAGAGAGAGTCAGAGACAGAGAGACAGTGAGAGAGAAACAGAGAGAGAGAGGAAGAGAGAGAGAAACAGAGAGAGAGAGGAAGAGAGAGAGAGAGAGAAACAGAGAGAGAGACAGAGAGAGAGAGACAGATTTGATATATATATATATATATATATATATAGAATAGAGAGAAACAAAATAGAGACACAGACAGACAGAGACACAGAGACACAGACAAGAACAGAGGCACAGAGCAGAGAGAGAACTGATGCCAAATAGGGGGTTCAATATAAATAAAACAGTCTATTGAGTTTGGCTACAGTATACACCTGTTATTTCAACTATTCACTTCTGGAAAGCATAAAGTGTCACAGAGGAACAACAGGAAACACCACAATAAGACACATTATGAGAAATGAAA
>JAPXFY010000015.1:62727919-62732919 GCA_030674185.1 Monoplex corrugatus
GTGTGTGTGTGTGTGTGTGTGTGTGTTGTGTGTGTGTGTGTGTGTGTGTGTGTGTGTGTTGTGTGTGTGTTGTGTGTGTGTGGTGTCGTGTTTTTGTTGTTGTTTTGTTGTTGTTGTTGTTGTTGTAATTTTTTTCTGTTTTGTTTTTTCTTCTTCTTCTTCTTCTAACACTTTTCTTCTTCATCATCATCATCATCATCTCTTTCTTCTTCTCTTGTTTCAAAATGTTATCTCCACGTATCATTCACTTAAAAAAATATAAGGAAAAGATCCGTTTCATTTACCCTTTCCTTTTTCCTCATCTAATACCATTTTCAAGCTTTTTTTTCAGTATCTTTCTTTCGAAGATTAGGAAAACTTTCAACGTAATTTAGAGCAAAAACGTGCTATCATCGTTTTAAATCTTAGCTCCTCCATTTTTTGCAGTTTTGTTTCCTTTAGATTGTTCTTTCCTTCATACTTCTTTGTTTTGCTGTTTTCATTGGTGGAGATTTTTTAAAAATATATTTTTAGGATCATTGTACTCATGGAGGTTACCTTTGTGCTCACCTATTTTTTTTTTTCGTCCCATTTTCTACGCTACTTTAATGGCCACAGAAGCTGAAACAGTTTTTTATTCTATTATGCGATGATTATGATGTCGATGTGGATGGTAATCATGATGTTAAAGAGTTCCATCTAGGATTGAGACTGCGTGAGAGGGTTGTACTCTACGCTATCATAATACATCCTGGCGTCAACCAGGCTCGAGAGATACAGACACCCGCGGTGTTGGTCAGAAGATTTGAACAACACCATCAATGACGCATCTGCGATGTGGATGAGACTCGACAGTGTGGTTCCAGTCTTCCCAATGAGCCCATAGCAGGCCCAACTCTCGGTAGGAGCCAGTTAGAGCCAAAACATCCCACAACGATTTTTGAAGGGACTGATGGGGATTCAAACCCACAACCTCCCAGTTGGTAGTCCGTTGCGTTATTAATGGTGGAGATTTAATACAGAGCATCGAATCCTTTCTGATTTCTTGTAAATCACATTTATCAATCCCATATATGTGGATGTAGTGGTGATGATAATTTTTAAATCAAGAAAACGCGCATGCACTGACGCAATGCATTCAAACAGATCAACGAATCATACACAACATAACATTGGACTACAGAACTCTCACGTGAATACGAGACTAGACACAGAGTTAAGTGAGTAAGTGGCAGAAGAAAGAAGTAAAGTAGTGGTTACATGTATGACCGAAGAGATCAGACTTCAGAATTCTTTTAATGATAGAAGATCACGAGTATCTAAAGGAAGTGAGTTGTATTGTGTTCGGTGTGCGAGAAAAGAAAATATCATACGAACGCAGAGAATGCATTGGTCTGATAATGACCGAAAGTGCTGTCTAGATGTATATAAACGGTATGGAAATCAGAAACATAGGCAGTGATGTTTCCAGAGAAGAAGTTATCATATACTGTTGAGAGTTTGTTGATTACCCATGCATTGACTGGGAGCCAGTGAAGTGTTTTTCTTCCTCCTCTTCTTCTTTTTCTTCTTTTTCTTTTTCTTCTTCTTCTTCTTCTTCTTCTTCTTCTTCTTCTTCTTCTTCTTCTTCTTCTTCTTCTTCTTCTTCTTCTTCTTCTTCTTCTTCTTCTTCTTCTTCTTCTTCTTCTTCTTCTTCTTCTTCTTCTTCTTCTTTCTTCTTCTTCTTCTTCTTCTTCTTCTTCTTCTTCTTCTTCTTCTTCTTCTTCTTCTTCTTCTTCTTTCTTCTTCTTCTTCTTCTTCTTCTTCTTCTTCTTCTTCTTCTTTCTTCTTCTTCTTCTTCTTCTTCTTCTTCTTCTTCTTCTTCTTCTTCTTCTCTTCTTCTTCTTCTTCTTCTTCTTCTTCTTCTTCTTCTTTTTCTCTTCTTTCTTCTTTCTTCTTTCTCTTTCTTCTTCTTTCTTCTTCTTCTTTCTTCTTCTTCTTCTTCTTTTTTTTCTTCTTCTTTCTTCTTTCTTCTTCTTCTCTTCTTCTTCTTTCTTCTTCTTCTTCTTCTTCTTTCTTCTTCTTCTTCTTCTTCTTCTTCTTCTTCTTCTTCTTTCTTCTTCTTCTTCTTCTTCTTTCTTCTTCTTCTTCTTCTTCTTCTTTCTTTTTCTTTTTCTTCTTCTTTTCTTTTTCTTTTTTCTTTTTCTTTTTCTTTTCTTTCTTTCTTCTTTCTTCTTTCTTCTTTTTCTTTTTCCTTCTTTCTTTCTTCTTCTTCTTCTTTTCTTCTTTTTCTTTTCTCTTTTCTTTTCTTCTTTTTCTTCTTTTTGTTCTTTTTAATATATAATAATAATAATAATATATTTTATTTATATAGCGCAAAATCTTGATAAAATCAAATCTAAGCGCTGAGCGTATACATGCATACATACCTACATACATATGAGCGTATACATGCATACATACATGCTTACATACTTACATACATAAATCTAAGCTGAGCGTATACATGCATACATACATACATACATAAATCTAAGCGTATACATACATACATACATACATACATACATACGTACGCACATGCATACATAATAATTACAATATTTATATAGCGCAAATCTCGACAAAATCAAATCCAAGCGCCGAAAAGACACACACGCACACACGCACACACGCACGCACGCACACACACACACACACACACACACACACACACACACACACACACACACACACACACACACATGCATGGCCACAAATGGGGAGAAAAGAATAAAAGCAATAAAAGCAAGAATAAAACCAATGGAAAACCACAGAGAGCACATCATATACAATTATATATTAAACCAAAGTGATTCCCCTCCGAGCGGAGACAGGCTGCAGAGGGGGTTGAGTGAGGTTAGGAATTTATGCAGAGGAGAAAAGGTGAGTTTTGAGAGCGGACTTGAAGGAGGCAAAAGTAGGTTGCTGACGGACTGAGAGAGGAAGTTTGTTCCAGGAGAGTGGACCAGAAACAGAGAAGGCTCGTGGACCATAGGTATTGAGCTTAGTGCGTGGAAAGCGAAAAGTCAGAGGATCGGAGGCAGAGCGGAGGGTACGTGAGGGAACATAGATCTCAAATAGGCTTGACAGGTAATCGGGGGCTGCGTTATTGAGGCTTTTGTAGCACATGGTGTCTAGTTTGTACTGTATGCGCTTTGATACAGGGAGCCAGTGAAGTTGTGCCAGGAGAGGAGATATGTGGTCAGCTTTTTTCTTTTTGAGTACAAGGCGTACAGCATTGTTTTGAATGCGCTGTAGGATGTGAATGGTGGAGGCAGGAAGACCAGACAGGAGTGAATTGCAATAGTCAATGCGAGACATTATGAAGGAGAGAACGAGTTTTGCAGTTGTTTCGACAGAGAGATACTTCCTGATCAGGCTTATACGATGGAGATGATAGTAGCAAGATCTGGCAGTTTGAGAAACAAAGTTGTTCATAGACAGGGTAGAGTCAATGCAGACACCAAGGTTTTTAGCTGAATCAGAAATTGGGACTGATGTGTTACATAATGGGAGAGAAAGAGGAGGCAGCTGGGAAAGTTTCTGACGGGTGCCAATGAGGATAGCTTCTGTCTTGTCGTCATTAAGCTGAAGTCTATTGTGTGTCATCCAGTTCTTAATGTCCGAGTAACACTCAGTGGTGCGAGTCAACAGGCGCTGTATATTATCAGGTGAGTCACTATCTTGAAGTTGGGTGTCATCAGCATAGAAGTGGTGTTTTATAGAATGGGAGTTGATGATGGTGGACAGGGGGGAGGTATAAAGAGTGAAAAGAACAGGGCCAAGGACAGATCCTTGTGGAACACCACAGGTCAGGTATGCAGGTTGAGAGTAAGTGCCATTGATGAGAACAGTTTGTTTTCTGTTTGATAAATACGAAGTGAAAAAGGAGAGAGCAATGTCAGAGATGCCAAAAGTATGATGATGTCTAGAAAGGAGAATACCATGGTCAATGGTATCGAAAGCTGCAGACAGATCAAGGAGTGTGAGGAGAGAGACTTTGCCAGTATCAGTTGCAAGGAGGAGATTGTTGAGAATGTGTAGTAGGGCAGTTTCAGTGCTATGGCACTGGCGGTAGGCTGACTGGAAAGGATTGAGGAGATTGTTGGCAGACAGGTGAGAGTTCAGCTGGTTGAGGACGACTTTTTCAAGGAGTTTTGACAAGAAAGAGAGATTAGAGATAGGCCTGTAATTTTTCAGTTCATTTGGGTCTAAATTGTGTTTCTTGAGGAGAGGGTGAACAATAGCAGACTTGAAAGAATCTGGGACAGTTCCAGTTTGAAAAGAAGTGTTGATGATGTCAGTGATGAATGGGAGGAGAGTAGGGAGACAATCGGAGTAGAGAGAACCTTCTTCTTCTTCTTCTTCTTCTTCTTCTTCTTCTTCTTCTTCTTCTTCTTCTTCTTCTTCTTCTTCTTCTTCTTCTTCTTCTTCTTCTTCTTCTTCTTCTTCTTCTTCTTCTTCTTCTTCTTCTTCTTCTTCTTCTTCTTCTTCTTCTTCTTCTTCTTCTTCTTCTTCTTCTTCTTCTTCTTCTTCTTCTTCTTCTTCTTCTTCTTCTTCTTCTTCTTCTTCTTCTTCTTCTTCTTCTTCTCTTCTTCTCCTCCTTCTTTTTCTTTTTCTTTTTCTTCTTTTTCTTTTTCTTTTATTTCTTTCTTCTTTCTTCTTTCTTTCTTTCTTCTTTATTCTTTCTTCTTTCTTCTTCTTTATTCTTTCTTCTTTCTTCTTTCTTTTTCTTCTTTCTTCTTTCTTTCCTTCTTCTCTTTTTCTTTTCTTCTTTTTCTTCTTTTTCTTCTTTCTTCTCTTCTTCTTTCTTCTTTTCTTCTTTCTTCTTCTTCTTCTTCTTCTTCTTCCTTCTTCCTTCTTCCTTCTTCCTTCTTCTTCTTCTTCTTCTTCTTCTTCTTCTTCTTCTTCTTCTTCTTCTTCTTCTTCTTCTTTTCTTTCTTCTTCTTTTCTTCTTTCTTCTTTCTTCTTTCTTCTTCTTTCTTCTTTCTTCTTTCTTC
>JAPXFY010000015.1:62745419-62755419 GCA_030674185.1 Monoplex corrugatus
TATTTGATTGTTATTTGAATGTCTACGTTATATATGATGAAGCTGTTCACTGACCTTGAAATCCGTGTTCAGTATATAAAACCCATAGATGAAAACGAGAAACAGAGAAGGCATAATCGAGAATTTCTAATGCAGAAACAGTTTATGTGATCTATAGAAAACAAATGCCTATCAATTAACATCAGGAAGAGAGTTCTTGAATGTTATATAGAACCAATACTGTTGTACGGATGCGAAGCGTGGACAGTCAACAAACAAAGCCAGAACAAGATTGAGGCAGCCGAGATGTGGTTTCTAAGAAGAATGTTGAGGGTTCCATGGACAGCAAAGAAAACAAACGAGACAGTCTTGATGGAGGCAGACACAAGTTGATCACTCATAAGGATGATGAGGAAAAGACAAGCAACATTTATAGACCATTTTATGAGGAAGGGGGATTTGGAGCACCTAGTCACAACGGGAAAGCTGGAGGGAAAGAGAGCACCGGGTAGACCCAGGGATAAAATGCTGGACGACTTGTAGAGTGGCTGGGGACGTGGAGGGTGGGGGAGATGCTAGGGGCAACGAGATATAGAGGCAGATGGAAGTCCTTGATCGCCAACGCCATGCGGCAGGGCACCTGATGATGATGATGATGATAGGAATCAAAACCCAAAAGTGACAACAAAGCAATCATTGCAACTACAGGCACTGTGAAATACGAATGCTGTGAGAAATCAAAAACAGATTGATGCAAAGGACAATCATTTACGTTTACTGGCCAGTGTTTGCTTCGCCAGTTAAATGCCTAACCAAATATATTTTTTGTTTCCATAAATAGGAAGTGGGGAAGAAACAGAGATATAAAGATAGAAAGAAACGAACCACGAGAAGAGAGAGAGAGAGAGAGATAGATAGAGAGAGAGAGAGAGAGAGCGAGAGAGAGATAAAGAGAGAGAGAGAGAGAGAGAGAGAGAGAGAGAGAGATAGAGAAAGAGAGGCAGACACACAGACAAACAGACAGACGGACAGACACGCAGACAGACAGACGGACAGACAGACACAAACACACACAGAAACACAAACATAAAGAGACAGACAGAGTAAGACCGTTATGAAGACAAAGAGAAACAGAGACAGTGGAGACGGACTGACAGAAAGAGCCACAGACGGAAAGAGAGTGTGTGGGAGAGAAAGAGAGAGAAAGAGAGAGAGAGAGAGAGAGAGAGAGAGAGAGAGAGAGAGAGAGAGAGGCAGACAGAAAGACAGACAGATAGACGGAAACGGAGCCAGAGTCAGAAAGCCAGAGACAGAGACGCCAACAGAGAGACGGTCAGACGACCAGAAAGGCGGACAGAAAGAGAGACAGACAAGGAGACTGACAGAAGAATCTCAGGAAGGGGAAATGACAGGAGAACGAACTTGGACAACACGCCCACACAAATGCCACGAAGGAATCTGCAGACTCGGAACAACCCCCAGGCTGACAACATGTTTCACATTGAAGACGCGCAAGCTCTAATTAACCCCTAAAATGTATGCAGCAAAAAGGCACTAGAGAGCAGTGTCTTGAAACAGTGGAGCTTGTGGAAAGAGAACGAGAGTTTGCTCTTCGGAGATTGTCCAAGACAGGTTCATCACACTTGGACTATCCCATATCCGCTCTATACAAAATTAACAAAAATTGAATATTTACCATGATAGACAGAAATATATATATATATATGGGCCTTTTCAAAAAATGTTGTAATTTCTGTCCCAGAGGTTTGTAAAAAATTCTAAAAGCTGCTGCATAATCTCTTTTCACTTTTCCTACATTTCTGTGTTCTGATACGATCCAGTAATTGTTTGATAACACTTTTAACCCTCTATTTTATTATTTTGTTGGAGAAATCTTGCCTTCTTTGGGGTAGGGGGGTAAAAAATGGCTGTCCCCAGGCAGATGCATCATTTTTACTGACCACAATAATGTGTTAAAAAGGCTGATTTTAAAAATTTCAATGGTAGGAATGAAATGTTTCAGTCACAAAGAACACATGTGTTGCAAACTACTGATTAAAAAAAATGTTTACTATTTGTTTTTAATTTTTGAAACCGAAAATTGGCATGTCCCTGGTTTTCATGTCATTCCTGTTACCGAGAAAAAATCGAGCTGTAAAAACTGAACACTCCCTGGTATCACTTCGAGGCTGCTGTTAGAATTATGTCATTTCCTTTGTGTAACTTACACAAGTGGTGGCTGCTGCTGTGCGTTCTTCTTTCTGACAATAAAGTGTCAAGCAGTTCTACGAAGTAAGTAGTGTCCATTTTCACAGTCATTCCTGTCACCGGTCGTAAACCAACTAAAATTGCATGTGTAAAATATTTTAATTATTGAGTAGAAAGTTAGAAGTGGATCAAAGTATTTGGCGCCAGAAAGCACAGTTATGCCATTGAAAGGGATCAGTTATTTTTTTTTTTACTGATGGTCCGTCATTCCTGTTACCGTCATTCCTGTTACCATCAGAAGAGTAACAGGAATGACATTTTGGTAACAGGAATGTGGAAAAAATATCTATGAACATACTGCAACATACATTCTACAGTCAGTCTCACATCTCACAATCAGACAAAATTTCAAGAGTAAGAGACCAAGACAGGATTTGACGTCATAGAAGTTCTGTTGTTCCAGAAGCGATCTTCACGTCATGAACTTTTTAAAATTTTCTGGTCAGACTGCTCTCTCTCTCTCTCTCTCTCTCTCTCTCTCTCTCTCTCTCTCTCTCTCTCTCTCTCTCTCTCTCTGTGATAGACAGTGTGTGTGTGTGTGGGAGTGTGTTCCTGTTTATATATTTACACCGTTGTTCTATATTGACTGTTTGTATTCTGTTCACAGTAGTTAAGAGTGGGTTTGTTTTTGTTTGTTTGGTTGGGTTTTCTTTTTTCTGTTTTTTTTTTTGGGGGGGGGGGGGGGTCTTTTCCTTTCTTCTTCTTTTCTTTTCTCTCATAGTACTTAATAACTATTTATACCATTTTGAAATTTCATTTTATATTGGAGTCCCTCCCTACTCAGGGCAAGGGCCGGACGGAAGCCAGTATGTCAATGCTTATCTGTTACCCTTGTAAAATAAAGATGATCATCGTCATCATCATCATCATCATCTTTCTCTCTCTCTCACACTGTGTCTGTCTGTCTGTCTGTCTGTCTGTCTCTCTCTCTCTCTCTCTCTCTCTCTCTCTCTCTCTCTCTCTCTCCTATCCACACGTACTCCATATAAAGGTTTAGCAACACTCAAATGATACTTCATTCCAGGGCAGGAATGGATCTGTCAGCAGCTGAGAAGCAAAGGAGGTACAGGGCTAGGAGGGATGCTAATCCCAACACCAGGCAACAGTATCTCTTGAAAGAAAAAGAGAGATACCAGAGAGACAAACAGGAAGGCAAGAAAAAGTGTGTGAAAGATATGACAAGCCGAGAACATAGAGCGACAAGACGAAAGTGGCTGAGAAATCAACATGCTTGCAGAGCAAAGAAGAAAATGCTTGAAAAGCAACTAACACCACCATCGACACCTGAAGATATCCCTCCACCCACACAGAGAAGAACAGATGGCAAACGCAAACGGAGCCGCAAAATACAAGAACTGAAAAGAACAATCAGTGGTCTGGAGAGTCAGTTAAACATTGAAAAAAGGAGAGGATGGATGTTCAAGAAGAGACTCCAGAGACTCGAAAACCCAAATGCTGATACACCAAACTCAAAAACGAAGGCCTTTCTGAAAACTTCTTCCAATGACAGCAAAAGTAACAAGAGTGTCCGAAGAATGATTTTATTTCACAATTCCTTAATGAATCAAATTAAAGACAACTACAAATCAGGCAAAAAATCTCTAAATGACTTGCTTGCAGGAGAAATCCTTAGAAAGTACCGAGTCAGAACCCAAGCATATCGTGCTTTCAGAATTGCCCAGCATAAAAACAATAGAAGGAGAAAGGGCAGTATCTCGAGTCGTGTGAGAAAATCCCTGATTGCATTCTTTGAGAGAGATGACGTCTCTCGCGTCTTATCTGGAAAGAGAAGCACGATCACAAGATACAAAATAAAGAAGCAAAGACGGCTGCTACAAGACACTTTGTCCCATTTGCATAAGAAGTGCTTAGCAGAGACTCTGGACACTGTCAGCTTTACAACTTTCTGGAGACTCAAGCCTTTCTGGGTGACGTACCCAAAAGCATCTGACAGAGAGACTTGTCTGTGCAAAACGTGTGAAAATTCAAAATTTCTCGCAGAAACACTGTACAGTTTGAATGTACTTGAAACAGCTCAGTTAGATATCCTTGTCAAACAAGTTGTGTGCGACCCTAAAGAGAAAACATGCATGTATGGAGAATGCAAAGCATGTAAAGATAGAGTTGTGCCGGTGAAGATTGGAGACCCAGCCTGTCCAGCGTCATGGACCTAGTGGAAGACTGTTAAAGAGAAAAGAACTTTCAAAAATGGCGAAGAAAAGGAAGTGGTCCTTACGGTCAAACAAGAAGAACATGGAACTGTTGGTGACCTTCTGGACAAGTTGAATGATCAGCTGTCTAGTAAGTACAAACGGCACCACTACAATATTTGCCACCAATACAAACACTATCGCAATTTGCGGAGTAACCTGAAGCCAACTGAATGCTTTATTCATGTAGATTTTGCAGAGAATTACGTCTGCAAGATGCACAAAGAAATACAGTCTGTACACTTTGGGGCTTCTCAAATTCAACTGACACTCCACACTGGATTTTACCAAGTTGGCATGGGCAATCCAACCATGTTTTGTGGAGTTTCTGATTCCCTCAGTCACACCCCGGCAGCTGTGTGGGCATTTCTCAAGCCCGTCCTAAATGATATCAAAGACAAGCATCAAGAAGTGGATACAATACATTTCTTCAGTGATGGTCCCACCACGCAATACAGACAGAAGACTAACTTTTATCTCTTGTCTACAGAAATACTTGAAAAGGGGTTCAGTACAGTCACATGGAATTTTCATGAAGCAGGACACGGGAAAGGGATTCCAGATGGACTCGGGGGAACTCTAAAGAGGACTGCTGATCGGAAAGTGCTGGAAGGTTCAGACATTGTCAATACCAAAACTTTTGTTGAAGTGTTGCAACAAGCTGGGACGTCCATCAAACTCTACATTATCAGTGACACTGATATAAAGCAAGTTGAAGAGAAACTGAAAAATAAAACACTCAAAACGGTGCCAGGCACACTGAGGATTCATCAGGTCATAAGTTTGTCTCCAGAGCACATCAAGTACAGAGATGTGAGCTGTACTTGCATTGCGGCAGCTTGCCCAGAACACAGTCTGCGGAACATTTGTCTCGTTTCAGAGGAGGATATACGACGAAAGCAGAATAGTCCAGCTACCACCAAGAACTCTGAGAAAAATGTTCCATCAAAGAAAGCAATGGCTTATGAACATCAAACTACCAACATCGAACAACATTCCAGAGAAGAGGAGTTTGGAAATCACTTAAAAGCAATGAACAAATGCAAGACTTTCAGTGAGCTTCAGGAGTCATGCAAAGGTCTTCAGCTCGACGAAATTTCTGGGACTCCAAGATGTTTATCACAGGAGAGGTTCTCAGTGGACCATAAGTCGCAAGCGCTTTATCCATCAGATGTCCCATGTGCACCGGACTGGACTCCTGTAAAAGTCAGGGCAGATGGAGATTGTCTTCCCGCATGCGGTAGTGTGTTCGCATTTGGGCAAGATGGGCGCCCTAATGAGATCAGAGTGCGCATTATCAATGAACTGGCATTGCATCCTCATTTCTATCTGACTGAGAACAATTTAAGGAAAGGAGTGGACAATGCACAAAAAAATAAAAACACAAAAAAAGCTTTTGCAATGTATTCCGAAGAGTTTCTTCCTGGAGTACCTCTAAATGATCACATCGTTCGAACCATTTTCGAACATGAAGTCCTCAAGATCACAAAACCGAAGACATACATGGGGATATGGCAGATGTTTGCTTTAGCCAGTGTTTTGCACATGCCTGTTTTTTCTGTCTATCCTGCCCTTGGCAACCCCAATGTACGCACTGACCTCCACAGATACCTGTATCCAAGGGCTGTCACCACTCATGTGAGAAAACCTGCTTCATCTCCGGATTCTGCAGCGGTTCCAGCTTTGGTCATGTGGACAACAACCAGACAAGACATGGTTCAAATGAACTGGGTACCAAATCATTTTGTGCCTGTAGTGCCACAGTCATTCAGAGCAGGAAACATTGAGCACCCATCACAGATACATGAAGTACCATCTCCTGAAAAGTGCCTCGGGCAATATGTGGTGGTCCAGTATGACAAGAGACCTTATCCCGGATTTGTCGAGGACATTGAACTCGGTGAGCTGCATGTAGACTGCATGCACTCTGTTGGAAAGTCTCTGAGCAACTGTTTCTTTTGGCCCAGGCAATTCAGAGATACGTGCTGGTATCACCATGAGGACATACTGGCGGTGATTCCATCACCATGCAGAAAGAGTGGATCTGGGAACCACTATCAAATTGACGGAGCTGCATGGGAGGCAGTGATGCGCAAATTGCAAGCTGATCAGATCAATTAGCTGATTCTGGTACACAATGAACTTGTTTCTAGTGCTCACCCCCACCCTACCCCCACCTGATTTAAACAGCTTTTCAAGTCTGTTTGATGGTTCTGTGTGTGTGTGTGTGTGTGTGTGTGTGTGTGTGTGTGTGTGTGTGTGTGTGTGTGTGTGAGAGAGAGAGAGAGAGAGAGAGAGAGAGAGAATTATTTTAAAATATTTTGCGCAGATAGAAAAAAGTAATTTGCTTTTTATTTTTTGAGTGCTCTAGTGGGCAGGAAGTCGCCCGTCGTAGAGGCATTGGGTTTTGTTTTGTTTTTTAAATTTTTAACATTGTATGATCTTATTTGGTGACAGGCGCATATCGTTGTGCTGATAATTCAAGTTTGTAGTCCTATTATTTCAGAAATTTCCTTTCTGCACAGACAGATGATATTTCTGAAGGTGCATCTTTAAGGAGTAAAAATTCATTTTTCATTTGCTTAGTATGAACTATGTACATCTAATTTCTTGAGTATTCTGGTGAACAGGAAGTCTCAAGAGAGGCGCTATTTGTTTCTAAATGTTCTGTTCTCTTATTTGATGACAATCAGTCACCAATGTGCTAGAGGGGAAACCTCAAGTCATATAATTTTAGAAATGGTATTCCAGCACAGAGAGATAAAATGTTGAAAGTTGCGTTCTGAAGAAGAGGAATGAACTTTGAGCATTTCATTTGTTGATAACCCTGCTGAACAGTAAGTCATAAGAGACGTGCTTTTTTATTTTCATGGTGTTTTATTCTGTTAAATAATAACAAACACTTATCAATGTGCTAAGAAAGCAACTTTATAATGCCATATAATTTCAAAAATGTCATTCCTGTTACCAGTTGTCATTCCTGTTACTTGTCATTCCTGTTACCAGTCATTCCTGTTACCGCATGTCATTCCTGTTACTACTAATTAATTAATTATTTATAAATTAATGGCTGATCACTTTGTGGAGACAACAGAAAATCGTCTTTGTTGCACTGACTTCTCAGTCACAGAGGGGTCTGTATGGAATGCACGGACACATGCTTCGTTTTATTCAGTTCCGCAACCATCCAAATATCAAGTGTTTAAGAATTATGAGCTCTTTATTCGACTATAAAATTGCTTTGTGAAACTTTTCAACCAAAAATTTGCTTAGAACGTTGAAATAACTTTGAAGAAGACGGTGATAGTCAAAAAAGTCCTGAATATCATGTTACATTGTTGCCAAAAAAATTATGAAACAGGAATGACATTTTTTTCCAATTAAATTCATAAACATTAATTAATTTCCTTTAATGTTAACACGTCAGAAGGCATATATCAAGAACATGGTCCAAGAATAAACCACAATCAATATGTGCACAATAAAAGTTTCAATTATCAGCTTTCGTTTTTGGATTTTCACCAGTCTGAAAGTACAACATTTTTTGAAAAAGGCCCATATATATATATATATATATATATATATATATATATATATATATATATATATATATATATATATATATATAATGCATATGCATAAATGTATATGCAATGTATATATATATATAGAGAGATAGACAGATAGATAGACAGATAGATAGATAGATAGATAGATAGATAGACAGATATATAGATAGATAGATAGATAAATAGACAGATAGATAGATAGATAAATAGACATATAGATAGATATATAGATAGATAGACAGACAGATATATAGATATATTGATAGATAGATGGATAGACAGATAGATATATAGATAGAGCGAGATAGAGATAGATAGATATATAAGATAGATGGATGGATAGATAGACAGATAGATAGATAGATAGATAGATAGATAGATAGATAGATAGATAGATAGATAGATAGATAAATAGATAGAGAGATAGAAAAAAAACTAAGTTTTGACAGACTTCCATAACTGGGATGGAGAGAGGATAGGGGAGTCAAAACAGGATCTTTGGAACTATCACACCACCAACGTGAGTGAGGCATTAGTATCGGTAGAAAGGAAGGCGACTGCTATGTTGTAGGGTTAAGGTCAGACTGACCTTGACTTATGAAAACTTGAGTTAATGATTGTATGGAAAGAACCGGTCATCCACAGCTAAAACAACAAGAGCAACATCAACAACAACGATAATGATAATAAAAAGAAGAAAATATTGACAAAACTATAGATGGATGATGATAATAAGAGTGATAGTACATAATAGTGATGATGCTAATGATAAAAACTAACAACAACAATGATACTATTAATAATGATTAATAATAATAATAATAACAATAATAATATAATAATAATAATAATGATAATGATAATAATAATATTAATAAAAATAATAATAACAAATAATAATAATAATAATAATAATGATAATAATAATATAATAATAATAATAATAATAATAATAATAATAATAATAATAATAATAGTAATAGTAATAATAATAATAATAATGATTAGTACTGCTGCTACTACTACTACTACTACTACTACTACTACTACTACTACTACTACTACTACCATTACTACTACTACTACTACTACTACTACTACTACTACTACTATTACTACTACTACTACTACTAATGAGAAGAAGAAGAAGACGACGACGACGAAGAAGAAGAAGAAGAAGAAGAAGAAGAAGAAGAAGAGAAGAAGGAAGAAGAAGAAGAAGAAGAAGAAGAAGAAGAAGAAGAAGAAGAAGAAGAAGAAGAAGAGAAGAAGAAGAAGAAGAAGAAGAAGAAGAAAGAAGAAGAAGAAGAACGAAGAAGAAGACGAAGAAGAAGAAGAAGATGCGAAGAAGAAGACGGGAAGAAGAAGAATGGAAGAAGCGAAGAAGAAGACGAAGAAGAAGAAGAAGAAGACGAAGAAGAAGACGAAGAAGAAGAAGAAGAAGATGCAGAAGAAGAAGAAGAAGAAGAAGAAGAAGAAGAAGAAAGAAGAGAAAAAGAAGAAGAAGAAGAAGAGAAGAAGAAGAAGAAGAGAAGAAGAAAGAAGAAGAAGAAGAAGAAGAGAAGAAGAAGAATGAAGAAAGAAAAAAAACCAAGAACAAAGGCAAGAAGGAAGAAATGAAAAAGAAAAACCAAGAGACAAAGCATAGAAGTGGTAGACAAAAGAATAAAGTCGACGCATTTCAAAGACAAGATAAAAGTCAGACAATCTGCTACAAAAAACAGTCCACGTTTACCTTCATGGATTTTGTAATGTGATATTCTATTCCCCTAAGTCCTGCTTTCAGGACCGTTTCCACTTTATTGACCACAGACTCCCAAACCATTCACTGCTATCTTCTCCTTAGAGACATTCATTTTTGTCTTTTTTTTCCTTTATCTTCCATTCCTTCTTTTCATTTTCCTGACTTCTCCATCACTAGATAGTACACGAAGGGAGGCAAATCACTTCGACTTCCAGCTTTCTCTAGAGACG
>JAPXFY010000015.1:62760419-62772919 GCA_030674185.1 Monoplex corrugatus
ATACAAACGAACAAAACAACCACCCAACAAACAAATATTCAAGCAAATAAATAAACAAACGAAGCATTTGAGCGAAACTTTCTGAAACATGCAATATTAATCATGTTCAAATATGGGCTTTGACAACAAAACATTGGGGGACGTCGAACGAAAATGAATAGAACCAAACTGAATACTGGTATCTATTGTTATCCATTCATATGTGTATGTATTCATATATGTGTTTCATGTATGTATTTATGCATGTATTCAGTTGCTCGTTTCCTTACTGTTTTTTAAATGGATTACTTCATTATTCAGTCATTCGTGTAATTTTATCTTTCACTTTTTGTTCGCTTGTTTATTTGCTTGTTTGTTTATTCCATTAATTTTATATATATTCATATTCATAATCATATATTCATTCATTCATTCATTCATTTATTCGTTTATTCATTCATTCATTCATTCATTCATTCATTCATTCATTCATTCAATCATTCAATCACTTTTCCTTTTTTTGTATTTATTCATTTCATTTAACAGTTCATTTGTAATTAATTATTTTTGCTTTGGATCTCCAAATTCCAGTTCCTCTTTACCACATACTGAGTATAATGCCGTTGACACAATTCTTGAAACTTTAAGAATTAGCAAAACACCAATAGCCCTTCTTCTCCGATACCTGCAATATTTTATCCTACACTAAAACTACACACACACCCACACATCACACACCACACACACACTCACACACAACACACACACACACACACACAACACACATGCACCACACCAACACAACACATGAAACAGCACACACACAACACAACACACTGTACAACTGCACACACACAACACATGCGCATACGACACACAACACACACCACACTCACACATGCACCACACACAACACACACACACACACACACACATGTAACACACCACCATGCACACCACACACCCACACCACACACACACACACAACACACAGGACACACAACACACACATACACACATGCACACTACACCACACTGCACACACATCACACACACACACACATTTTAAATCTTCAAAACCCCTGAATTCACATGGAACGTCCGCAAACGGACGTACATGTACACACATAAAAACAGACACACATACACACACATAAACAAACCAAACAAACAAACAAACAAAAAACAAAACAAAAAATATATTGGAAGCATTCTTAGATGCTCCCTGCATCCCCTCCCCCACCTCCCCCCCCCCCTTTTCATTCTTTCCGTTTCTCTCTCTGGGTCTGTCTCCCTGTTCTGTCTCTCACTTCTCTCTCTGTTTCTCTCTTTATATATACATATTATATCTCACTCTCTCCATCTCTGTCTCTGTCTGTACTGTCTGCCTGTCTGTCTGTCTGTTTCTCTCTCTTTAACTTTGTTTTTTCCTTTGATCGTTTGGATGGCTGGTTGGTTGGTTTTGCTTTCAGAAATGATTATTTTATCTGGACTTGGAAGGGCAGTCCTTTAGAGAGATGAGTGGGTAGTGAATAAAGCACACCTTGGCTAGGTTATTCTGAATGACTTCATTAACATTCCACAGCAGGCAACCCCCTAAGTGTCCTTAAACATCTTGACTTCTTCTTAGTCTTTCTCGTGCTCTTTTTTTTTTTTTTTTTTTTGAAGACGGACTAATGTGTGCTACGTGATTGTACACCCGCCTTCGCGCGCGCACACACACACACACACACACACACACACACACACACACCCCACACAGAGTCAAGCTAGCTAACAGCTATAACACCCCTTTCACGACCCTAAACGAGAAAAATACTTGGACAAAGTACAGTTACACAAAGTTTATGTACTGAACAAACGAGACAACATGACGCATCACCGCACAGATCACATACGATAATATAGCATTACTAAGGGGGGGGGGGGGGGGGGGCAACCCAAAACCAACATTGCATACATTTAAAATCTTCAAAACCCCTGAATTCACATAGAACGTCTGCAAACGCACACACTCACAGAATATAAACGCTGGCAACAAACCCCTAAATTAACCGCGTACATGCACTCAACTTGTCTCAGTCCCTTCAACACTTAGTTTCTCAAAGGGTGACGATTTCGTCCATAACGACGTTCCAATGCTAGGGTTTTCAATCACTAAGCGAGTCTCTCGACGCTTGGCATGGTGAACAGGCGCCAAATGAAGCAACTGCCGAAAACGAAGCGAAGATGCTCGCTACAGCAGACGTGGAGTCCTGCGAAGGGCGGCACCAAGGAAACGAGCTGAGTAGAACGGCTGGGAAGTACCTCCGATCTTGCCAGAAGACGCAGCCATAGAAGCCTCACTAGTCGCACCTGCCTCGGACGCTCGTAACGTTACCGGAGCTCGGACACGTGCACCTCATCGTAGACCAGGACCAACATGGACAGCAACGACCACTGGCGCAGGACACTGGTGATCTTCTCCTTCACGCTGGCGAAACTAAGAACACAACCTACCCTACTGACCCTTAGGTATATAACAGCTATGATTAGACACGGCAGCAAAACTTATTCACTTGTAATGTATCGATGAACCAAGCTACCAATACCCAACTTAGCCACCAATCCACACATCAAATACAGCAAATGAGAGCAGACAAATATTCACTGCTGGTTACATGCCTGGCAACGACACCTACCCTCTAGATTTCCATATAACAATGTTAACAATAACTGAATGACTGACGACTGCACCCACCGCATACCGACTGTAGCAGAGGAAAACAGGCGTCGATTCACTCCTGGTTACATGCCAACAAAGACACAGCCACTCTAAAATTCATATAACCACGTTGACAACATTTGAAATGACTGACCACTGCAGCTACCAACTGTAGCGGAGGAAAACAGGCGTCGACTCACTCCTGGTCACATTCCAACAAACATAGACCTCTACCCCAACTTCCCATGTACAGTGAGCCTCTGACCAGAAACTGGCCCTATCCACCCAACTGAAAACCGTCTGTAGCAGAGGGGCACCGAACACCTACTAACTCATCTTTACAACACGAAAAAGCTTCTGACCAGAAACTGGCCAGACCCCCACCCCCACCCCCCTTACTGCAAACCGTCTGTTGCAGAGGGGGCCCAACACCAACTGCCAACTCTTTTCCTATACAGCCAAACAACAAGTTCAAGAACAACTGGTCAAAAAAACTACAGCGAAGAAAAAACACGCAAAAATATATCCACACAGGTACCAAGAAATCCATGATTTCGCCCGCCAACACAAGTTGACAGAAAAAAAAATGTTCGCAAAAACAGCACCAAAAACACACAAAATTTACACACACCAGACCCACGTAAAACATATCTTAGGCCGCAAACACGAGTTGACGGAGCTGTTTACATTCTCCATGCAAAGCACGCAAAATGCACACTCACACTGCCCAACCAAACACCCTTGTCCCCAAACGAGAAGAAAAGGGAGAGAAAGAATAAAGATGAACAAAACTGCTGTGAAAACACACGCACACACACACACACACACACACACACAACACACACACACAAACACAACACATCAACACACACAAGTATATATATATATATATATATATATATATCACTGAACGCCAAAATTAACTGACCAGGTAAAGAAAGTCATGTACACCATCACTGGAATAAAAAACAGAAATGCAATTTATTTCATAAATAAGTTCATTCAATCCTCAATCGATTTAACGCAAAAAAAAAAAAAAAAAAGGTTCTTAATTGTGAACAGCCGAACACAAATGTCAGTTAACCCACATTTGAAAAGTCACAAAATCAGTAGCGCGTGTGGCCACCTCGGGCATCGATACAAGCTTGGCATCGTCGTCGCATGGAACAAACCAGGCGTCCAAAGAAGGCTTGGGGTATGGCTTGCCATTCCTCTTGGAGAGCTTGCTGTAGTTCCTGCAAGGTCAAGGGCGCTCTAGGGCGTTGTTGCAGTCGGCGTTGGAGTTCGTCCCAAACATGCTCGATGGGCGACATATCGGGTGAATTTGCTGGCCATGGCAACACGTCGATCTGTCTTGCTTGCAGATGCTGCTGCACAACATGTGCACGATGCGAGGGGGCGTTGTCGTGCTGGAGAATCACGCCAGGGCCATGATCGCGGACAAAAGGTTCAATGTGGGGCGTGACAATTTCATCTCGGTAGCGGAGAGCATTTAAGTTGCCCTGGATCAACACTAACTGTGTCTGATGATGTGCAGAAATGCCTCCCCAAACCATAACGCCCCCTCCACCATAAGGTGCACGCTGAATGATGCAGTTGTCGGCGTACCTCTCTCCTCGACGCCTGTACACTCGATGACGACCATCCGCGACTGACAGCTGAAAACGAGACTCATCGGTGAATAGGACATGTCTCCACACTCGGATAGTGAAGCGCAGGTGCTGCCTGGCCCATGCCAAGCGTGCTGCACGGTGTCGAGGAAGAAGTTGTGGTCGAACTGCAGGGCGCCGTGCTTGCAGACCATTCTCCCGCAGACGTCTTCTGACGGTGGTGGCACTGATTCGCCTCAAGCCAGGGATAGCTCCCGCAGTGACAGTGGCAGGCTGAAACCGGTTTCTCAGATGCGTCAGTGTGATAAATCGATCCTGCTGAGGAGTGGTAACCCTGGAGCGACCACGCCCTGGTAAGTCAGCAATATAGCCAGTGTTCTGAAAACGGTTCCACCATAACCGTACAGTTGTCCTTTGCACTCCAAAATGCCTGGCAGTGGCAGAAACGGAGCTTCCCCCTTGCAACATGCCAACAGCTCTCCAACGGTCATTTTCCAATGTTCTTGGCATGGTGGTTTTTCCAAAAGGAAGGATAAAACGAGTGTTATGGTACAGACGGAGAGTGTGTGAGTTGCCTGGGACACCAATTTCCTTGTTCACGTGCATTTTGTGACGCGTAGGGCCGGATATTGTGTTGGAGTGAACTGTTGTCTGAGCGCGTAAGCACGTGCTGCAACCCTTTTTTTCACATGGGGAAAGAATTCTTCCATCTGCAGGACAAGAACGTGCAAACGGTTTCTGGACAGTTATCTCAATGGCAATTTGGTGACATTATTAAAAGTGGTCAGTTAATTTCGGCGTTCAGTATAGATATGTGTGTGTGTATATGTATATATTGTAGATAAACCAAAGAAACAAGACAACAAACTAGAGTTTTGAGCCCAGTACTTCGGCCAGTGGCCTTCCTCAGGGGACTGTTTATTTAGGAATGAACACACACATCAAACATTTTTGAATAAAAACTGTTCACAGAGTAATCCAATCTTTTTTTCTTTTCAACAACACGAGACGCCTGCCCATTCTACCTCCCCCACCCCAATCCCAACGCCGAACACCAAATCTCCATCCCTCCACCACAGCGTGCCCCACCCACATGAACACAACTGCACGCACTCGCACGCACAAATAAACAACATTAAACAAACACAAACACTCATTTATATGCACACCCGCACACTCGCACGCACGTACAAAAATGATACACGTACACACACACACACACACACACACACACACACACACACTCACACACACACACAACTACACTACTTTAAATTCGAACAGCTGCGAAGTAAACAAACTTACACATTATTATTCTAAGTGGTAATATAGATGTGCCTTTATAAATGATACTAATAATTGTAGCAAAGAGAACAAAAATAATGTTTATCACCATCATTATCACCTTATTGACAACAACGACAAATAAAGCACTGACTACGATGAAGACGACGTCGACAACAACAGCTACAACCACAACAACAGTAAGAACAACAATAATAGTAACAACGACAGCAATAATCATCACCATCATCCTCACCATCACCGCTGCCATCACCATCACCAAAATCTCCATCGCTATCATCGTAATCGTCACCATCATCGCCGCCATCCCCATCATCGCCATTATGTGTCCCACCACATGGCGCTGGAGACCAGACCCTAAGCGAATCCATCCCTTGTCCCCGTCGCCACAAGCACATCGCCCACCCCCTATATCCCCAGTCATCCCGCAAGCCAATAACAATGGTAGTAATACAAAGAATAATACTATTAATAATATCTACAACAATGACGACGATGACAACACATATGATGACATTAACACCACACCACCACCAAGAACAACAACAACAATAATAATAATAATAATAGTACCTAGTAAAAAAAATAAATGATAATATCAACAACGTCGAATGATATTCCCAACGTGTCAAAATCCAAAATAAAGATCAAACCCAAACGCACGCCCACCACTCACCAAGGGGCAAGCCAATGTCGTGCAAACAGCACACGCAAATTGCGGGGGGGGGGGGGGGGGGAGGACAGGAGGAAAAAAGGGCGAGGAGGGGCCACGCAGAGGGTGAAACCACCGTCGGACAAAAAGGCACGGCCCCTAACCGGACCATTAGGAAGATGGAGTATGTGACTGCCAAAAAGACAAGGGAATGTTGTGCAGGTGATACAATGAGACACCAAGAAGGAGAGGGGATTGCTAGTGCAACATTCTTGCAGAGGAACCACAGATAACCAGCACCAGAAGTAGAACAGAGAGATGGGGAATAGGTGTACACCTGGAAGTGATCACGAACGTGCCAGGCACCAACGACCCACCTATGATACAATGCCTCAGCCACCATTGGAACTCCTCGAAAACAGACAGTCAGGGGAGAAAACGAGGCAAGGGGGCGACTTGACCATGTCTAACACAAGCAGAACAAGATGGTTGTAGAACTCTGAACGCACCACGGGAATGGAACGGTAAAAGGCGGTGATCAAGAGGTGGAGTCCAACAATCAATGGAAAAATAAAAAATGGGGGGGGGGGGGGGGGGTATCGAGGAAGTTGAAAAAAATGTCATTGTATTGTTTAAGCCCAGGTAGCTGCGCAGAGCCGTTCAGGGATGTAATTGTATTCGAACACCCACATAAAAAAAAAAAAAGGTTGGGGGGGGGGGGGGGGTTGTGTGGACGGAGTTGAACTGCAGGAGAAGTTGAATAAAAAATGTTCATTGTACTGTTTAGAGCCCAGGTAGCTGCGCAGAGCCGTGTCAGGGCTGTAAGTGTATTTGTATTCGAACGCCCACATATTCCCACAAGTGGAATAAATGGAAAAGAAAATCAAGTACATCTATTAATGCTTTCGTGCATACCATTTGAGGGCATATAGGAAAAGGCCCAGATACTTAAAATGGTCACTGTACATCACACCCCCCAGAGGCAAAATGCACTCACACGTGTATCTGAAGGAGTAATGATAGAAGGAAGAGGGTATGATTTGGTAGTATCCAAACGATCATGAGTGGTGGAGAACAGGCGTCTTGTAGGTGAAGGTAAAAGGACCTGGGTAGAACAATTGATTAGTTTTAGCTTTAACGTTTATTCTGAATACGGCTGAATACGGTCTATCTAATGTATGAGGCTATGTGTTTTAAGTGTTTTGAGTTTGTTATTCAGAAAGAATACCTATGCAGTCTTCTGGCGTAGGTCTTGTATGTGATACTTTTCAATTGCGACCATTTTAGATTGTCAAGTGTGTGGTTTTTATACAACACACACACACACACACACACACACACACACACACACAAAACACACACACACACACACACACACACAACACTACACACACATATATATATATATTATATATATACATATATATATATATATTGTGTGTTTGTGTGTTGTGTGTTGTGCGTGTGCGTGCGTGCGTGTCGTGTGTGTGTCTGTGTTTGTGTGTGTGATGTTTGTGTGTGTTGTGTTTTGATTTGTGTGTATGTGTGTGTGTGTGTGTGTGTGTGTGTGTGTGTGTGTGTGTGTGTGTGTGTGTGTGTGTGTGTGTGTGTGTGTGTGTGTGTGTGTGTGTGTTGTGTCACATTCACATTTACACTCACAGACGTATACACCACACATTGTTATTGCTGTTGCTTTCTCATTGTTACTGCTTTATTATTATTATTATTTTATTATTATTATTATTATTATTATTATTATTATTATTATTATTATTATTATTATTATTATTATTTATATCATTATTACTATTATATTATATTATTATTTATAATTATTATTTTATTATATTATATATACTCTATTCTATATACTTCATTATCTTCTTCCTTTTCTTCTTCTTCTTCTTCTTCTTCTTTTCTTCTTCTTTTCTTCTTCTTTTTTTCTTTTTTTTTCCTTCTTCTTCTTCTTGTTATTATCATAGCGTTGTTCATGTTGTTTTTTATCATCGTCACCATCATTATCAATATTATGAACGCATCATCATTTACATTATTCATCAGCAGAATAGCAGTAGCAGCAGCAGAAGCAGTAACAACATGATAATCTCACCATCATCGTATTCGCCATCGTGATCATTAGTATCGTCACCACGACCATCACCACAGCCACCACCACCACCATCATTATCATCATCGTTGTAGTCGTAGTCGTCCCCACCATCGTTGTCACATTCCTCCTCCTCCTCCTCTCTCCTCATTATCATCAACGAGAAACAATTATTGGTATGAACAACAACAGCAACAACAACAACAACAACAACAACGACAAAAACAACAACAAAATGAATTCTGTCTCGCTCTGTCTCTCTTTGTCTATGCGTGTCTGTCTGTTGTATCTGTATTTCTCTTAGTTCCTATCATAGTTTGTTTCTCTCTGTCTGTCTTGTCTGTCTGTCTGTCTGTCTGTTCTGTCTCTCTCTCATCTCTGTTTTGTCAGTCTCTTCTCTCTCTGTTCTCTCTCTGTCTCAGTCTCTGTTGATGTCTCTCTGTCTCTCTGTCTCTTCTTCTTTTCTCTCTGTCTCTGTCTTGTCTGTCTGTCTGTTTGTCTGTCTGTCTCTCTCTCCCCTCTCTCTTCCTGTCCCTTCTCTCTCTCTCTTCTCTCTCTCTTTCGTCTCCTGTCTCTCTGTCTCTCTATCTCTCTGTCTCTCTCTGTCTTCCTGTCTTCTGTCTCTCTCTCTCTCTCTCTCTCTCTCTCTCTCTCTCTCTCTCTCTCTGTATCAACTGTTACTTCTGCTCGATTAGTACGTTCACCATATTTTTTTAACGTGAGAGGATAAGGGAAGTAAATGATTTATACACATACTATACGCACACTCGCACACCCCACACAACCAAGCACACACACACTCAACACCACACCCAACTCATCAGTCACAAACATGGGGGTATATACAGAGATCACGTTTGTTACATACTGAAATAAATATTTTCTTATAAAATTCTAATAATAGATATAATGAACAGTGTGATCCACACCCTGCTGTCTCATGGCGGATACGAAAGGTGCAACACTTCAGCATACAAGCTTGTGAAAGGGGGGACCTTACATTTATTGTTTTCCATTGCAAGAGTTTGGCGGTTGTTCAGTAAGTATTCGTCGATCTAGAGAAGTCTTATTAAAGCTTGACTCAAATTTACAAGCTTGTTTTCTGATAGATGCTCAAGCTTGCGCAAAATCCTATATACTGATGAGATGCTGGAACAGGAGGTTGATGGGATCTATAAACTCTGATATTTCCAGAATGATTGGCGTGTAAGGAAGAGCATTCGATACGTCAGCTTTAATACTGTGGGCCGGGATTAAACTCAAGATATGAAATCTTGATTTTTCAGCTACATCAGTAGAATGAGCCTATCTGAGTAAATTGAGAAAGAAAATGCATTTGACGTCAGGATATCCATCCCAAGAAATGTGATGTATTTGATACTGTCCTCCTTAAGCATTGCACATTCCCTTTGAGCGACGAAAATGTGTATACTTATCTGAGACTTTTTTGTTGCAGTCCCCGGCACTTTCTTTTGAAAATATAAAAGAAAACAGCTTTTCTTCCATTTTATTTACTTGTTTCGTTTTGTTCTTGTAAATGCGTCTTTAACACGTAAACAGCCACTGCTTGTGGACAAACAGGAAGAGTTATAGTTTCCTAGAAAAGTCAAGGGGGAGCTAAAAACAAACAAGTACACAACAAAACAAAACAAACAAACAAAACAAACAAAACAAGCAAACAAACAAAACAAACAACAAAACAAACAAAACCAAACCAAACAAAACAAACAAACAAAACAACAAACAAAACAAAACAAAACAAAAACAAACAAATAAAACAAACAAACAACAAACAAAACAAACAAAACAAATAAACAAACAATCAAACAAACAAAGCAAAAAAAGCAAACAAAAACCCCTAGGAATTAGATTACACATGGCAAGTAAAATCAAGTATCTAACATCCCCGGCCCACCGCCAAGGGGCCCAAGTTTTTACATAGTGCTCTCCCTTGCCGCAGATTAACCTCATTTCATGGCGTGTTAAGTTGAAACTGCTTCGTCTTTTGTGTCGTTACGCATTTTCTTCCTCCAACATCGACATTTTACATGGTCATCACATTTGTTAAGCCATCTGGATAACCTGTTTGATTAGGAAAACAAACAAACACAAAAGAAACAAACAACAAACAAAACAAACAAAACAAATAAACAAACTACAACTAAAAAAACCGTAGCATGACATCCATATAACATACATGTGAAAAATGTCGGTCCCTTTTAAGCTTTGAATAAACAATGTGATTCATTGGCACAGTCTGTACAAATGAAACCAAAACAAACTAAAAAATCAAACAAGCAAAACACACCACGCACACACACACGCACTACACACACCACCACGCACACACACACACACACACACACACACACACACACACACACACCAGAACGACAACAGACAGAGAGAGAAGAGAGAGAGAGAGAGAGGAGAGAGAGAGGGCAGGGAGAGAGAGTCAGCCAGCCAGCAGCCAGCCAGACAGACAGACAAAGACAGAGAGACATAGAGGAGCAGAAGGGGGGGGGGGCAGAAGACACAGAGACAGAGAGAAAACAGAGACAGAGACAGTAGAACAAACAAAAGAGAATCCCCGGTGAAACCTCCATGATAGGGGGGCTAGCCAAGAGGTAGGATGTAAGACTTTCAATGAGTAGTTCTGGGGTTTGTTCTTCCTTGTTATGCACACCGGGTGAGTAAGGAGTAGAATCAACGTGTGTAAAGATATGCCTCGTGCCTAAACCGTTTTTTGTACATCATCATCATCATCATCATCATCATCATCTCATCATCATCATCATCATCACATCATCATCATCATCATATATCATCATCAGGTGCATTGCCACATGGCGTTGGCGATCATGACCTTCATGTTTGTTTCTGTCCCTTGTTGCCTCAAGCACCTCTTTCCACCCTCTCTGTCTTCAGCCACTCTGCAAGTTCGTCCAATATTTTCTCCCTGGGTCTATCTAGGCTCTGTTTCCTCCAGCTTTCCTGTTGTGACCAGGTGCTCCAATTCCCCTTTCCTCATAAAATGACTGATAAATGTTACCTTTAATTTTCCTTATGAATGATCTTCTTGTGTCTGCCTCTATTAAGACTGTCTCGTTCGTTTTCTTTTCTGTCCATGGCACTCTCAACATTCTTCTTAGAAACCACATCGGCAACCTCAAGCCTGTTCTGGTTTTGCTTGTGTGGACTGTTTCCCATGCCTCACAACCGCGTACATGCGTGCGCAGAATACTATGTATGTACGTTATAGACTATGTGTGTGGCGGCTTACAAAAAACGATGGAAAACATCCAGCGTGCAAGCGTCCATTGAAGGCAGACTGTGCACATTGCACAGCAACATACTGTCTGCACAGTTGGGGAAAACATAAGTTGCGATATCCTGGTATGTACTTTTGCTCAGTTATTATTAAGCAATTGCCGCTGAATATAAAAGTAGATTCTTCAATCACATCTGTTGATTTTCTCCAAACTGCCTTAAAGTTCTTTGTTACATGATTCTCTCCCTGTCTCTTTGTCTTTCTCTCTCTGTCTCTGTCTCTCTGTCTGTTTGTCTGTCTCTCTCTCTCTATCCCTCTCTCTTTCACTTTTTCTCACTCTTCTCTCTCTTTTTCCCTCCCTCTCTCTCTCTTTCTTTCTCTCTCTCTCTCGCTCTCTCTCTCTCTCTTGTCTCTCTCAATCTCTCTCTCTCCCTTCCTCTCTCTCTTTCTCTCTCTCTCTCTCTCTCTCTCTCTCTCCCCCCCCTCTCTCTCTCTCTGTCTTTCGCTCTCTTAGTCAGATGCCATTTCTTACGATCTAGTACGTTCATCCTATACTTTTTTACGTGAGAGGAAAAGGGAAGTAACATAATATGCACACAGGAATATTTCATTTGATTGCCTGTTTTTGGATGGGGGTGGCACCTTCGTACTAGCTTTGGTGATTGCTCTGAAACTATGGTCGATTATCGTCCATGATCCACTCATCAACTTTATTTTATTTGTTTGTTCGAGGTCTAGGGACAATTGCTAGTATGCATGTTTTTTTTGTCTGTCCCATTTCCAAGGACAGTTCACAAGTTAACAGGAAACACCACGAGAGTGCGTATGAGACCCAGGGCACCAATGCCTCACCACTTTCTAGACAATCACTT
>JAPXFY010000015.1:62802919-62805419 GCA_030674185.1 Monoplex corrugatus
TACAGGCCTATATCTAATCTCTCTTTCTTGTCAAAACTCCCTGAAAAGGTCGTCCTCAACCAGCTGAACTCTCACCTGTCTGCCAACAATCTCCTCAATCCTTTCCAGTCAGCCTACCGCCAGTGCCATAGCACTGAAACTGCCCTACTACACATTCTCAACAATCTCCTCCTTGCAACTGATACTGGCAAAGTCTCTCTCCTCACACTCCTTGATCTGTCTGCAGCCTTCGATACCATTGACCATGGTATTCTCCTTTCTAGACTTCATCATACTTTTGGCATCTCTGACATTGCTCTCTCCTTTTTCACTTCGTATTTATCAAACAGAAAACAAACTGTTCTCATCAATGGCACTTACTCTCAACCTGCATACCTGACCTGTGGTGTTCCACAAGGATCTGTCCTTGGCCCTGTTCTTTTCACTCTTTATACCCTCCCCCTGTCCACCATCATCAACTCCCACTATAAAACACCATTCTATGCTGATGACACCCAACTTCAAGACAGTGACTCACCTGATAATATACAGCGCCTGTTGACTCGCACCACTGAGTGTTACTCGGACATTAAGAACTGGATGACACACAATAGACTTCAGCTTAATGACGACAAGACAGAAGCTATCCTCATTGGCACCCGTCAGAAACTTCCCCAGCTGCCTCTCCTCTTTCTCTCCCATTATCGTAAACCACATCAGTCCCAATTTTCTGATTCAGCTGAAAAACTCTTGTTGTGTTTCTCTGTCTCCGTGAGGGGAGATTCAAATTTAGCTTTTCAAAAAATAATATTTCAAATTTGTATATGGATAGTTGCTTCTCTGTGGTTTTCCAAATTGTGTTTTCTATTTCTTTGCACCTTTATATTGCTCTTTTACATTCCTTTTCCCTCCACCACTTTCTTTCGTGGTCCATTGCAGTGTCTGTGGGGGTTTGTTTTTGTTTGTGTGTTGTGTTTGGTTATCTTGTTTGATGTTTTTTTTCTGATTTGTGGCTGATGTGTGTGTGTGTGTGTGTGTGTGTGGTGTGTGTGTGTGTGTGTGTGTGTGTGTGTGTGTGTGTGGTGTGTGCGGGTTTCTGCGTGCGTGTGTGCGTGTGTGTCTTTTCGGCGCTTGGATTTGATTTTGTCGAGATTTTGCGCTATATAAATATTGTAATTATTATGTATGCATGTGCGTACGTATGTATGTATGTATGTATGTGTATGTATGTATGTATGTATGTATGTATGTATGTATGTATGTATGTATGTATACGCTTAGATTTATGTATGCATGTATGTATGCATGTATACGCTCAGCTTAGATTTATGTATGTAAGTATGTATGCATGTATGTATGCATGTATGCGCTCATATGTATGTAGGTATGTATGCATGTATACGCTCAGCGCTTAGATTTGATTTTATCAAGATTTTGCGCTATATAAATAAAATATATTAGTAGTAGTAGTAGTAGTAGTAGTAGTAGTAGTAGTAGTAGTAGTAGTAGTAGTAGTAGTAGTAGTAGTAGTAGTAGTAGTATAGTAGTAGTAGTAGTAGTAGTAGTAGTAGTAGTAGTAGTAGTGTAGTAGTATCAAAAAGGTCACATTCTTGACTGGATCATTTCTCGTGATCACCACAATTCCGCTACTGACAACTGCTTAGTTCTTTCTACCCGTCTAACTTCAGCCCTTCCATCTGACCACTCTGCAATTCTCTGTTCTCTCGACATTTCTCCTCCTTCCCGTACCATGCGCACAGTGACTCGACGCAATCTCAAATCTATCGACCTCTCCACATTTTCATCTGATGCCTCCCGCCTCCTTTCTGAAAAGTCACATAACTTTGCCGATGAATTCTATACTACTCTCCACCATCTTCTGGACACTCATGCTCCAGCCACAACCCGTCTTTTACCTGACCGCCCCCCTACCCCCTGGCTCACTCATGAGATTGCCTGTGCAAAACGTGCCCGCCGCAGAGCAGAGCGCCGCTGGCGCAAATCCAAACTCACTGTACACAGGCAACTTTTCCAAGCCTCTAAAACAAAAGTATCCACCCTCATTGCATCAGCAAAAACAAGCTATTTCCAAACCAAAATCCTGAATGCCTCTTCTTCAAAAGAACTCTTTACAACCATGAATCATCTCCTTGGCACACGAAAAGATTTACCTCTCCCAACAAAACATACAAATGAAGAACTCCCATCTGTATTCTCCAACTATTTCACCACCAAAATACAAACTCTTCGTGACAGGCTTGACAGGACACCCTGTCAACCATGCCCACCTGACCCTTCCTTCTCTGGCACACCTCTTACTACTTTTACCCCAGTCTCACAAGAAGAAATTCTCAACACAATCAGATCCATGTCGTTCAAAACCTGCGAACTGGATCCTCTTCCAGGTTCTCTCTACGCCGACTGTCTCCCTACTCTCCTCCCATTCATCACTGACATCATCAACACTTCTCTTCAAACTGGAACTGTCCCTGATTCTTTCAAGTCTGCTATTGTTCACCCT
>JAPXFY010000015.1:62815419-62817919 GCA_030674185.1 Monoplex corrugatus
GAAAGACAGAGAGAGAGACAGACAGACAGAGACAGAGACCGACCGACCCACCGAACAAAGACAGACAGGCAGACAGACACACAGACACACAGACACACACACACACACACACACACACACACACACACACATACATACACACACACACACACACGCGCGCACACACACACTACACATACACAGACACTCAGACACACACACACACATCACCACACACACACACACACACACACACACACACACACACACACACACACACACACACACACACACACACAACCACACACACATACACATACACACACGAATCACTCACAATGACAAAAATTCAAGGGGTAGAAAAAATTACATGCACACCGGGAATAGAAGGAGAGACATAAATCCTATACGCTAAGTAAGAAGACATTAACACCTTGCCAACGTTATGGCTTACATACAAAGTTATGTCTTATGCCATGGTCAATTTGGACCATCTCCACTACATGGTATCAATGGCCTTCCGCGCGTGTGGAAAGTATTCCTAGCGCGGAGACAGTGTGTCGAGCAAATGAAACTGATTATATGTACAGTATACTTGAGTGGAGTGCTCTGTGTATATGTTGGAGGTAGAACCGAGAGAAGCAAAACAAAGGAAATGGGGGAATGCTGGATTGTTCTGTGTGTGTTGATGTTTTATGTGTTTTTTGTTGTTGTTTGTTTGTTTATTTTTGTTTTTGTATTTATTTTCTGTTGTCCGCTTTAACCTCAAAATGTTACTGAGGGATAAAGATGAATGTCTGCAGCATAATGTCTGCATGTACCCTCCGCTCTGCCTCCGATCCTCTGACTCTTCGCTTTCCACGCACTAAGCTCAATACCTATGGTCCACGAGCCTTCTCTGTTTCTGGTCCACTCTCCTGGAACAAACTTCATCTCTCAGTCCGTCAGCAACCTACTTTTGTCTCCTTCAAGTCCACTCTCAAAACTCACCTTTTCTCCTCTGCATAAAATCCTGACCTCACTCAACCCCCTCTGCAGCCTGTTTCCGCTTGGAGTGGAATCACATTGTAATATGTAATTGTATATAATATGCTCTCTATAATTTTCCATTGCGTTTCTTCTTTTTCCCCATTTATAGCCATGTGTGTTGTGTGTGTGTGTGTGTGTGTGTGTGGTGTGTGTGTGTGTGTGTGTGGTGTGTTGTGTGTGTGTGTGTGTGTGTGTGTGTGTGTGTGTGTGCGCGTGCATGTGGGTGCGTGCGTGCGTATGTGTCTGTTCAGCGCTTAGATTTGATTTCTATCAAGATTTTGCGCTATATAAATATTGTTATTATTATTATTATTATTATTATTATTATTATTATTATTATTATTATTATTATTATTATTATTATCATTATTATTATTATAAGGGGAAACCCCGAAGTAGAATCGTTATAATTATACATAATTATAGACGTAAGAGTATGTCTGTCACTTACTTCATCTATCCATCATCGTCGTGGACTTGGTTTTTGGCTTCAAAGCCCAAGAACTTCGTATTATCAGTTTCAGTGATTATTATGACGATGACGATAATGACGATGGTACTGAGATGATGATGATGATGATGATGATGATGATGATGATGATGATGATGATGATGATGATGATGAATGATGATATGATGATGATGATGGTGATGACGACGACGACGACGATCATGTTCATGGTGGGTGTATGTTGTGTGTGTGTGTGTGTGTGTGTGTGTGTGTGTGTGTGTGTGTGTGTGGAGAGAGAGAGAGAGAGAGAGAGAGAAGAGAAAGAGAGGAGAGAGAATATCACACACACACACACACACAACACACACACACACACACAACACACACACACACACACACACACACACACACACACACACACAGATGGACAGATAGAGAGACAGACAGACAGTAGACAGAGCGTGTGTGAGTGAGTGAGTGGATGAGAGAGAGAGAGAGAGAGAGAGAGAGAGAGAGAGAGAGAGACAAAGACAAAGACAGAGAGACATATAGACAGACAGACAGAGAGAGAGAGAGAGAGAGAGAGAGAAGAGAGAAGAGAGAGAGACAAAGACAGAGAGATAGAGAGACAAAGACAGAGAGACATATAGACAGAGGAGAGAGTGTGTGTTGTTATGGAAAAAGAAGACATATGCATGTGAAGGCATGAAACACGCCATTGTGTTTGTAATCCTAAAACACACACTCGCCTTTGACTCTTAACTATATGCGCTTAGCTGGAAACAACAACACTTATTAGGCATATTTGCGTCCGTCAATGTACAGTGAAACTAGTAGCGATACAGATGCAAGGAACATCAGATGATCCTTCCCATCATGTCTCTGTGACACGTTTAATACGCAATTAAGTATAGGAACCCCGAACCATAAACCAAGTAAGCTGATGTGAGGGTTGGCAACACATGAATGAAAATTACAACACATTTTATGGTCTTAATTCTCGTAAATATATACGTGCATGCATTTTGTTTTGCCCAACAT
>JAPXFY010000015.1:62840419-62842919 GCA_030674185.1 Monoplex corrugatus
TGTGTGTGTGTGTGTGTGTGTGTGTGTGTGTGTGTGTGTGTGTCTGTGTCTGTGTCTGTGTCTGTGTCTGTGTCTGTGTCTGTGTCTGTGTGAGGGAGAGAGAGAGAGAGAGAGAAGAGAGAGAGATAAAGACAGACAGAGAGAAAGAGAGACAGACAGACAGACACAGACAGAGAGAGAGAGAGTGACAGACAGAGAGACAGACAGACAGACAGAGTGTGTGTGTGTGTGTGTGTGTGTGTGTGTGTGCGCGCGTGTGTGTGGGCGCGTTCGTGTGTATGTGCGTGCGTTCGTTCGTTGCTTGATTTAACGCCTTTTCACTATAAGTGATATTAGACGGGGGAAAATGGCATGGAGAATTAAATTAGGGAGGGGGGGGGGAGAGGAACAGTGTAAGAGACGGAAAAAAAATTAAAAGGAAGCGGCAAGGTCTTAAGAAAAAGGATATGGATGAACAGATAAATGAAACTAGAACAACGCTAACATCAATAATGTAAAAGAAAAATCGTCATAAAAACAAAAACAAAACAAAAAAATAATCATAATTATAATAATAATCATAAAGTAACGCATTAACAGGACTGTGAACCAATGATTCTAACATTTTAACTAACAAAACTTGATCCGATACTACTTCTTTAAAATGCGTTTCAAGATAGTTTCCTTGTGTAAACGTCTTTGGTAAAAAGGAACAAAACTTTCTGCAGTAAAACAAACAGTGATACAATGTGAATTGTTCGCCGCAAATACATAAAACGTTTTTACAATATTTTGTTTTCAAAGCGTTCAGTTGAATACGAAAATATGTCATAACAATTAATATCAAATGATATAACGAGGAATACTGCAATTTTATTTAGATATTTTGAACTGAAAGTTTGATTTTTTTTTTTGAGACACAAATTTTTCATTTAAATGTTCATGAAATCGAATCCATGATGTTAATTCTAGCGAGTTGTAAGCTTCTTTTACCGAGGTGTTAACATGTAATTCTATGGAATTTTCAGAATGGAGGGCACCGGATTTAGCTGCTCTGTCAACTACGTTGTTGCCATGAAGACCAAATGAGAAAGCACCTAGCATAAATTGATTTCCGAGCCATTTATCTTTGAACATTGTATTAGATGATTTGCCTCAATAATTAAGTCAGGATGTGCGTGCGTGTGTGTGCGTATGTGTGCGTGCGCGCGCGTGCGTGTGTGTGTGTGCGTGCGCGCACGCGTGTCTGCGTGTCTGTGTATGCGCGAGAGTATGGATGTACATATGTTCATTTCCTCATAATCTTGGGAGAACGAAACACAATCTTCTTTAATCAGACACTTAATTCATCAGTACAGCTGCATAATAGAAGCTTTCTTTAACATTGTGATTCGAGACTGAAGTAAAAACAATGAGCACATTTTTGAAGAGAGAGAGAGAGAGGAAGAGAGAGAGAGAGAGAGAGAGAGAGAGAGAGAAGAAAGAAAGAAAGAGAGAGAGAAAGAAAAAGAGAGAGAGAGAACGAAAGAGAGAGATAGAGAGAGAGAGAAAGAGAGATAGAGAACGAAAGAGACAGAGAGAGAGAGAGAAAGAAAGAGAGAGAAAGAAGAGAAGAAAGAAAGAAAAGAGAGAGAGAGAACGAAAGAGAGAGAGAGAAAGAAAGTAGAGAAAGAAAGAGAGAGAGAGAAAGAAGAGAGAAAACGAAAGAGAGAGAGAGACAGACACAGAGAGAGAGAGAACGAAAGAGAGAAAGAAAGAGAGAGAGAAAGAAAAGAGAGAGAGAGAGAACGAAAGAGAGAGAGGGACAGATAGAGGGAGAGAGAGAACGAAAGAGAGAGAGAGAGAAGAGAAAGAAGAGAGAATGAAAGAGAGAGAGAAAGAAAAGAGAGACAGACAGATAGACAGAGAGAGAGAGTGAGAGAGACAGAGACATAGACAGAGAGAGGGAGAGAGAGAGAGAGAGAGAGAGAGAGAGAGAGAGAGAGGAGAGAGAGAGAGAGAGAGAGAGAGAGAGAGAGAGAGAGGAGAGAGAGTCCTCCAAGACAGTACACTACGAAAGCTACTTCTGAAGTCTTGTGTCTGTAGAACCAACACTGAGAAGTTGTCTGGTGTGTACAGTATGAAGATGCTTGGTTTGTTTTGGTTTTGACTGCTAACGTGTGCTCATAGACAATGACTCTCTTTCATCATTTGTGTCTGTCTATCTGTCTGTTTGTCTACCTAGCTGTGTGTCTAGCTGTCGACTTGTCTGTCTGTTCGTCTGTTTCACTGTTTGTTTGTCTGCCTGCCTGTTTGTCTGTCTGGTCTCTTTTTCTACCTCTCCTCCTCCTCCTCTCTCTCTCTCTCTCTCTCTCTCTCTCTCTCTCCTCTCCCCCATCTCTTTCCCCCCTCTCTTTCTTATTCTTTCTCTGTGTGTTTCTCTCTGTCTCTGTCTGTCTCTTTGTCTCTCTCCCCCCCCCCTCTCTCTCTCCCTCTCCCTCTCCCATCTCTCCCCCCTCTCTCTCTCTCTTATTCTTTCTCT
>JAPXFY010000015.1:62857919-62875419 GCA_030674185.1 Monoplex corrugatus
AGCACCAGGTAGACCCAGGGAAAAAATGCTGGACGGACTTGCAGAGTGGATAGGGACGAGGATGGTTGGGGAGATGCTAGGGGCAACGAGAGATAGAGACAGATGGAAGTCCATGATCACCAACGCCATGCGGCAGGGCACCTGATGATGATGATAATCCACTGGGCATTGACATGTCATGACAAGATCTGGAAAGAAAGCACCAGATAGACCCATCACCATTATGTGCCCTGCTGCGTGGTGTTGGCGACCATGTCCTTCCATACAAATCTATCCCCTGTCGCTGCAAGTACATCTCCCATCCACTCTCTGTACTCGGTCACCCTGCAAGTCTGTCTAATATTTTCTCCCTGGGTCTACCTGATGCTCTTTTTCCCGCCAATTTTCCTGTTTTGACCAGGTACTTTAATTTATATTTTCTTATAAGATGTCATTTAAACGTTGCTTGTTTTTTTTCCATAATTTTCTTTATGAGTGATCTTTTTGTGTCTGCCTCCTTACAAACTATCTCGTTTGTTTACTTTGCTTTCCATGAAACACTCAACAATCTTCGTAGAAACCACATTTCAGTTTCCTCATTTTTGTACTGAATGTCCCTGTTGTATAAGGGATACAATGTTCGATGGACTTGTAGACAGAGAGAGTGGGATATATAGATGCACTTGCAGCAACAAGAGACAGATTCGTATGGAAGGCCGTGATCGCCGACGCCATGTGGCAAGGTACACGGTGATGATAATGACAGGATCTGATCGGTAACGTGCATATTTGTTTCTTTCTACAAGTATACAATGGTCAATATGGGTTTTCCCAAAACAGATCATTGCATTTATTGCCTCATTACATAAAGATCAAAAGGCTACATTTAGATAGAACACCCAGAAATGTGAATATTATTCCACATCCACAGGGGAGTCAGATAAGGTTGTGTCCTTTCACCATATTTCTTTAACGCCTACACGAAACAAGTCATGGGGGATGCTGATATAGAAGGCAATGGCAATAAGATGGAAGGAAAAAGTCTTATCAACTGCGCTCTGCCGATTATACTGTGCTGTTAGCAGACAACACTTCCAGGATGAAAAGAATTATATACGGGTAGATGCAGCAGGCAAAGAGGCTGGTCTAAACTTGAACGCCAAGAAAACAAAAGTGCTACATATCAAAGGCAAAGACACTGGAAACAATCATGATATCTCAATTAACAAAGTTCCTTTTGAAAATGTTTAGAGTTTCAAATATCCTAGATCTGTAAAAAAACTGATAATAGAACCTGCTTCAAAGACATCAATTAAAAAATTGGAATGACAAAGCAAAAAAAAATATTCCAACCCAACAACATCTACATGTAAAAAGACAGGCATAGCAAACGGCTTATAAAATGTATGATCTGGCCAGTCATGATTTATGGCTGCGAAGCAATGACTCTGAGAAAAACTGATAGTAAAAGAATTGAAGCAGCAGAGATTTGGTTTTATCGGAGACTACTACGTGTCAAAAGGATATACGGAAAAAGTAATGGACGTGTCCTGGAAGAACTTGATACCACCAGAAAACTACTAACTGACATCAACAAGAGAAGACTAAAATACATGTGCCACGCAACAAGAACACGGACCTCATGGCAACCATCTTTCAAGGAAAAACAGTGGTAAAAAAAGGGGGAAAAAAAGACAGACTTCCAATCTTATACATCGAAAACATAACCAAAATCAGTGGCTTAATTATTAAAGAAATTGTCGACAAAAGTCAAGGCAGAGCGACCTGGAGGGAGATGATGGCATCCAGATGTGCAGTGGCCAACGCCGAACCCGGTGACGCCGACAGCTGAGACAGGTGAGACATGTATACAAGTCCCAGGAGTTTAGACACTGCAACTCTGCGAACAAGTTGACCCCGAGGTAGGGAAAAAAAATTATCGACGCTTTACTCACAGATGGAGTTATTCAGACGGATCCAACGCAGGACCCTCCAATCAGAAGTCCTACACTTATTTACCTGACCACAACGGAGTAATCCGGACAGAAATGGGCATTCTGTATAAAAGAAAATGTGGCAGGAGACAAAAATGTATATTTACAACACTAAACTGGAAAAAGACGCCACTAAACACCATTTCTTTTACTAGATATCTTACCGAAAAATATCAGATAGAAGAATATAATGCAAAACTGAGCTGGAATTCACACTCTTTTAGAGAAAAATGGTTTCCATCAGATGAAGTTTGATTTTACATTTTACTTCTTCACAAGATGTATGTTTATATTTGACTATTTGTCTTATACATAATTTAAAGTGACTGTAAATTCATGCACATAGAACTTTGTTGAAAATATAGACATTTTGCATTAATCTAAACCTTAAGACTGATACAAATGTTCTTGCTTTGCTGATACGTTTATCATTAAATTTTGCTGAAAACAAATACAAATAAATTTAAATCAAACAAACAAACAAACAAACAAACAAACAAACAAACAAACACCAACAACAACAACTTACATCTAAAACTCATAAATGAAATGACTTTATATTGTTCAAAAACATGTAACAGGCTAGAAGGCATGCCATACGTATATGAGTTTTGCTCGATCCAGTGTATATAAATCATGTTCAGCTTTGTCAATGATAATGTAGTAATGTTCAGAAAAAAAAAAAAAAAAAAAACTAAATTAGTGGCAGGATACAGACGAAGGAAACTATTCTTCTTATGACCGCTCCTTGACTGGCAGCTGGTACCAGTGTCCGGATGGAAAATGTGTTAACGTTTCCTGGCGCCGGCACAAAAAGACACTGACAGCTGTGTTGTGTCATTTGGTCTAGTAACGGCTATTTTTTATGTGTGTGTTGTGTGGTTGTCTGGGCATATGTCAGCTCGCTCGTCTGTCTATCTGTCTGTCTGTCTGTCAGTCTGCATCTGTCTCTGTCTATCTGTCTGATTATCTGTCTATTTGTTTGTCTGTCTGCTGTCTGTCTGTCTGTCTGTCTCTCTCTCTCCGTCTTTCTCACTCACTCTCTCTCTCTTCCTCTCTCTCTCTCCCTCTCTCTCTCTTTATCTCTCTCTCTTTCTCTCTCTGTGTATCCATCTCTCTCTATATAGCCTTCTTTTATTTCTTTCTCTTTGTCTTTCCTTCATCCCTCCCTCTTAATCCCCCCTCTCTCTCCCTTTATTTCTCTTTCTCTTTCTCTCTATCTTCCTTCTCTCTCTCTCCATTTCCCCCTCCTCCATTACCCCCTGTCCCTCCTCTCTTCTTTTCCTTCCTTTATGCACACACACACTCTCCCTCTTTCACTCTCGCCCTCTTTTTCTTTCTTTCCTTTCTCTCTATTTCTCCTTTCTGTCTTCCTCGCTCTATCTCCCTTTCTCCCCCCCGCCCCTCATACTATCTATGTCTCTCGGTATGTCTGTTTGTCTGTCTCTCTTTGTCTGACTGTTTCTGTCTGTCTGTCCGTGTGTATGTCTGTCTGTCTGTCTGTCTCTTTCACTCTGTCTTTCTTGTACACACACACACACACACACACACACACACACAACACACACACACACACACACACATATATATATATATATATATATATAATAAATAATATAAATATATATATATATGCATATATGTATCTCTCTCTCTCTCTCTCTCTCTCTCTGTCTCTCTCTCTCTGTTCGTGTGTGTGTGTGTGTGTGTGTGTGTGTGTGTGTGTGTGTGTGTGTGTGTATGGTGTGTGTTCGTGTGTGTGTGTGTGTGTGTGTGTGTGTGTGTGTGTTGTGTGTGTGTGTGTGTGTGTGTGTGTGTGTGTGTGTGTGTGTGTGTGTGTTGTGTGTTGTGTGTGTTGCTTTGTGTGCCTTTTTTTTAAAAACCAGTGCTAAATAGTCGGCAAAAGGCTTCAAAACTAGCAAAAAGGAGCACTGACCAAATGAAACAACCCTTCATTAAAAATCATTGGACTGTTTACTGAGGCGTAATCATGCTGGAACGAATAACAAACGGAGAAACAAAACAAACAAAAAGCAACCAACAAACAAACCACCACCACCACCACCATCACCACCACCACCAACAACAACAACAACAAGAAACACACACAGCAGAGCCATGTCCTCATTCATTCCTCACATAGTCTTTTCAAATACTTTCTTCTTCTTCTTTTTTTTTTTCAGCTCTGCCTTCCGAACGTCTTCACATTGATGAGCTTTCCCTGGCCAAATGAACAGAAATGTCGAATTCCAGAAAGAAAGAAAAAAAGAAAAAAACGGAAAGAAAGAAAGAAAGAAAGAAAGAAAAAGAAAGAAAGAAAGAAAGAAAGAAGGAAGGAAAGAAAGCAAGAAAGAAAGAAAAAGAAAGAAAGAAAGAAAGAAAGAAAGAATTAGTCTGAACAAAAGAAAAGTCGTTTTGTTTCTCTTAAGCCAAGCCATATACTAAAGGGTGCCATATCGTGGTTAGCCATATACTAAAGGGTGCCATATCGTGGTTAGCCATATACTAAAGGGTGCCATATCGTGGTTAGCCATATACTAAAGGGTGCCATATCGTGGTTAGCCATATACTAAAGGTGCCATACCGTGGTTAGCCATCTACTAAATGGTGCCATACCTGGTTAGCCATATACTAAGGTGCCATACTCCTGGTTAGCCATCTACTAAAAGATGCCATACCCTGGTTAGCCATCTACTAATTGGTGCAATACCCTTGTTAGCCATCTACTAAAAGATGCCATACCCTGGTTAGCCATCTACTAAAAGATGCCATACCCTGGTTAGCCATCTACTAAAAGATGCCATACCCTGGTTAGCCATCTACTAAAAGATGCCACACCCTGGTTAGCCATCTACTAAAGGATGACATAGCCTGGTTAGCCATCTACTAAAGGATGTCATATCCTGGTTTGCCATCTACTTAGGGGTGCCATATCCTCGTTAGCCATCTACTAAATGGTACCATATCCTCGTTAGCCGTCTACTAAAGGGTGCCATATTCTGGTTAGCCATCTACTAAATGATGCCGTATCGTGGTAAGTCATTTAGTAGTGGCTGCCAAATCATGGTTAGCCATCTACCAAAGGGTACCATACCCGTGTTAGCCATCTACTAAAGGTGCCAAACCCGTGTTAGCCATCTACTAAAGGGTGCCATAGCCTGGTTAGCCCATTTACTAAAGGGTGCCATACCCTGTACCAGTCTACTAAAATGTGACATACCCTTGTTAGCCATCTACTAATGGGTGCCATGCGCTGGTTAGCCACCTACTAAAGGGTGCCATAACCTCGTTAGCTATCTAGTAAACAGTGCCATACCCTGGTAAGTCATCTACTAAAATAGTCCATATCTTGATAGCCATCTACCTAAGGGTGTCATATCCTGGTTTGCCATCTACTAAATCGTGTCTTAGCCTGGTTAGCCATCTACTAAATCGTGCCATACACTGGTTAGCCATCTACTAAAGGGTGCCATAGCCTGGTTAGTCATGTACTAAAGAGTGCCTTACCTTGGTTAGCCATGAACTAAAGGTTGCAATATCCTGGTTAGCCATCTACTAAAGGGTGTCATATCCTGGTTAGCCATCTACTAAATGTTGCAATATTCTGGTTAGCCATCTACTGAAGTGTGCCATAGCCTGGTTAGCCATGCACTAAAGAGTGCCTTACCTTGGTTAGCCATCTACTAGAAGTTGCCATATCCTGGTTAGCCATCTACTAAATTGTGCCATATCCGGGTTATTCATCTACTAGAGGTTGCCATGTCCTGGTCAGCCATCTACTAAAAGGTGTCATACCCTGGTTATCCATCTACTAAAAGGGTGCCATATCCCAGCTAGCCATCTAGTAAAGAGTGCCATATCCCAACTAGCTACTACTCAAGGTGCCATATCCCAACTAGCCATCCACTAAAGGGTGCCATACTTTGGTTAGCCATCCACTAGAGATTGCCTTATCTTGTTTAGCCATCTACTAAAAGGTGTCATAACCTGGTTATCCATTTACAAAAGAGTGCCATATCCCAACAAGCCATCTATTTAAAGGTGTCATATTCCAACTAGCTACTACTAAATGGTGTCATATCCCAACTAGCTACTACTAAATGGTGTCATATCCCAACTAGCTACTACTAAATAACTAGCTACTATAAAGGGTGTCATATCCCAACTAGCTACTACTAAATGGTGTCATATCCCAACTAGCTACTACTAAATGGTGTCATATCCCAACTAGCTACTACTAAAGGGTGTCATATCCCAACTAGCTACTACTAAAGGGTGTCATATCCCAACTAGCTACTACTAAAGGGTGTCATATCCTAACTAGCTACTACTAAAGGGTGTCATATCCCAACTAGCTACTACTAAAGGGTGTCATATTCCAACTAGCTACTACTAAAGGGTGTCATATCCCAACTAGCTACTACTAAAGGGTGTCATATCCAAACTAGCTACTACTAAAGGGTGTCATATCCCAACTAGCTACTACTAAAGGGTGTCATATCCCAACTAGCTACTACTAAAGGGTGTCATATCCCAACTAGCTACTACTAAAGGGTGTCATATCCCAACTAGCTACTACTAAAGGGTGCAGACAGAATATGAAGTATACACGTTAGTGACCCTCTAAGTCGTCTCATTCAACTCAAGAGAGTGCAATAACATAATTACTGCACAAACAAGGAGCACACGTGCATAAATAAATATATGAGTAAATAATTAAATGAATACATTAAGGATAAATAGATAAATAAATAACAAATAAGTAAATAAATACATAAATGAATAAATGAATAAATAAATAAATAAATTAGTAAATAAATAAACAAACATTAAATAAGTGAATAATAACAAACAAACAAATAAATAAATAAATAAATAAATAAATAAATAAATAAATAAATAAATAAATAAATAAATAAATAAACAAACAAACAGATGCATGATTTAATAAATCAATGAAAACGGAAAACTGGAAAAAAAAAACACATAAATACGTATTACAACGTGGCTCAGTTAAAGCGTTAAAAATGCAAACATAGATATATGACATTTTTTTCCCCTTTTTATTTAAATTAAAAGGCACTGGCATCGTTAAGACTGAATACATTTATTATGACACAGAAAAAAATAAAATCTATTTGATCTTCCCTACGTTAAAATACAGATGCTGTCCATTACACTGTTGTTAGTTTGTATATTCAAACAGTGTATGGTCGTTTAGCCACTTGTCTGTCTTTTACTTTGCTTGCTTGCATGTTCGTTTTGTTTGCCTGCTTGCACTTTTTGTTGTTGTTGCGTCATTTTTTCTCCCAGAGGGAAAGCAGTACACACTGTCTACGAAGATGTGAAATCAAAAGTGAAAGAAAAAAAAAAAAAAAGGGGGGGGGGGAGGTGGGGGGGAGGAAGAAAACGTAAACTTTGGTGTCGTTGTTGTGTTGTTGTTGTTGTTGTTTTTTTCTTCTTCTTCTTCTTCTTCTTCTTCTTCTTCTTCTTCTTCTTCTTCTTCTTTTTTCTTCTTCTTCTTCTTCTTCTTCTTCTTTTTCTTCTTCTTTATTTCTTTTTCTTTTTTTTTTTCTTCTTTCCTCCTCCTCCTCTTCGTCCTCCTCCTTCTCCTCCTCCTCCTTCTTCTTCTACTTCTTCTTTCCTCCTCCTCCTCCCTCCCTCCCTCCACCCCTCTCTCTCTCTTTCCCCTCTCTCTCTCCTTCCCTCTCTCTCTCTCTTTCTCGCTCTCCCCTAAAAATGCAGCTAACAAGGCGAGCAGGGAGAGGAAACTGTCTGGAAAGATAATGATTATCGACCCTTAGCCTTTCTTCTCAGGCTGTACTCAACCCAGAAGCTCTAGACTGCGTTCTTTTGATGTGCTAATCCTCTCTCTCTCTCTCTCTCTCTCTCTCTCTCTCTCTCTCTCTCTCTCTCTCTCTCTCTCTCTCTCTTGTCTCTCCCTCTCTCTCCCTCTCCGCCCCTCTCTCTCCGGTATCCGTTGATTCAATTTTTGTGAAGATGTATTTACAAATTTACAAATGTGACAAGCAAATATGTTTTCCCATGAAACATGGAAATATTTAATCAAACGCGTTGTTCTATTACAAAATAAGACATCGCAAATTCAGCCATTTGTCAGGCACACACAAGAAACGACAAGTATGTGAAAATTAATTGGGTGGGAGAATATCACTAAAATCCTGATGTTTCGAATATATTTGTTATTCCTGTGTTTCTTTTGTTTTGTTTCTCTCTCTTTATTTGGCATTTGATACGGTCATCATTTTAGCGAAAACGTAAGTGATGCTCATTTAACTTACAGTGATCATCAGTTGCTCATGTCTCAGATTAAAATGAATACATGTATTGCTCGTAGGTAAGAATGAATAATAATAATAATGATAATAATAGTAATGATAATAATGATAATAATACAATAATAGTAATAATAATAATAGTAATAATAATAATAATAATAATAATAATAATAATAAATAATAATAATAATAATAATAATAATAATAATAATAATAATATAATAATGATGATAATAATGATACTACTACTACTACTACTACTACTACTACTACTACTACTGCTACTACTACTACTACTACTTCTACTGGCTTTTATATAGCGCTATTCTCCTACACATAGGTAAAGATTCACTGCGCTTAACATTAATTAGTTCGTTTTTCTCAATCAGCCCTATGCCTAGTGGTCAATTATACTAACTCCCACTCCTAGTCCCCCCCCCCCCCACCAAACACACACGCTAACACATCTGTTGCAAGCAAGTACTAATATATATATTACTGAATCAGAAAGATCAAAAATCATATTTCATTACTGGTAGTATTTATCAAAAAGATGAGTTTTTAGGCCCGCCTTGAAAGAAGAGAGAGATGATGAACAGCGGAGATAAAAAGGCAGATCGTTCCAGACAAATGGGGCCTGGCAACGGAAGGCTCTGTGTCCTATGGTTTGTATTTTGATTTGCCAGAAACTTCTAATTGCTTGACCTGAGACTGCGTTCAGGTCTGTATGTTTTAAGCACAGAAGAGAGGTAGATAGCAAGGTACATCAAAATGCCGATAAGCCAGATTGGCTAGTTTATATTCTACTCTTGCTTCCACAGGGAGCCAATGGAGCTGCTTCAATAGTCCTGTTGCTGAGGTGGTCTTTCGTTTTTGCAAACCAGCTAGCTGCATTTTTTGTACCCTCTTAGGTCGCTTAACAGAAAAGGATTTGCCAAAAACATCAATATGACATTTAACAGTAATAGTGGTGGCACGTGAGGTTTGAAAGGGTCTGGACAAAGATGATTATATTGACATGCTGGCAAGTTTGGTTATTTTTGATAGAGACATGGATTCAATATCTATATCTCTACTTCAATTCCAGCCTGTAACATTAAATATTGACATGTTCAAAGCTCAGATTATTAAGGTGTTCATCATTTTGGTGGTGTCAGCTTTGTGATTCCTTGGTTCCTCTCCTACACCTTCTCTGCGCTTCCCATATTTTTTTTTTCCAGATCTTACAAGTGCATAGGGATTTGTCTAGACTCAGGCAGTCTGCCCGATAATTGCTGGTAGATTTGGGTGGAGCGCATATGTAACTGTCCAAGCGCGATGAATCTCTTTTAATTAAAGTCCAGCCTCCCCAGTTGTGGTCAATAGTCATCTTGAAAGACCCGTCACATTCTGTCAAATTTGAAAAGTGTCTTTTAGCTAGCTACACTTCATGTTCAAAAATAAGTACAGCATCATATCGTCATTGTTATTCTCACTCTGTGTGTCTCTGCCTCTGTTCTGTATCTGTCTCTCTGTCTGTCTCTGTCTCTCTGTCTGTCTTCTGTCTCTCTCTTGTCTATATTTTTTCCTCTATTTCTTATGCACTGTATGTTGTCTGGTCTGTCTGCCTCCCTCCTGCCTGCCTGCTCTGCCTGTCTGTCTCTCTCTCTCTCTCTCTCTCTCTCTTTCTCTTCATCTTATTCCTCCTGTTTCTCTGTCTCTTCTGTCTTTTCTGATCTTCTTCACTCTCTCTCTCTCTCTCTCTCTCTCTCTCTCTTCCCCTCTATTTCTTTGTCTCTCTGTCTTTCTGACTCTCTCTCTCTCTCTTTCTCCCCTCTTTCTTCGCTGTCTGCTCTCTCTCTCTCTCTATCTCTCTCTCCCCTCTCTTCTTTTCGCTTGCTCGCTCGCTCTCTGTCATTTTCTCTTCTCTTCCCCACACTTCCTTTCTTTCATTTTTGTATCCCTGACATGTTCTTCAGAACTCTGTGCACATCTGCTCTGTCCATGTTCTGTTGGGATTCTTTTATTGTTGCTGTCCACTGGAGTAGCTGAAAACCCTTTGTTTTGATGAGACTGGCAACTGGAGTGGAAAAAGAAGCAGCACTGACAAACAATCAGCGTTGTGTAGTGGTTAGCATTCTAATGAGTGGGTGATTATTGGTTCAAAATATTCACTGTATGAATATCTACCTAGGCGTTTCATTGGCAGCAAATTGAGAGAAAAAAATCTAGAGCTATGCTCTTTGCGGACGTGTTTTTGCTTGTTATATATTATTTTCCTAACTTAAGAGATGCTGGCAGAGCAATGCTCAAAATCATTTAGAGCAGATTACTTGATTACAGCCGCAAGATGATACCATCATTGCAGAAGAACAGGCTGTATTTCGCCAGGTCAGAAATACCATCGAACAGACCTTGAATCTATGTAACTCTTTGCGAGATTCACCTCCAACACATGATGGTCTGCTATCACGTCTTCAAGTACTATACAAAAAGGCGTTTGACAGAGTCTGATAGAAAGCGCTGAGAGCCACATAAAGAACTGTAACTTTGGGCAAAAGCGTATTAACACCCCACAGCAACTTTATTCGAAAATGACCGGTGCGGTACTTACACCCTGTGCTATTGGAAAGTGGTTCCATATTGGTTTAAAGTTCGTCTGGCTGCCTTCTGTTACCTTTTACACTTTTCAACATATTTCCCTCTTTATGATTGATGGACAAGGATGGTTATGTCAACATAGGCAGCACTGCAGAAAAAAAAATACAGATTTCAGAACTTCGCATATGATATTAATGGCCTCCAGGAAAGAACTTGCTAAGCTTTTTAAAAGATTAGATGAAAAATCAAAGTCAAGCAAATCAGCGCCAAAAAGATCAAGTTGATGGCCAGCCTCAACGCCTCCATCACTGCTAACACAAATATCCATGGGCTAAAGCTTAGGGACAGTTGAACAATTTACTGTCATAAAAATCCATCATTAGCGATGATGGATCTAGTCCAGAAATCATCTCAAGAGCATCAAAGACAACATCAGCATCTTCGAAGCTGTAACATACACATAAACAGATTGAAATACATCCCTATGAAACAGTTCAGGCTCTAACATGCGCTGGCATCTTCCATCTTCCTGTATGTGTCGAGACATGGACTGTCACAGTATTTGGAATAATCAAGCCATAAATGAGCAATGCACAAGATACACACCATCAGATACCTTGGTTATATCATCAATGAACAAGTGCACCATATCATCAAGCAGCATGTTGGAACATTTGAGGATCTGCTGACTTCACTTAAGAGAAGGAAACAAATGTAGGTTGCTATGACCCATTAACAAGATCTAATGGTCTTACTAAATCAATTTTGCGGGAAATTTTGAGAAAGGAAACGAAAGAGTAGACTGAACAAACAATGGACTGACAATATTGCAAACAAGACACAGAAACAGGTTGAAGAGACCCAGGCTTTGGTGCACAACAGACAGAGCGGGTAGAGTCTGCTAAACACTTCTTAAATGCAGCATCCCAATGGCTTTTCACGTAGATAAAAGACGAAGCAGAAGAAAAGAAGAAGACGAGAGGAAGGAGGAGAAAGATAAGAAGTAGAAGAAGAAGAAGAAGAAGAAGAAGAAGAAGAAGAAGAAGAAAGAAGAAGAAGAAGAAGAAGAAGAAGAAGAAGAAGAAGAAAGAAGAAGAAGAAGAAGAAGAAGAAGAAGAAGAAGAAGAAGAAGAAGAAGAAGAAGAAGAAGAAGAAGAAGAAGAAGAAGAAGAAGAAGAAGAAGAAGAAGAAGAAGAAGAAGAAGAAGAAAGAGAAGAACAGAACAAGAAGAAGAAGAAGAAGAAAACATAACAAAACAACAGAAAAATAAGAAGAATCACATGTCATGACTGTTACCGGTGATATGACACAATATTACCAACACAGAATACACACGCGTTTTCTATCTTTAGTTATCATACACAACCAGTACATCACAACAATGGTCTCATACTCCAATCATCTAAAATATGTTTAGAAATCGACTCTAGTCCAGTTTATGTGCTAATTCCATTAGTTTTTTAGTATTCGTTCATACATAAGATAACTTCACCAAGAAATCACTGTATTGCTTAAGAACTCAGATAGTATGTATGAACTATGAAGCTGGAAGTGTGGGATGGGAGGGTGTGAAGTTGTGACAAGTTGGCAAATGTGGTTGCTGTCGTTAGCTGGAGACAGTCACCTATCTAATTTGGATGAAAAGTACCACAAGCACATACATCAGAGACTATTAAACAAACTTTTAATATGTTTGTAATGCATCGAGGTTTAGTTGCAGACTAATGTTATAACCTTCATTCTTTTGTTCGTAATAACTCATTTTGGAAATATGTATGTAACAGCATCCACCACGTTTCTTGATCATTTTGTTTTTCAAAACCATACTAGCTTTTGTTCATTCTCTCCTCTCTCTCTCTCTCTCTCTCTCTCTCTCTCTCTCTCTCTCTCTCTCTCTCCTCTCCCTCTCTCTTTCTCTCTCTCTCCTCTTTCTCTCTCCTCTCTCTCCCATCTTTCTCCCATCTCTCTCTTCTCCTCCTCTTTTTCTGCCATTTCTCCTTTCTCCCTGTCATTTCTCCTCTCTCTCTCTCTCTCTATCTCTCTCCTCCTCTCCTCTTCCTATTTCTTCTGTCCTTATCTTCTCCCATCTTCTTCTCTCCTCTCCCATCTCTCCTTTTCTCTCTCTCTCCTCTCTCTCTCTCTCCTCCTCTCTCTCTCTCCATTCCTCCTCTCTCCTCTATCTTCTCCTCTCCTCTCTCTCTCTCTCTCCTTCTCTCTCTCTCTCCCTCCTTCTTCGTGAGAGCTTAATTTGTCTTTGTGAACCAAGTCCAAATCTTCTATGCCTCTTTTTTTTACTCCAATCTGTTTTTATTTCCACTAGCCTCTTGAGCACGTTAGAGACTCTTCATTGTGATGAGTTTGTCCACTTGAACGGCAATGACTGCAGCAGGGGTGATCAGGGAGCAATATGTATTTGTGTCCTTTCCCCAGTCTGTCTTTCCTTCGAAGACCATTGCTGCAGGGAGTATTTCTGGTCACGTGTTTTGTCTGACAAGAATGTGTGGGAAAAAAGATTAAGTAGCGGTGGTGGTTTGACGTTCTGTTTCAGTATTTGTCACTGCTATGGTGACTGTCAATGTCACTGTCATGTCATATGTTGCCACTGCCATTTCACTGTCATTGTCACTTCATTGCCATTGTCCCTGTCTCCATCACTGTTATGTCAATATTATGTCACTGTTACTGTCAAACCACTGTCATTATCATTGTTGTTATCATTGTGTTTGTCAATGTCATAGTCACTGCCACTTTCATTGTCATTTCACTGCCGTTTTCACTGTCATTGTTATGCAATGTAACTGTCATGCTATGATTATCATGTCTCTATCACTGCCACTGCCAGCATCACTGTCATGTCATGTCACTGTCATGTCATATACCTGTCATGTCAGTGTGACTGTGACTGTCACTATCATTGTCACTGTCACCGTCACGTCACCGTCACTGTCATTGTTATTGTTCTGTCAATGCCTCAGTCTTTGTCTCTGTCTGTTCTTTATCTCTGTATCTGATCTGTCACGTTTTCTATCTCTGTCTCCCACTCTGTGTATCCCTGCCTCTCTGTTTGTCTGTCTGTCTATAAGTCTTTCTCTCTCTGTCTCTGTGTCTATGTCTGTTTGTCTGTCTATATGTCTGTCTGTCTCTCCCTCTCTCTTTCCTCTTGAGAGCTTATTTTGTCTATATGAACCAAGTCCAAATCTTCTTTGCCCCTCTTTTTCTCCAATCCCCAACAGTTTTTATTTCCACTGCCTCTTGAGCACGTTGGAGACTCTTCATTGTGATGAGTTTGTCCACTTGAATGGCAAAGGCTGCAGCAGGGGTAATCACGAAGCAATATGTATTTGTGTCATTTCCCCAGTCTGTCTTTCCTTCCGTGGACCAGTGCTGCAGGGAGTATTTCTGGTCCGTGTGTTTGTCTGTCAAGAATGCCTGGAAGAAGAGATTAAGTAGCGGTGGTTGCTTTTGACGTTCTGTTTCAATATCTGTCACTGTCACTGTTATTGTTACTGTTACTGTCACTGTCATTATCACTGTCATTGTCACTGTCACTGTCATTGTTTGTCACTGTCATTGTCTGTCACTTTTAATGTCACTGATACTGTTACTGTCACTGTCATTATCACCATATATGTCACTGTCATTGTCACTGTCACTGTGTCGTTATCACTGTCATTGTCACTATCTCTGTTGCTGTCAGTCTTTGTCTCTGTCATCATCACTGTCACTGCCCTTGAAAGCCACTGTCATTGTTTGTCACTGTTACTGTCATTGTCACTGCCACGGTCTGTTATTGTTACCGTCACTTTCAGTGTTATTTTCATGGTCACTATCACTGTCTCTGTTAGTGTCACTGGCTCTATCAAAGATCTCTGTCACTCTCACTGTATGTCACTCACTCTGTCTCTGTCACTGTCACTGTCATGTCATTTTCATTGTCAATGTCATTGTAATGTCTCTATCATTGTCACTGTCCTGTCACTAACTCGTTCTTTGTCTATGTATGTCTATTTATCGATGTATTATATATATATATATATATATATATATATATATATTATATATATATATATATATATCACTCTCTTTAATCTCACCGTCTGTATTTCTGATTTTATCTATCTCTGTCTCTGTCTCTCTCTCTCTATGTCTCTATGTATCTGTCTATTTTTCTTTCTCCTCCCACCCTTATCCTCTCTCATGTCTATGCAAGTAGTTTACAAACTATCCCTATGCATACATATTAATTTATGTGAGATGTAGGTTCAATCGTTTGTTAAATTAAACAAAATGTGTTCTATATGATTTCCTCCTATCAGAGGAGATGTTTGTGATTGTGTGGTTCTCTTGGCCTAAATTCATTATAATATACCATGTCCAAGTTTCTCTGTCTCTGTCTCTCTCTCCCCTCTGTCTGCTTTTTCCACCCTCTCTCTGTGTCTTTCTCTGTCTGTCTGTCTGTCTTCCTCTCACTCCCTCTCTCTATCTCTGTCTCTGTCTCTCTCTCTTGATCTCTCTCTATATTTTTCTTTCTTTCTGTGTCAGTCTTTCTTTTATATATATTTTTTTCTCTTTCCCTCTCCATTCTTCTCTCCCATCGATTTTTGCACAATAACACATTATGTCGCCATGTAAACGCAGTCTCAGTCCTCTCTGTCCCCGTTCTTTCCTACTGTTTGTATTTCTGCTGCCTCTTGGGCACGTGGGAGAATTTTCACTGTGATGAGTTTGGCCAATTGAACGGCAGAGGATGCAGCAGAAATAATCATCGCAAGATTTGTCTTTCTGCCATATCCAGAGCCTTCCTCATCTTCAGTACATTGCTTCAGGGAGGTTTCTGGTGCATGTGTTTGACCAAAAATATATATTAGTGTGCAAAGAGGAGAAAAAAGGAGATCATCTGTTTGTGAGGTTCTGATTTATTCTTTTAACGATTAGGTGAAAATGTTATGGGAGTCTAGTGATATCTTACTATTCATTTAAAGCTTGGAGTAGAACAACAGATCTACCTGTCCCTGTTTGTTCTGTTTTGTGTCTGGCTGCATATCTGTCTACCTGTTTTCTCTGTCTCTGTCACTGTCTCTGTCTCTGTTTCCGTCTGTCTGTCTCTCTCTGTCTATCTGTCTCTTTCTCTGTCACTGTCTGTCTGTCTGTCTTACTGTCTGTCTGTCTCTCTCTCTCTCTCTGTCTCTGTCTCTCTCTGCCCCCCCCTCTCTCTCTCACTTGCTGTCTCCTCCTCCTCTTCCCCTCTCTCTCTCCTTGTTTCTGTATCCCAACCTGCCTGCCTGCCTGCCTGTCTGTCTGTCTCTCTCTCTCTCTCTCTCTCTTTCTCTCTCTCTCTCTCTCTTTCTTTCTTTCTTTCTTGCTTCCTTTTTTGCTTTCTTTCAGTGTCTCACTCTTCTTTTATTTTTTGTTCTATCTCTTCGTCTCAACCATCCATTTTTGTGCGCATACAACACGTTATGTCGGCCATGTAAACACAGTCTCAGTCCTCGTCCCTGATCTTTCCTACTGTTTGTATTTCTGCTGCCTCTTGGGCACGTGGGAGAGTTTTCACCGTGATGAGTTTGGTCAATTGAACGGCAAAGGATGCAGCAGAAATAATCATCGCGAGATTTGTGTTTCTGCCATATCCAGAGTAATCTTCATCTTGAGTACATTGCTTCAGGGTAGGTTTCTGGTGCATGTGTTTGACCAAAAATATGAATTAGTTTCCAGAAGAGAAAAAAAAAAGATCATCTGTTTGTGAGGTTCTGATTTATTCTTTTAACGATTAGGTGGAAATGTTATGGGAGTCTAGTGACAGCTTACTGTTCATTTAAAGATTGGAGTAGAAGAAAAGATCTGCCTGTCCCTGTTTGTTCTGTTTTGTGTCTTGCTGCATATCTGTCTCCCTGTTTTCTCTGTCTCTGTCAGTGAATCTGTCTCTATTTCTGTCTGTCTCTGTCTGTCTATATGTCTCTCTGTCACTGTCTGTCTGTCTGTCTGTCTTACTGTCTGTCTGTCTGTCTCTCTCTGCCCCCCTCTCTCTCTCTCTCTCTCTCTCTCTCACTTGCTGTCTCCTCCTCCTCTTCCCCTCTCCCTCTCTCTTTCTCTCTGTCTCTCTCTGTCTCTCTCTCTCTGTCTCTCTGTCTCTCTGTCTCTCTCTCTCTCTCTCTCTCTCTCTCTCTCTCTCTCTCTCTCCTTGCTTCTGTATCCAAACCTGCCTGACTGCCTGTCTGTCTCTCTCTCTCACTCTCTCTCTATCTCTTTCTCTCTCTCTCTTTTTCTTTCTTTCTTTCTTGCTTGCTTGCTTGCTTATTTGCTTTCTTTCAGTGTCTCACTCTTCTTTTATTTTTTATTTTGTCTATCTCTCCGTTCGTCTCAAACATCCATTTTTGCACATATAACACGTTATTTCGGCCATGTAAACACAGTCTCAATCCTCTCTGTCCCTGTTCTTTCCAATTGTTTGCATTTCTGCTGCCTCTTGGGCACGTGGGAGAGTTTTCACCGTGATGAGTTTGGCCAATTGAACGGCAGAGGATGCAGCAGAAATAACCATCGCAACATTTGTGTTTCTGCCATTTCCAGAGTAATCTTCATCTTGAGTACATTGCTTCAGGGGAGGATTCAGGTCCATGTGTTTGACCAAAAAACCCAACATGTTAG
>JAPXFY010000015.1:62885419-62887919 GCA_030674185.1 Monoplex corrugatus
TTGCGTTAAATGGTGTCTGGTAAAAGGTGCTTGACTTGAATGTACCTGCTTTAATATTAGGAAAGGTGCAGAAATAGCGTTATAAGTATATGAAAAAAAACGAAAGAAAGATACTTGAAATCGCTGGTGCAAAGCATTCTGATTTTGACGTTGCTGTAAATGAAGAGTCCTTTTCAACACAATATAGCACAAAATCAAACAAAATTCTTTGAAACAACAACATCAGTACCAGGAACCACAAGAATCACAAAAGACCTCCCGATCAAGCATGAGAGAACAAAGGAGGTGTACGGGGCATACTCCATGCATAGAGGGGCGGAAAAGGATCCAGCAGCGACCAGACCCTTCTTGCCAAGCTTAGGTCAGGACATCACCCATCGCTGCGGGCGTATAGAAATAGAATTGACCAAACAACGGATCCAATGTGTCCCATGTGCAAAGAGGAGGACCAAGACCTGGCACGCTGGCTCCAGAGATGCCCGGCCACCGAGCACAGGTGGTGGCAACTGTTCGGGGAGGACAGCGGGAGACTGGACTGCCTCACACGTTACCCAAAGAAGGCGGTGACCCTGGCGAGGACAACGCTCCTTGGGGTCGCGGATTCGGTGTGACGAGAACCACAAGCGCAACCAACACGCAAGCGCCGATGTCGTCCATCCAAATGCTCCACCAAGAACCGATGCGCCTCCTGAACCCGCCCCCCCCCCCCCCTACACACAACATCAGTAACAACGACAACCATAACAATATATGTGACCCGTTTTAACAAAATGAGTCTAAGGTGAAAATAACAGATTTTAGGATATATATTTTCAAAATGTCCAGATTATTAACTTTCTTTTCATATGAAAGTTATTATTCTACTCCAAAAAATAAGGAAGTTATGGGTGTTTGAAGTGTGTAACATAGCAAACAGCCATTTTGAGAAAATGAAGTTTAAAATTTTCACCACTTCAGTAAAGTTTTAACTAAGCAACAGGTATTTCTACTTCACTCAATCATTTACCAAATTTTGTCCATGGTAAAACACACATGCCACAATAGCACACAAAATTTGTGTGAAAATCTACTGTAATTGTCTTGTTATTTAAGTTTATATATCCCTTTTTATGACACAAAAGCATGCCGTTATCTGATTAAAACGATTTTAAATACATTTTCCGATTGAATTATAACGTGCTGAGTGCATGTACATATTTAATTTTCCATTTTTGACGAAAAGTAAAAATTGACAAAATCGACCCATCACACCTTTTCCGGGCTTTCTACGCTTTTCGCTGCCTGAGAGTTAGGACTCATTTCGTGAAAACGGGTCACATATTAGCAACTGCACCAACACATCCAAGGGGGTTGGAGTATACTAATTGTCTCACATCCGTACGTTTTGTTGAAAGACGACAAATAAAACCTCATGTTTTGGCAGTCTAATTAGTTTTGCATTTGCAATGATTTTTTTTGCTTTTCGGTTATCAGGATAGTTTTCTTGTCTCCGATTTGTCATCTATGTTTCTATGTTTTCTCTATTTTTTTTTAAAGCGTCGTCATCCATGCAATCCCACCTCTCTTTTCTCTGTGTTGTCTTGTCTCTGTCTCTGTCTCCTCTGTCTCTTCTCCCCTCTGTATTTATGTCTTTCTCTGTTATTCTATCTTTCTACTCTTATTTTCTCATCTTGTCTCTTTTCCCCTCACCCCCCGCTCTCTCTCTTCTTCTCTCTCTCTCACTCTCTCTCTCTCTCTGTATCTCTGTCTTCTGTCTCTCTGCCTCTTTCTTCTCTCGTGTCTCTGTTTGTCTGTCCTTCTGTTTGTCTCTCTCTCTTCTCCACTTTTCTCTCTCTCTATCTCTCTCTCTCTCCTCTCTCTTTTCTCCAGTATCTTTCTCTCTATTTATATCCCTCGTCACAGAAGAGTGAATTTTGAGAAACGCCCACGTCGACATTTTCACCGATAAGAAAATGATATGAAAACAATCCACATCACTTAAATCTAGTGCATGTATGCATGTATGTATATATGTACATGCATGTATGTAAGTGTGTGTGTATGTATATATGTATGTATGTATGTATATATGTATATATGTATGTGTATGTATGTATGTATGTACATGTCCGTATGTATGTAAGTGTGTATGTCAGTGTGTATGTATGTATGTATACATGTATATATGCATGTATGTATGTATGCATGTATGTACATATGTGTATGTATATATGTATGTATGTAAGTGTGTGATGTATGTATGTATGTATGTATGTATGTATGTATGTATGTATGTATTATGTATGTATGCATGTATGCATGTCTGTGTATGTATGTATGTATGTATGTATGTATGTGTGTATGTATGCATGTGTGTATGTATGTATGCATGTATGTATGTATATATATATATTATATATATATATATATATACATATTTATCTATATATATATATATATATATAGATAAATATGTATATATATATATATATATATATATTTATGCATGGATGTATGTATA
>JAPXFY010000015.1:62895419-62897919 GCA_030674185.1 Monoplex corrugatus
CCATGCCCACAAAATGCAGGCCTGCACCTGTGTGTGTATGTCTTTTGTATTATGCCTGTTCATTCAAGAATCTGTGTGAGCACAAACGCTCATATATGCAGATGCAGACAGACCAAAACAAAAGGGAAACAGAAGAAGAACAAGAACAAGAACAGGAACAAAAAAAGAAGAAGAAAAAAACAAAAAAGAAGAAGAAGAAGAAGAAAAATAACAACAACAACAACAACAACAACAAACAACAACACTAGCAACAACAACAACAACAAGAGCAAAAAGAAGAAGAAGACAACTCGATTTCAAGACTTAAAAAAAAAAAAAAAAAAAAAAAGTATGTTTCTGGACCACCAAATTCAGATTGCATGTTGGAAGGGTGAGAACTGCTTTCGTTGGCTGATATAAACACTGTGAAGAGTCCCTGTTGTAATTACTTTGCGTCGTTCCAATCAGTCCCATCTGAAGACTGGGTTGAAAAGGTGGAGAAGATTATCTCAGCCAGGAAGCAGTTTTTCTTCACAGGGCCACACACATGTGCAAATGAGGTGTCTTCTTTCTTTCTTTTCTGCGTAATACCGTTCTTCCTAAGAAACGTACATAGGGTGAATTCGATGTTACTGCATTTGTTTTTGCCTTTGTGTCTCTTTCTCCTACTCTATTTCTGAGTTTGTCTGTTTGTCTTATATGTCTGTCATATGTTGTGTATGTGTGTGTGTGTGTGTGTGTGTGTGTGTGTGTGTGTGTGTGTGTGTTGTGTGTGTGTGTGTGTGTTGGTGTGTGTGCGTGTCTCTCTCTATCTCTGATCTTTGGATATGTCTGTTGCTGTTGCTGTTGTTGTTGTGTGTGTATGTGTATATGTAATTTATGTATGTGTGCTTGTGTTTGAAGAATGTGTGAATGGGTGGGGAGTGTGTTTTCTTTCTCTCTATCTCTCTATCTCTCTCTCTCTCTCTCTCTCTCTCTCTCTCTCTCTGTCTGTCTGTCTCTCTCTCTCTCTCTCTCTCTCTCTCTGTCTGTCTGTCTCTCTCTCTCTCTCTCTCTCTCTCTCTCTCTCTCTCTCTCTCTCTCTCTCTCTCTTGTAATTACTTTGTGTCATTCAATCATCCCAGCCGAAGACTAGGATGTAAAGATGGAGAAGATTATCTCAGCCAGAAGCAGTTTTCTTAGTGGGGCCACGCACATGTGCAAATGAGTGTTTCTCTCGTTCTTCTGCGTGATAATGGTTTCTTTTTCCTATAAGGAAAGCACATGGGTGAATTAAAATTACTACATTGTTTTTTTTAAAATATTTTTGTTTTCTTTCTCTTATTCAACTTCTCTGTCTGTATTTCTGTCTGTGTCTGTCTCTTTTTCTGTTTGTGTGTTTCTGTATATCTGTCTCCATCTCTCTGTCCTGTCTCTAATTCTGTTCCTTCTGTCTTTGCCTCTGTCCTGTCTCTCTCTGTTTCTGTTTCTGTTTGTCTGTCTGTTTCTCTCTGTATGTCTGTCTCCCCTCTCTCTCTCTTTCCGTTTCTGGCTCTCTGTCTGTCTGTCTGCCTGCCTGTCTGTCTGTCTGTCTCTCCATATATTACATATATATATTATATATATATTGTATATATATTATATTCTATATATACACATATATGTGACCATTCTGACAAAAGGTACAATAAGTCGGGCAAGGCCTTTTGCTGCTATGGATTGAAAAATCTAAACAGGGACACATTTGTCAATTTTGAATTTTTCTGCATTTTCGTGCCCTATAACCACTTTTACACCATGTCCTAACACAATAAAGTCAAATTCAATCGATAAGTATAATTTTTTGGTGTGTGTTTTAATGTGTGGTAAGTGCTACTATCTCCTTTCAAAATATACACAAGTTCCATACAATTTTGGTGATTAAAGTACGTTTTTCTTAAAGTTGTTTTTCTTTTCGTTGCTTTGGATGGATGGACAATTAAGTAAACAAGAGAAGTATGGAATTTCAGCTGATTGGGTTGATAGTTAATGCTTGTTGCTAAGGAATTTCTGCCTATACCCGTTCAATTCAGACCTATTCTCTTCAACACTGTTTTTTTCTCAAAATGGCTGACTTGACCCCTCTCATCTTTGAACGCCCATAACTTTGTTTTGTTTTTGTAGCCTGTGTGTGTGTTGTATGTGTTGTACGTGTGTACGTGTGTACGTGTGTACGTGTGTACGTGTGTACGCATGAGTATGTGTGTTTGCGTGTATATGATTAGAAACAGGAAGGAAAGGGAAATAAACAAAGAAGAAGGAGAAAAAGAAGAAGGAGAAGAAGAAGAAGAAGAAGAAGAAGAAGAAGAAGAAGAAGAAGAAGAAGAAGAAGAAGAAGAAGAAGAAGAAGAAGAAGAAGAAGAAAAAGAAGAACAAAAAAGAAGAACAAGAAAAGAAGAAGAAGAACAACAAGAACAAGAACAAGAACAAGAACAAGAACAAGATCAACAAGATCAACAAAACACAAGTCTATTTTTCTAGACTAAAGATACTTATAATCAAT
>JAPXFY010000015.1:62902919-62915419 GCA_030674185.1 Monoplex corrugatus
TGGAGGTCTGCCTTTCTTCCTTTTTCCCACTGTTTCTCCTTGAAAAGTGATTGCCATGTGGTCAGTGGTTTTGCTGCGTTATACATGGCCAATGACTTTGAGTTTTCTTTTGTTGATGTCTGCTAGTAGTTTTCTGGTGGTATCAAGTTCTTCCAGGACACTTTTAATAGTTCTTCTGTCTGTCCATATCACACAAAGCGGTCTCTGATAAAACCACATCTCTGCTGCCTCAATTCTTCTGCAATCAGCTTTTCTCAGAATCGAGGCTTCGCAGCTATGAATAATGACTGGCCAGATCAAACATTTTAATAGTCAAATTTTCAAGCCATGAATTCATTGAAAAATAATCCATTGAGATACGGAAAAAGTAAGAAAGAGTATGGAGAGAGAGAGAGAGAGAGAGAGAGAGAGAGAGAGAGAGAGAGAGAGAGAGAGAAAGAGAGAGACAAGAGACAGAGACAGAGATAGACAGACAGAGAGAAAGAGAGTATGAATGAGAAGGAAGGAGACAGATTAATGTTTATTTCCGATGGAATGAGCAATGACGCAATACAAAGACGTTTCAGAGAGATGCAAAGAGAAATAAAGAGGCCATGTATGTGCAAACATACTGAACAAGAGTTGAAAATGTATCTCTTTTGACGCACAGTGTACCATTTGATATAAAAAGATAATTATAAAAAAAATTAAAAAAATAAAAAAAAACAATGATAACAGATTAACAAGCACTGGCATTGGTGAAAAAAAGTCTGTGAAAAATGTGGCTGCTTGTTGTTACAGCCAATGTTTCTGTTTCTTGACAAAATTGAAATTACCTTCAGAGAGGTCGTGAAATGATGTCATTGCTTTCAATAAGCTACATGTAGAGTCAGAGTTCTAACCATCTAGCAGCTTCTCAGATTCATTCCCCGTGTTTCATCAGAAGGCTGGGAGAGTTGTATCTCGTAAAAAAAGAACGTTTGATTTCTTTGGCCATACATGTCGAAATGAGTTTGTGTTGTTTTGATTTATTTTGTTTGTTTTTGTCTCTCTGTTTTCCTTGAACATCTCTGTCTCTGTCTCTGTCTCTCTCTCTCTCTCTCTCTCTCTCTCTCTCTCTCTCTGTATTTGTCTCTGTCTCTGTCTCTCTCCCTCTCTCTGTCTGTGTGTGTGCTCTCTCTCTGTCTCTGTCTCTCTCTCTCTCTCTCTGTCTCTGTCTCTGTCTGTGTCTCTCTCTCTCTGTCTGTGTCTCTCTCTCTCTCTGTCTGTGTCTCTCTCTCTCTCCCTCTCTCTGTTCTCTCTCTCTCTCTTTCTCTCTCTCTCTCTCTGTCTCTGTATTTGTCTCTGTCTCTGTCTCTCTCCCTCTTGTCTGTGTCTCTATCTCTGTGTCTCTGTCTCTGTCCTCTCTCTCTCTCTCTCTCTCTCTCTCTCCTCTCCCTCTCTGTCTGTCTGTCTGTCTCTCTCCCTCTTCTGCCCCACTCTCTCTTCTCTCTCTGATATCTCTCTGTCTGTCTCTGTCTGTCTGTCTCTGTCTATCTGTCTCTGTCTCTGTCTGTCTGTCTGTCTGTCTGTCTCTCTCTCTCCCCTTGCTCATATTCTTTGTTTCTCTTTTAAAAACATTAAAAAGAAGAAATATCAGACAAAACTGAATAAACGAGCAATTAGGAAAACAAGAAATAAGACAGAAAAAAGCAACCTCAGACAGAATATTGGAAAAGTTAAGGTAATTGTTGTTGTTGTTGTTGTTGTTGCAGTCTGCTGCTACTGCTACAGTTGTTGTTCTTATTGTTACCGTTGTTGGTGGTGGTGAAGGGCGGCGGCGGTGGTGGTGGTGGTGGTGGTGGTGTTTGCTACGCAAGCAGTGTGCCAATTTCTGAACCGAATCATGAAATCTTTATAGAGATTTTGAACGGCCATCATTGCTAGAAATAATTGCTGTAAACAGTCCTGTTTGTACAATAACCTGGCGATGCCCAGTCGTTTCTGGGATTAATGGCAGATGAGAAGGTAGAAGCAATATATCTGCAGCCAAAAAGCAGGTTCCCTGTTATAGACCACACAAGTTCAAATGAGGTTGTTTTTTTCTCTTCTTCATGTCTTCCTTATTTAATCTCTCCCTGAAAATTATCCTCCAAATTGCATACTGGATCTCTGTCTGTCTGTCTGTCTGCCTGTCTGTCTGTCTGTCTTTCTGTCTTTCTGTCTTTCTGTCTGTCTGTATGTCTCTCTCTCTCCGTCACTCTCTCTCTCTCCGTCACTCTCTCTCTCTCCGTCTCTCTCTCTCTTTCTCTCACTCTCTATGTCTCTCTCTCCCTCTTTCCCCTCTCTCTCTTCCCCTCTCTCGCTTTCTCTCTCCCCCCTCTCTCTCTCTGTATATTCTGTCTCTGTCTCTATCTCTCTCTGTCTACCTCTCTGCCTGGCTCTCTCTCTGTCTCTCTGTCTGACTTTCTGTCTCTCTTCCTCTGTCTCTATCTCTGTCTTTGTACCTCTGTCCCTCTGTCCCTCTGTCCCTCTGTCTCTGTCTGTTTGTCTGTCTGTCTGTCTGTCTGTCTCTCTCTCTCTCTCTCTCTCTCTCTCTCTCTCTCTCTCTCTCTCCTCTCTCTCTCTCTCCCCTTCTGTGCCTTTGCCTCATTTTACATTCTGTTGTTCACTCTTTGAAATGTTGAAAGAAGGGATATCAGAGAAAATGAATGAAAAACAAAAAACAAAGTAAACAAATGAAATCAAACATAATAAACAGAAATGTAGACATAAAACGGTAAGAGGAATAATATATCAGTATAAGTTTTGTTTTTTTTTTTTTTAATTTCTGGAATTTAACAGAAAAACTAATCAACGCAAAATGCGAAAATACCTTCAACATCAGAATCACACGAAATCTGGTATTGTTCGATGTTGACCAAAACGTAAAAACAGATAGAGTATTTGATCTTATAATAATGCTTGCAAAGTCATATATATATAAATGCAAAATAGACGAGTGTGTTCCAATTATACATGCTTTCCAAAGAATGCTAAACCAGAGATTTAAAATTGAACAATTTAATGCCAAAATAAACGTTCGCTTGTCCTTTTTTAATGCACAGTGGAATAACTATAGATCAATGATCCCTGTGTAAAAAACAGACTTTCTTCATGACATGTTTCTTAAATATTTATGTACATAATGAAATCATCATTGATTAGAATATTGTTTTATATATTTTTGTAGGCTATATGTTTTCTTTTCTTTTTTATGTAAACAATTATTATGAATTGATTTTTTTTTCTTGTTTTGTTCTGTTACAACATTGTTTGTTGATATCTATTCTTGTTAAAAATGAATAAAAAAAATGTTGAAGAAAAAGTTGTTTTTGTTTTGTTTTGTTTTGTTTTGCTTTTTGTTTGTTTTGTTTTGTTTTTCTTTCTTTTGTTTTATATAGTGCCATTCTCTAAACTCAACAGGACTCACACGGGACTGCACTTATTCAAACTACCAATGAAGCATGGGGAACTTGAGCTTTTATGCAAAATGAATACATTCCACTAATTCCCCTATATTATTGAATAGCCTGCATCGTTGATGGAAATGCTTGTCGGATGGTTTCGTGTTTCCTTTACCATCCGCTGAATGACGTGACTTGTATGGTCTTTTGTTGTAAGCTTATTTGTGACCTCCCACCACGAAATCAGTCTTAACTAGCATTGTGGGCATTTTGAAATGTACATATCACTGGAAAGTGTACATTCTGTTGATTATTTTGGTATTTGTATAAAGCTTGTACTCAAAATAAGTGTAGAAGTTATGTATGTTTAAAATCATTAAGTTGTATATCGGTCATTTTGAGAAAACGGCCTCTAAAGTTTTCGTGTGCTCTCCTACACATTTTCCTTAAATTTCTTTATTTGGTGGTTTCTAATTTTCGCTGTCATTATCTGAAAGCAGCACCAAAGAGCTTTCTGTAGAATATTACATATTGGGTACTGTACAGGTTACGGTTCACAATAAGAGACAAAAATAGGTACTTTTGGTAGGAATTGCGTTCTTTCTGCAGAGATCAGTGCATTAAAATACCATTTTAGATTGATTAATACTATTTTTTTCAAGAAAAAATGTCTGTGGGGGATAGATTATAGTCTACAGAAATCAGTTTTGAGAAAAAAGTCAAAACATCCCAGATAGACCCTCAGTCACCTTTTCAGCTCTTAGTGCTGCTCGACTGACAGCTAGTTAAGACTGATTTCGTGGTGGGGGGGGGGGGGGGGGGTCACATTTGATATGTTCCATGCATATAACATGAAAGGTGGGGGGGGGGGTTATAAACAGACACGCCTGCACACATGTTGACCTTGAACATTGGAAGGGGGGGGGGGGGGCTTTCTATTTTTCAAAAAAACAAGACAGACGTGAGTAGATAAGACTGAAACAAAGCACCTTCCAACTGGAAGGTTGATGCTTACTCACTGGACTGTCACATCTGCCGAGGCAACTTTTGACTGTACAGAATGCAACTTTTTTTATGGATCATTTCACACAGGGAGGTTACCTTTGTGCTCATCTGTTGTTTTTGAGTGTGCTTGTTTTTTTGTTTTTGTTTTGTTTTTGTTATTTTCTTCCTATTATTTTCTACGCCTCCTTAATGGCCACAGAAGCTGGAACATTTTTTTGTATAATGCAATGATGATAATGTCCACGAGGATAGTGGTCATGATGCAATATGGAGTTCCATGTAGGATTGATACTGCGTGACAGGGCCTACAGAATGCAACATGATTTCTTTAAATGTTCCCTTTTGGTTTTATTTCATTTCATTTTTATTTTCTGAAGCAAACAGTGTGACTGTTTGTGACCTAAACTGTAACTGCTTTGTATTCTGGTTAAAAACTACAGTTATGGTTTGAAATAGGCAAGTGAAGAGGTCTGGCTGTACAGTGTATGGGACAATGGAAAGAGATGTGAGAGGAACGGATTCAAAAATGACTCTGGTTGTACTCCATTCAAATGAACAAAAACAAATTAAGTACAAAGTGCCACAAACACTATCCACACATCATTTACAGTTCCTCTGTTTCCTCTTCTTTGTCCTCCTTCATTTGCTTCTATTACTACTACCACTCACCATTACTGCTACTATTGATACAACTACTACTTCTGCTTCTACTACTACTGCTGCTGTTGCTACAAGTATTATTGAGACTATTACTACTACTATTACTCTACTGCTACTACTACTACTACTACTACTACTTTATACTCTACTGCTTACTATTCTACACTACTTCTACTTCTACATTCTACTACTGATTTTGGTTCTGCTGCTGTGTGATGATGACGATGATAATGATTATGGACACAGTTCAATCTGAATGCAGTTTCAAACTTTAAGTCACATCAAATACAGGAGCAGAGAGGAGAGAGAGTAAAGAAGAGAGAAAGAGGAAATATAATGAGGGAGAGAGAACGAGAGAGAGAGAGAGACAGAGAGAGACAGAGACAGGCAGAGCAGAGACAGAGACAGAGAGACAGAGAGAACAGAGAGAGAACAAGACAGACAGAACATAGGAGAAACGAGACAGACAGAGAGATACAGAGACAGACACACAACACACACACAACAGAACACAGACAGACAAACAGAGACTGAGGGTAGACAGAGACAAAGACAGAGAAAAACAAAATAGAGTGGAGGGCATCAACAGTTACCTAGAATGTTTATAGCCCATCACGTTTGGACACAGCGCCGCAAGCCAAGGACTGTTTTGGCGGATACTTGTCTAGTTCAAACCTTTTGACCCAATAAGCTTCAGGAAGCTGGTCGTTACGAAGATGGAGTGAAAACGTTAACCTCTTTCCATCCCAAGCCAGACACCAGCGGTGACATAGGAAACAGCAAACGGACACCGCGTCCTTCACCCTTCTCTGCTATCACTGGCTTTGCCAAACAGGAAGCTGTTTTGAGACTGGGTCCAGACGCACAGTGTGAATGGGCCTTTAGGGGTCGTGATGTGGTTTAGGGTTCCTGATTAACAGTCCGCTTCTACTAGCAAAGCTAACGAGGGCTATTTTTTCAACTATCGTCCCTGTGGAGTAAGGGATGATGATCAGCGACTGAGAGTGTGAGAGTAGAGGTTGATTTGCACACTTTATGTGTGGTTAGAAAGAGGAAAAAGCACGCTTGTGTTTTCAGATGTCAGAGAATGTTCTTTACCCGGTACATGTTACTGTGAAATGAAAAGACGGATCTCTCTCTCTCTATCTCTCTCTCTCTCTCTCTCTCTCTCTCTCTCTCTCTCTCTCTCTGTCTGTCTCTCTGTCTGTCTGTCTCTCTCTCTCTCTGTCTTATTTTATTTCTGTCTGTTTGAAAGACAGTCACATCAGATCAGACAGAAATGAATGCACAAACAAACACCGAAAATTAAATAAGAATCCAAAGAAATAAAATTGATAAAATTAACATACAGATGCAACATTGCAAGATGTTTGGGTGTTATCATTACATGTATAGTAGTAGCATGAGTAATTGCGGTCGTTATTACTGTTGTTGTTGCTGCTGCTGATGATGATAATGCTACTACAGCTGCTGTTGCTACTGCTGCTGTTGATGTCGTTGTTGTTGTTTTTCAGCAGGATGTGTATTTATAATTCGAATCAACAGTTTTTTTTTACAGAGGTGAAAGAACTGCCCTTATTGCTTGAAATAAATGCAGTAAAGAGTCCCAGTTGTAAAGTGACTTGGGATTGTTTCGGTCATTTCTAGATTAATGGCAGATGAGAAGGTAAAGGAAGACATCAGCAGAAAAAAAGGGTCCTTTTATGTACCGCGCTTCTTTAAATGAGATTTTTCTCGCTCTTATCTCCCCCCCCCCTCTCTCTCTCTCTCTCTCTCTCTCTCTCTCTCTCTCTCTCTCTCTCTCTCTCTCTCTCTCTCACCCTCTCTCTTTACGTTTCTGCTTTTCACTCTTTGCTCACTCAAACACTCAAACATCAGAACAAAAAAATGTATCAGACCAAAACACAAAAATAATTTATGCAAAAGAAAACATATATATATATATATATATATATATATATAATAAACAGAAATGTACATGGAACATGATAAAAAAAAAAAGGACACACATATTAAATTTGTGGCATTTACATGTCTCTGCTTACACTGAACTGGATGGATAAGAAGAAATATCCACGCTTTACTCATCAGATGGAGGTAGTTAGGCAGGTTGAACCTAGTCCCTTCCGATCGAAAGGAAAGCGTGTATCAAACCGACTACCACGCCCAACGAGGTAAAAATGTATTGCATAGAATTGCATACATGTGGTTGCATTTATTTTCTGTTTTGTTTTCTTCTGCATTGTTTTACTTTCCATGAAACACACGTGGTATTACTAGTACCTGTAGCCTTTGCAGACTAAACTGAACTCAAAACAAAACAAAACAAAACAAAACCTAGCAAACAAACAGACAAGCAAACAACAAATGATTTCTCATTTCAGACCAGTTAGATCTATGGTTATCGTTCGTTTTTTTTGTTTTTGCTTGTTTGTTTTTTGTTTTTTTTTTACACGTAGCATGTTCTGGCGTTTTCCCTCATTTTTGAAATGAAATATAAAACAATAAAAAAGGTACATAGTAGGAGAGAGAAAAAGAAAAGAAAGAGAGAGAGACCTACATACAGTACGGACAGAGAAAGATGAAGAGAGAGAGAGAGAGAGAGAGAGAGAGAGAGAGAGAGAGGAGAGAGAGAGAAAGAAGAGAGAGAGAAGAGAGAGAGAAGAGGAGAGAGAGAGGAAGAACAGCCAGCCAGACAGCCAAAGAGAGCGAGAGACAGAGAGAGAGAGAGGGAGAGGCAGGCAGGGAGACAGACAGACAGACAGACAGAGGAAGAGAGAGATAGAGACAGACAGAGAGAAAGAGAGCGAGAGATAGAGAGAAAGGGGAGAGAGAGGGGAGAAAGAGAGAGAGACAGACAGACAGACAAACAGACAGAGAGACAGACAGACAGACAGACAGAGACAGAGACAGAGACAGAGACAGAGACAAAGACAGAGGAGCATGTAAACAATCACCTACAGTATTATGTCAAAACTCTGGGACACAACAACAACAGCGATTGCCAAGGTCCTTTCCTTTTTGACTGACAGCAGGCTACTTTATCTTTTTTACCCCTCTAAACTGTCAACAAAGTAATGTGGAGAACTTCTTTCCATCTCAGGCTAGACACCAGCTGTGACACAGGAAGCAGCAGAAGGAAACAGCGTGGGAAGAGCGCGTGTGTGTCTTTTAAATGCCATAGGCTTTTACTGTTAATATTGTTTGGGATTGTGACAAAAAGTAAGAAACACAAACAAACAAACAAACAAACAAACAAACACACAAACATAGAACAAAAACTGCCTCTTGATTGCATACCTATTTTTTATCATGGAATATGTGTAATAGGCAGTTTGAAATTATAAATAATTCATTTGGGAGACTGTTTTTTTTTTCTTTAATTTTTTTTAAGGCATGCCAAAGAAGATAAGACTTTTTTTTTGTGAGTGAGTGTATGTATATGTTTTCTAAAGTGCACTTCTATCTACGATAATTTACAATGTTCTTGTCAGTGATCTTTATGAAGGTTAAATCATAATTGTATTGCTTTCAGGAACAAAATTGGACTGAACTTAATATATTAGAAGCCCACTCATTTCTAAGAAACAGCACAGAGGAGAGAGAGAGGACAGACAGAGACAGACAGAGACAGAAAACAGAGAAAGACAGAGAAAACAAGAGAGAGAGAGAGAGAGAGAGAGAGAGAGAGAGAGAGAGAGAGAGAGAGAGAGATACAGAGAGACAGTGACAGAGAGAGAGAGAGAGCGCGAAAGAGACAGAGATAGAATGATACCTAGACTAAGACAGAGAGATGGACAGAAATACAGACAGATGGACAAAGATATACATATATATATATATATATATATATATATATTACATTATATATACATATATATATATATATACATATTACATGTATATATATATATATATATATATATATATATATATATATATACACATATATATATATATATATATATATATATATATATATATATACAGACAGAGTAGGATAGTAACATTTACTTACAATATTAATCTCACAACACTGGGACACAACAGTGCCAGCCAAGATCCCTTGTTTCCTGACACCGGCCTATTCTTAATGTGGAGAACCTGTTTCCATCTCAGGCCAGACACCAGCTGTGACACAGGAAGCAGCAGAAGGAAACAGCGTCCTTCTCCTTTCTCTGTCACCACTGACTTTCCCAAACAGGATGTTCTGTTGTGGCCGGGACAAGACGCACAGTGTGAATGGGCCTTTAGAGGGCGTAATGAACTTCGATTTCCCTGAATAATGGTCCATCTCTCTTAGCAGAGCTAACTATGGATATGCTTTTTTTTTCTTTTCAACGCATGTCCCCTTGAATACAGGATGTGATGAGTGTGTGAACGTGTCAGTGTAGACGTTTATCTTCACGCGCAATGCGTGGTGAGAAAGTGGGAAGAGTGTGTGTGTCTGTCCTTTAAATGCCATAGTTTTTTTTAGTGCCAACATCATTTGGAATTGTGACATAAAAAGAAAGAAACACAAACAAACAAACAAACAAATAAAAAAAAACAGACAAATACACAAACAACAAAACACTGCGAAAACTGCCTATTGCTTGGATGCCTATTTTTTTATCATGGAATTTATGTAATGGACAGTTTGAAATTATAAATCATTTATTTGCGGGACATTTTACAAGGCACGCCAATGTAGATAACATACTTTGTTATGTGAGTGAGAGTATGAATACAAGTTTTCTAAAGCACATTTCTGCCTATGATAATTTACATATATTGTTGTCAGTCATCTTCATGAAGGTTAAATGTTAATTACGTTGCCTTTAAAAAAAATGGGACTGAACTTACTATATTAGAAGCCAACTCATTTCTAAGAAACAACACAGAGTGAGAGAGAGAGAGAGAGAGAGAGAGAGAGAGAGAGAAGAGAGAAGAGAGAGAGAGAGAAGAAGAGAGAGAGAGCGAGAGAAAGCAAGAGCAAGAGAGGGAGAGATACAGACAGAGACAGAGAAAAGAGCGAAAGAGACAGAGGCAGAATGTGACCGAGACTAAGACAGAGAGCTGGACAGAAATGCAGACAGAGAGAGAGAGATAGAGAGAGAGAGAGAGAGAGAGAGAGAGGAGAGAGAGAGAGAGAGAGGAGAGCATGATAGTAACATTTACTTACAATATCTACGTCACAACACTGGGACATAACAGTGCTTGCCAAGGTCCCTTGTTTCCCGACACCAGCCTACTGTCAACACAGTAATGTAGAGAACCTGTTTCCATCTCAGGCCAGACACCAGCTGTGACACAGGAAGCAGCAGACGGAAACAGCGTCCTTCACCTTTCTCTGTCACCACTGACTTTCCCAAATAGGATGTTCTGTTGTGGCCGGGTCCAGACGCACAGGGCGTGATGAGCTTTGAGTTCCTTGAATAATGATCCGTCTCTCCCAGCAGAGCTAACAAGGGATATTTTTTTCAGTGTATGTCCCCATGGATACAGGATGGTGATGAGCGAGTGAAGGTGTGAGTGTAGACGTTGATCTACACGCGCAATGCGTGGTGAGAAAATGGGAAGAGCGAGTGTCTGTCCTTTAAAGGCCATCGGCTTTTACTGTCACTATTGTTTGGGATTGTGACTTAAAAAAAGAAACACAAACAAACAAACAAACAAACGATCAAACAAGCAAAGAAACAAACAAACAAACAAACAACCATGGAACAGAAAGTGCCTATTGATTGCATACCTATTTTTATCATGGAATTTGTGTAACAGGCAGTCTGAAATTACAAATCGTTCATTTGGGGGACTTTTTTTTTTTACGATGCATCTCACTGTAGCTAACAGACTTTGATATGTGAGTGAGCATATGAATAGAAGGATTTTTTTTTAAAAACACATCTCTGCTTATGGTAATTTATAATATTGCTGTCAATCATATTTTTTTAAATAATTATGTTGCCCTAAGAAAAAAGGAACTAAATTTAACATATAAGAAGCCACCTCTTTTCTAAGGAACAGCACAGGGAGAGAGAGGGGGTGAGAGGGGGACATAGACTGTTGGACAGAGAGAGAGAGAGAAAGAGAGAGAGCGAGAGAGAGAGAGAGAGTGGAGAGAGAGAGAGAGAGAGAGAGAGAGAGGAGAGAGAGAGAGAGAGAGAGAGAGAGAGAGAGACAGACAGAAGCACATCAACAATCACCTGCAGTATTATCTCAAAATATTGGGACACAACAGCGGTACCCAAGGTCTTTTTGTTTAGCTGACACCAGCCTTATTTCTCCCTTTCACCCACTAAACTGTCAACTCAGTAATTTCGGGAACATCTTTCCATCTCAAGCCAGACACCAGCTGTGTGACACAGGAAGCAGCAGCAGGAAACAGCGTCCTTCACCTTTCTCTGTCACCACTGACTTTCCCAAACAGGATGTTCTTTTGTGGCCGGGTCCAGACGCACAGTGTGAATGGGCCTTTAGAGGACGTGATGAGCTTTGAGTTCCCTGCATAATGGTCCATCTGGCCTAGCAGAACTAACGAGGGATCTTTTTTCTTTCATTTTTCTTTTTCAACGTTTGTCCCCATGGATACAGGCTGCGCTGGTGATGAGCGAGCGAAGGTGTGAGTGTACAAGTTGCTCTGCACGCGAAGTATATGATAAGACAGTGGGAAGCGTGCATGTCTGTCATTAAAATGCCATAGGCTTTTACTGTGAATAATGCTGGACGTTGTGACGTAAGGAGTATCAAACAAAAAAACAAAAAAACAAAAAAAACAGAACACGAGCCAAAACAAACAAATACACATAGACACATACACAGACACACGTGCGTGTGTATGCGCGCGCGCGCACACACACACACACACACACACTCACACACACACACACACACACACACACACACACACACACACACACACACACACACACACACACACACACACACACACACACACACACACACACACACACACACACACACACACACACACACCACACACACACACACACACACACACACACACACACACACACACCGTCTAATATCACGTATAGTGAAAAGACGTTAAATCAAAGAACGAACGAACACACACACACTATAAAAAAAAATCTATATATTGCTTGCATACTTATTTTCATTTTAGTTTTCCACCATAATAATTATGAAATAGTTGAATGTGATTTTCGCAGTGTGCAGAATTGTATTCGGCATGCCAATATAGATAACAGGCATTGATGTGTGAGTGAGTGTATGAAAATGACCGTTTTCTTATAGCACTTTCCTGTTTCTGGTCATTCATAATAATGCTGTCAATCGCATCATATTCATTAATGTTTGATATGCATTGTGTTTGGGAAAAAAAGACTGAACAAAATGAATTAGAAACCAGCTCTTTTCTAAGAAAAAAAACAGAGAGAGAGAAAGAGAGAGAGAGAAAGAGAGAGAAAG
>JAPXFY010000015.1:62930419-62932919 GCA_030674185.1 Monoplex corrugatus
CAGGTGAGAAAAGAAAAGCCACTTTGTGTGTGTGTGTGTGCGTGTGTGTGTGTGTGTGTGTGTGTGTGTGTGTGTGTGTGTGTGTGTGTGTGTGTGTGTGTGTGTGTGTGTGTGTGTGTGTGTATGTGTGTGTGTGCATAAATATGGAGTTCACATTCTACAGCCCCTGTCTTCTTTGGAAGTGCAACGAAAATTGGTTTTGACATATCTTCGGGGATTTTTCCAGTGTCATGAATTTTAACAGTCCTCCTAAATGAAACTTATGACACTGGAAAAATCCCCAAAGACATGTCAAAATCAATTTATTTTCATTGCATTTCCAAATAATACAGGGGCTATAGAATGCGAATTCCATCACACAATCAGTTTGATGAGACATGTAAGAAAAATCCTGTTAAGAATAATCATGATGAGGACAAGGAACAGAATCTAAAGAGAAACAGCAGATGAACAGTATGGATTTGTGGAAGGGAAAGGAATTATTAATGCCGTATACATCCTAAGAACTATCATAGAGAGGTCAATTGGGATGAATAAGGATGTATATTTATGCTTTGTTGATTATACAAAGGCTTTCGATCGGGTAAGACATGAAGAATTGATGAACCAACTAGAAAGACTCAGTATTGATGGAAAAGATCTACGAATAATCAGAAATATGATTGGGAACAAACAGCTGCAATGAGAATAGAAAACGATATAAGCTCTTTCCAAAACGTCAAAAGAGGAGTCAGACAGGGTTGTGTTTTGTCACCAGCGAAAACATCATGAGAAACATAGAGGAAGACCCTGGATTAAAAGTTGAAGGAAAATGATAAGCAACATTCCATACGCTGATAACACCGTGCTAATTGCAGAAAATGAAAGGGTCCCACAAAACCATGTGAATATGCTAGAAATAGAAAGCAAAGGTAAGGAGTTGGAACTAAACAGCAGAAAGACTGATGTCATGGTGATCAGCAAAAAACATGAAATCCCCTCATGCAAAATATCAGCAAACGGCACAATCTTGAGACAGGTTGATAAGTTTAAATACCTGGGAACGATCATTTCACCAGACGGCAGATGCACATCAGAAATAGCCAGCAGAATCGGCCAAGCCAAAACAGTATTCAACAAGATGGCAAGCATTCTTACCAACAAATGCCTATCAATTAACACCAGGAAGAGAGTTCTTGAACGTCATAGATAATTAGAACCAATACTGTTATACAGTTGTGAGGAATGGGCAGTCAACAAACAAAGCCAGAACAAGATTGAGGCAGCCGAGATGTGGTTTCTAAGAAGAATGTTGAGAGTTCCATGGACAGCATGGAAAACAAACAAGACAGTCTTGATGGAGGCAGACACAAGAAGATCATTCATATAGAAGATTAAGAAAAGACAAGCAACATTTATAGGCCATTTTATGTGGAAAGGGGAATTGGAGAACCTGGTCACAACGGAAATGGTGGAGGGAAAGAGAGAACCAGGTAGACCCGAAAAAATATTAAACGGATTTGCAGAGTGGCTGGGGAGAAAGAGGGTGGAAGATATGCTTGAGGCAACAGGAGATAGAGGCAGATGGAAGGCTATGATCGCCAACGTCATGTGGCAAGGCACCTGCTAATGATGATGAAGATCCACAGATACACGTCATGACAAAGCAGCCAAGATTGTTCTAATGACAGGTTGACACAAATCATCATCATCTTCAAGTGCCTTGCCTCATGACGTTGGCGATCATGGCCTTCCGTCTGTTTCTATTCTTTGTTGCCACAAATACGAATATAAAATGCAAAACACGTATGCTAAGTAGGACATCATGATCTGTCCAGCTCACGGATGTATGTACACGCTTAAGGCTTGTGCCATGATCACTGTGGCTCTTCTGCATAGCATGGCACCTGTGACGTCAGTGTAATGTGGAATTCATTCCTACCCGGGGACGCCATCTTGGGAAACAAACTGAATTAAAAAAAAAAATGAGATACAATACCCTAGCAAGGGACCTTTGAATTTTAATTCTCCAGGTAGCTATGATTGTCATGTGATCAATAAATACATATATTATGTAGAAAATATTGCCACACGTGTATCTTTGTTGAAACAGAGAACAAAATCAATGGGTGTTTAAAATAACATTGCATATATCAAAAAGGAAATTGCAAGACGAGGAAAATAAACCTTAGAGAGTTCGAGGGATAAATGAGGGGAAAAAAGTGATGTCTTATTTATGTATTCATTTATTCTTCTATTCGTTATTGGGCTGAAGGAATAAAGGGGACAAGAAGGAAAGGTAACTGGGGGTGGGGAAAGGGTGGTGAAATCGAAGTTCATTTCCAGAGCCCTCTGGGGCATTTCTTTCTTAAACGACGTGTTTTTTTTTGCCTGCTTGTTTGTTTGGTTGGTTGGTTGGTTGGTTGGTTGGTTAGTTGGTTGGGTGGGTGGGTGGTTGGTTGGTTGGTTGGTTGGTTGGACGGTTGGTTGTTGGTTGATTGGTTGGTTGTTGGTTGGTTGG
>JAPXFY010000015.1:62942919-62945419 GCA_030674185.1 Monoplex corrugatus
ATCTCTGTCTTCCTATCTCTCTTTCAAAAGGTTTGATAAAGGATTAGGGAACATGTTGCTGGAAGGGGAGAGGGGCGAGAAGATGGGGTGTGGGGGAGGGGCTAGTTGGTTAGTTCCTTCTTCCTTCCTTCCTGTCCCTTAACCCTATCCAGGGTCGTGGGGGCTCCACATGGATGAACGTCGCACCGTCTGTCTCCACCTCTGTCTGTCATGAGCAAGGGTCTGGGTCGTGGCAAAGCTTTTTTCTGTCCATTCGTCAATATTGACCATCCACCTTTTTCTCTGTCTGCCTCTTTTTCTTCCCCCCTGAACTGTTCCTTGGAGTATTGTTTTTGATAGTCCGTTAGTTCTTGTCACGTGACCATACCACCGAAGTTTCCTTTTTCTTACTGTTGTCAGAAGGTTTTCATAGTTTTTGACATGCTGTGAAATTGTTCTTCGTACTTCCTCATTGGTAATGTGGTCTTTGTATGAGATGCCAAGCACTCTTCTAAAGCATCTCATTTCTACTGCCAGGATCTTCTTTTGCAGTTCTGCTGTTAGTGTCCATGACTCGCACGCATAGAGAAAGATTGACAGGACCAATGCGTGCATTAGCTTCAGTTTGGAAGTGAGGGCGATGTTTTTGTCCCTCCAGATGGGCTTCAGCTTGGCTAGTGCTGCTGTTGTCTGTGCTGCTCTTGCAAGAACTTCGGTTTTCGATCCCTGTTCACTGATAATGGCTCCGAGATATTTGAACTGAGCCACGGTTTCCAGCTCACTCCCGCTGACTGTAATCTTCTTTTCTATTGGTTTTGTGCTGTTTGTCATCAACTTTGTCTTTTCGGCACTGATCTCCATGCCATATCTGGATGATGTCTCGTCCAGGTGTTTCACCAGGTTGGCAAGTTCGTCTTCATTTCCAGCCAACCCATCGATGTCGTCGGCAAATCTCAAGTTGGTGATTGTCCTTCCTCCAATACTGACTGAGCCGTGATGGTTTTCAAGGGCATCCGTCATAATGCGCTCAAGGAAGATGTTGAACAAGGTTGGAGAGAGGAGACAGCCCTGGCGAACTCCAACTGATGTGTGAAACCAGTCCCCCACTGTGCCCCCAACAAGCATTGCGCTGCTCGCTTTTGCGTATAGCTGTGTGATGGTGTCAATAAGCTTCCTTCCCATGTTGTACTTCCTCATGGTGGCCCACAGTGCTTCATGCCATACTCTGTCAAATGCCTTTTTGAAGTCGATAAAAACGTGGTAGATGTCCTGTTGGTGTTGGCTGTATTTTTCGCATAGGACTCTGAGATTGAATATTTGTTCTGTTGTGCTTCTACCACTGCGAAATCCCGCTTGTTCTTCGGCAATGATCTCCTCTGCCTGTGGTTTCAGTCTGTTCAAAATGACTTTCAGCATCACTTTGCTAGCATGGCTGATAAGGCTGATCGTTCTGTAATTCTGGCATAGTTGTAAATTGCCTTTCTTGGAAAGTGTGATGATTAGTGACTGGGTCCAAGGTGTCGGCCATTCTCCCGTCTGCCAGATTTTGTTGCAGATTTTCCAGAGGATGTCAGTCACTGCCTCCCCTCCATGCCTGATCAGTTCTGCTGGGATGTTGTCCACTCCAGCAGCTTTTCCATCTTTCAGCGATCGTATTGCTGTTTCGACTTCTTCGCGTAGAATAGGGTGGTCATCGTCATTTGTTGATTCCTGGCATGTAAGGACAGTTGAGTCACCCTGTGTCTGGTGGTTGTAGAGGTCAGAGCAGTATTCTGTCCATCTATGGATGATTTCTTTATCTTCTGTCAGGCACTTTCCTTGTTTGTCTTGAATGGTACTGATCCTTGCCTGTCTCTGTGTGGTGAGTTCTTTCACCACTTTGTACGCCTTTATGCTGTTGTTCTTGTTTAGGCTGTCTTCTATTTCTGTGCATTTATTTTGTATCCATCCTTCTTTGGCCTCCCTCATGCCTTTTCTGATTTCTTTGTTGATGTTTCTGTAGGTTAGGGCTCCGTCTGTTGTATTTTTGACTTTCTTGATTTCTCTTCTTTTGTCACACATTTCAAGGATTTCGTCTGTAATCCAGGGTTGGGTTTTCCGGCGTTGTTTTCCTAAGAGGTCATTTGCAGTCTCTGTCATCACTGTGTTAAACTTGGTGGTCATTTCCTCCGCAGTTTCTTCTTGTGTGCTCAATGCTGCAAACTTTCCGCCTATTGTTGCTTGGTTAGTTGCAACACAGTAAAAACGAAAAAGACAAACCGTTCAGAAGGTATATGTCTTCATAACAGGAAGCACTGATATTCCCAGTTTTTTCTTGTTTTGTTTGTTTGTTTGTTTGTTTTTTTTTTTTGCTTTTTTTTTTGTATTGGTGGTGGTCTTCAAGGTTATTGCTATCCTAACGAAGGTTCGTTTGATATCAAGCTCTATTTGAGTTCCAGATAATGGTAGACCTTTACAAAAGTGAATTTTAAGTCAAGGGGATATTGTCAGACATTTTATTAAGAATGTGCTGATTAGTCAA
>JAPXFY010000015.1:62965419-62967919 GCA_030674185.1 Monoplex corrugatus
GTGACCAGGTGCTCCAAATCCCCCTTCCTCATAAAATGGCCTATAAATTGTCAAGCCATACCATAGTTAAACATGGCGTCAGGGTAATAAAAAAAAACAGAAGATAATGTATGAAAATTAAGAAGACGAAAGGGAGGCAATGCTGTTAAACCATACCATAGTTAAACCTGGAGTCAGGGTTACTGAAAATCAGAAGAAGATGTATGAATACAAAGAAGACCAAAGGGAGGCAATGCTGTCAAGCCATACCATATTTAAACCTGGCATCAGGATAATAGAAAAACAGAAAAAAGACGTATGAAGCGAAGAAGACGAAAGTATACGGTTATGAAAAAAAAGACTCATAGCAAAAGCATTGGACTTGTTTTATACCTAACCCTTGCTATTGTATACATTAAGCACAGGCATATAGAAACGCAAGCATAACGTATCATTCTTATTCTATACACAAAGCACAAACACAAAGACACACAAGCCAAAAATAGTATTCCTATTCTATGCATAAAGCGCAAACATAAAGACACACAAGCCAAAAATAGTATTCCTATTCTATGCATAAAGCGCAAACATAAAGACATGCCAGCCAAAAATATCAGTCAGAAATTAGAAATGAATGCATGATAATAGTACGTAAAAACATATATAAATTAATAATAATTACAATATTTATATAGCCCAAAATCTTGATAAAATCAAATCTAAGCGCTGAAAATAAAATGCTATCTATATTGCAAACACAACCACCAAACACAGTGGTGTAGTGGTTAGCGCAACAAATTACCGACTGCAAGGTTGTGGGTTCTTTACGTCCATGAGTCTCCTTCAAAACCTTCGTGGGATTTTTCGGCCACAACCGCATCCTACCCAGAGTTTAGCGTGCTGTGGGTTTATTGGAGCGACTGGGACTACACTGTCGATTTTCATCCACTTCACAGATGCGTCATTGAGGGTGTTGTTAAAATCTCCTTACCAACACCGCAGGATGTCTGTATCTCTCGGGCCTGCTGGTGTCAGGATATGGTATAATTGTAAAGGTGGATGTACAGCCTGCCACACAGCGTCAGTCATAGATAGAACACTACAGCTTATGATCCTTCTTAACATTATAAAACGTGTACTGCCTTCTGAGGCCGTTTAATGTGACAGAGGAAAAGGGGGATAAGACAAAAGTGAGCAATAAAAAAAACAAAGGTACAAAGAAAAAAAAAAGATAAAACAAAGGAAATATTACAAAGGAACAAAGCGAGCAATAAAATGTTATCTAAGAACAATAATAAAACCACAAAGGCACAAAGAAAAAAGAAAACAAAGATGATAAAACAAAGGAAATATTTCAAAGGAACAAAGTGAGCAATAAAATGCTACCTAAGAACAATTAAAAAAACACACAAAGGTATAAAGAAAAATAAAACAAAAATGACAAAACAAAGGACATATTACAAAGGAACAAAGTGAGCAATAAAATGCTATCTAAGAACAACAAAAAAGAATACAAAGGTACAAAGAAAGAAAACAAAAATTATAAAACAAAGGAAAGATTACAAAGGAACAAAGTCAGCAATAAAATGCTAAGAGCAATAAAAAAAAATACAAAGGTACAAAGAAAGAAAACAAAAATGATAAAAACAAAGGAAATATTACAAAGGAACAAACGGTGAAGTGGAAGTTAATGACCTTATGGCTGCCTGTGTAAATGTCTGACATAACGGTATGCATAGAGAGAGGCTTCTAGGTCTTGAAGCTCAAAAATGTTAAGACAGTGACTTATGGTGTGGGAATTGTCGCGCTTTCAGTGATGTTTTTGAAAGAGAGGGAGAGAGGAGAGAGAGAGAGAGAGAGAGAGAGAGAGAGAGAGAGAGAGAGAGAGAGAGAGAGAGAGGAGAGAGAGAGAGGAGAGGAGACAGAGAGACAGAGAGACAGAGACAGAGAAACAGAGACAGGAGAACAGAAAGACAGAGAGAGAGACGGGGGGTTAGTAAGACAAATAGACGGGGACAGAGAGAGACAGAGACGGGGAGACAGAGACAGAGTGAGAGACAGACAGACAGATTCATAGACAGTTAGACAGAGAGCATGAGAAAGAGAGAGAGAGAAGAGAGAAAGAGACAGAGACAGAGACAGAGAGAGAGACAGAGACAGAGAAAAAGGAAGAACAGACAGACAGAGACATAGACAGACAGATACATAGACAGACAGAGACAGACACAGACAGACACAGACAGAGAAAGAGACAGACAAAAAGAGAAGCAGACAGACAGAAAAACAGATAGACAGACAGAGAGACAGACAGAGACAGAGACGAACAGAGAAACAGAGACAGACAGAGACAAAGAAGAGACAGAGAAACAGAGAAAAGACTGACGGACAGACACAGACAAGTAAAAGAGAATGACAGGGCAAGAGTTATTGATGATTTTTTGCTTAGTTTTTTTTTAGTTTTTTGTTTTTGTTTTTTTTGATTCGTACATTTTAGTTTTAACTTTGCATTCTACTTTGTAGT
>JAPXFY010000015.1:62970419-62975419 GCA_030674185.1 Monoplex corrugatus
TCCTCTCTTCCCTTCCTGTCGGAATATATGAAAAGAATCTTCGGGTTATCATGCGTGTCTGTGTGTTTGTGTTTGTGTGGATTCCTAGAACAGTTTTCACGATGTTGTTATTATATAAGAATGGAGTGGGTAGCGCTTTTGATACTGATGTTTTTCATTTAAGCTTGGGACAGTGTTACAAGCCTATTGTCCATGTCAGGGAGAAGAGTGGCAGAATGGTTCAGGCGTTCGCCTGCCAACAACTAATCTCGAGGTTCCAGGTTCGCTCCCCGGAGACGCCTCGATTTTTTTCCCTCAGTTTGTTCGGAAAATTGAACTGAACGTCTAGTCTTTTGGAAGGGGACGAAAATGAGTCAGACCCGTGAGTCTTCTGGCTTCGCACGTTTAAGATCCCATGACAGTTGAAAATCGTACAGAGCAGGGCATTGCCCGGTTGCCTTGGTAAAAAAACATTGGAGAGACAGGTTGATTGTCCAGGTTCCATCCCTTGAAGATCAATTATCCTTCTTGCCTTTCTGAAGTCTTGGTAAAAAAAAAAGCGAATATGAATACGAACTTGAAACGAGGGAGAGGGGATGGGCACCGCCCTTGTGGTGATGGCCCCGGGAAAATTTGAGCTAGGGCTCTGCCACCTCACTCCCCTACGACCCCAGAGTTATAGAACTATCTAGGTAAGACCTCAGGACCTGGTCAGCTAGTGGGTTTATGTACTGGCTTAAGGCTTGTGTCGTGATCATTCTGGACCTTCTCCGTCACATGGCAACTGTGATGTTTGTGCAAATGGAATTCATTCCGAGCGTCATCTTGAGAAATTGAAACTGAAATTGAAACTGTCCATGTTTACTTTTATACAGCAATTACTCTGACATCAAGTACGCTTAAGTGATACAGGCGTCTGCAGTGGCGTTAAAGATATGTGAGCAACATCGTCAATGACGAGATTGATCCATATGGTTCTAGTCATCCTAACAAATCAATAGAATGCTCAGCTCTTGTTAAACAGTGGATGGGGTGTAGACATTTGCAAATCATCGTAGTTTATTTTGTTTTCAAATTGCAGAATTTATCTCACTTCCGCTCGGACATCATGTTTACTCACAAACACATTATGATGTCATTTTTCTCAGTTAGGTCCTTTTCTCGCATTGAACGAAGCAGCAGGGAAGTTTCAGTCTTTTTCTCCAAAGTTTTGTATTCGGTCTTTGTTCGTCTGTGATTAATACACTTGATAAAGGCCAATTGGCAGAAAAATTGCGCCTGTCTTGTCTGGTTGTATTGAAATAGGCTACGTGTTCTGATTTTTTTTTTTTCTGGTTCCTGTTTGCTTGAATTGGGCAGTCACATTTGTTTTTGGATTTTGTTTTCTGTTGTTTTTTTGTTTTTTTCTGTGTTCTGTTATGTGATGCTATTTTGTTTCCTTTGTTTTTGTTTGTTTTGTTTTGTTTTGTTCTGAGCTTACCACTTTATGCTTTGTGGCTGCATCTATGCTAGCTGAGTGGGTAGCGCAAACTGTGTTGGGTTTGAGAAATTCTATATGGGAGATAACTCCGTGACTCTCAAGAGTTAAATTACTTAGTTGTTATTTCAAATTCTCCCTGTTTCCCTCTTATTTCCTTTTGTTTCCCTTTGTTTTCTTGATATGGGTATATATCCGAAGTTTCCCAGCCAGTAGTCCTTTACACAGTCACCTTACCACATTCCTATCTATTAATCGTACTTTGTCCGTTATTTTGGTGTTAATCTTGTAGATTTCATCAACAGCGTTGACTCTTGACTAAACACATTGGATTTACCTTTGTGTAATTAAGATCAATCAATCGATTAGTCAATAGATAAGTCAATAAAGTCTCTCTCTCTCTCTCTCTCTCTCTCTCTCTCTCTTTCTGTCTCTGTCTCTCTCTGTCTCTTTCTGTCTCTGTCTCCTCTCTCTCTCCCCGTCTATCTGGCTCTCCCTGTCTCTCTACCTCCTCTCTCTGTCTCTCTCTCTGTGTTTATCTCTGTCCCTCGGTCCCTCGTCCTCTGTCGATCTGCTGTCTGTCTGTCTGTTTGTCTGCCAGTCTGTCTAGCTGTCTTCGTCTCTATCTCTATCTCTCTCTCTCTCTCTCTCCTCCTCTCTCTCTCCCTTTCCCTCTCTCTTTCTCTGTATCTTTATTGCTCTCTCTCTCTGTCTCTTCCTCTTCTCTCCCTTTCCCCCTCCCTTTCCTTCCCCCATCTCTCTCTGTTCTCTATGTCTCTCTCTGTCTCTGCCTCTCTCTCCATCTCCCCATCTCCTTCCCCCATCCCTCTTTGTTCTCTCTCTCTCTCTCTCTTTCTTTCTTTTCTCTCTCTTCTTTCCGTCTCTCTGTCTCTCCGTCTCTCTCTCTGTCTCTCTTTTATTTCTCTGTCTCTCTTTGTCTCTCTCTGTCTTTCTTTGTCTCTCTCAGTTTATGTCTCTCTTTGTCTCTCTCTTCTCTCTCTCGTCCCTCTGTCTCTCTCTGTCATTCTCTGTCTGTCTCCCTGTCTCTGTCTGTTCTTTGTCTGTCTCTCTGTCTCCCCCCCCCCTACTCCTTTCTCTCTTCTCTCTCCTCTTCAGCGTTGTATTGACAATATGCTTTTCCTGCCTTGCATTCTTGTGTTTTCTTCTGTTCTGCTATATACATGTAGTTTGGGGCAACTGTTTTTGGTTTTGATACGGGTCAAACACTCGCTCTTTGCAGAGACTATTGTCATGGTCTTGGTTGCCATTTCGTTTGTGAGTTCCTCTTTCAATCTCTTTTTTCAAGTGTGTCATGGCAAAGTCCGCAGAAAAGGGATGACAGCCAAGACCAGACAGCATACACACATGCGACCGCTGCGACAGAGACTGCCTCTCTCGCATTGATCTCTACATTCACAGGCGACGCTGCTTGGACCAAGCAGACAGCCCATCTAGACATTAGAACGGATGTACTTTGTCCATGGTCAGCCATGACCGAGGGAGGCCTACTCTGGCTCTCTTGTTTTTTGGTTTTGCTTAATGGTTGATTGATTGATTGATTGATTGATTGATTGTTGTTGGTTGGTTGGTTGGTTGGTTGGTTGGATTGATTGTTGGTTGGTTGGTTGGTTCGTTCCTTGCTTGCTTGCTTGCTTGGCTGGTCGGTCGGTCGGTTGGTCTGTCTGTTGGTGTTGGTTGGTTGGTTGGTAGGTCGTTGGTCAGTCTGTTGGTTGGTTGGTTGGTTGGTGTTGGTTGGTGGTTGTTTATTCAATTCATTAAACATTTCATTGCTTGGTTGAATGACCGACTGACGGTTTATATCTTCATTTGTCTGCTTATTTATTTATTTGATGACTAATCAATTCATTGTATTTATTTTTGCATTCATTCATACATTCATTGATTCATTCATTCGTTCGTTCATTCATTCATTCATTCATTCATCATTCATTCATTCAGTTATTCATCTATTATTCGTTCGTTCATTCTCTTCATTCATTCATTCATTCATTCATTCATTCATTCGTTCAGTTTTCTATTTATTCATTTATATAGATATATTTTGGTGGTTCGATTCTACAAGTCGTTTTTCCACTTGTTTCTTGGTGTTTATTTTGGTTGTTCTCGTTTTATTATTCATCTATTTATTCGTTCATTTCTTTATTTTCATTTACTTATTTTCCTTTGTGTTTATCTATATATTTATTCATGTCTCTGTAATCTGTTAATGGTGTATTTATTTGTTCGTTATATCGTGTAATTTACTTAATTGTCTGCATGCATATTTACCTATTTATCTATCAATCTATCTATATATCTATCTATCTCTTTATTTATCTCTTTATATATTATTGCTATATTTATTTACCCATTGTCTATTCGTGTTTTTATTCATTTATGCATCATTTATTCATTTGTTTATTTTTTGTTTTATTTGTATTGTGTCAGTAAATTGATCCTTCCAGGTTTTCTTTATAGTTTTTTCTTCTTCGTACTTTTCGATATTTCTCTTTCACATGTTCTTGTTTGTGTTGCCGTAGTTATGAGGTCATTGGTTTGTGTTTGCATCTTTATTCTTATTTTGCCTTTTTTTCCCTACCTATGTAATGTGCATATTATCCTTTTTTGTGTATCGTTTCAGATTGCTAAAAGATGTAAGGCATAATCACTTGTGACATTTATCTGGGTTTTTAGTTTATTGTTTAGTTCTTTAATGACATTTCTCTCTGTATCTCTGTATTTCCATTTTTCTATCATTTGAAAAATCGATTGCTAATCATACATTTCAAAATTGGAGAAATGAAGAAACTGCTTTTCTTTAATATTGTTGTTTTGTTTTATCTGCTGGAATGTTTCGATTCTGACAATCTCAAATAATGACCTGCTGATGATTATTCTTATTTTCTTTCTTTTTTTCCGTTATGATCATTATCGTTATGGTGCTGCAACTGCTGGTGCTGATGGATGTTGTTTGGTTGTTGTTGTTGTTGTTGTTGTGTTGTTGTTGTTTGATGTTGTAGTTATCATTGCCTCATGACCTAGTCTGACAAACTCCCTCATCACTGACCCCCTACTGTTGCAATACTTCGTAATATGTGTTTCATATCTCCACAAGCCAGCCCAAACTGTTATAGACAAAGCAGGATGTAACAGGATTTTTGTATTAACCGTGCTAAACTTTTATGCTCTGCGTACGGTCATCATCATCATCATCAAGTGCCTTGCCACATGACGTTGGCGACATGGCCTTCCATCTGTTTCTACCCTGTTGACGCAAGCACCTCTTCCACCCCACCCTCTCTGTCTTCAGCCATTCTGCTCTGCAAGTCCGTCCAATATTTTCTCCCTGGGTCTACCTGGTGCTCTCTTTCCCTCCAGTGTTCTTGTTGCGACCAGGTGTTGCAATTCTCTTTTCCTCATAAAATGGCCTATAAATGTTGCCTGTTTTTCCCCCTAATCTTTCTTATGAATGATCGTCTTGTGTATGCCTCCATCAAGACTGCGTACGTATACACACTGGAAGTTTCAGACATACATGGCCACC
>JAPXFY010000015.1:62987919-62990419 GCA_030674185.1 Monoplex corrugatus
CCTTAACATGTTTCCTGAATCATCAAGCACGTCATTTATGTGAAATAGCAAACGACTAAAATCTTGTCATTTCTAATTGAATTGTCGATATAATTCATGATTATTTCCGATTTTGATGTGTCTGTAAACCACTTTTCGGGGAAAATCGCTTCTGAATGAGTCCCCTTAGAGTTTCTGGCTGATTTAGAAAATCTCCCTAGCGGTAATTATGCCGGCGTTTGGGGGCTGAAGCAACAGTGGCATGAATTAATAATTGGTGTTGGAAAGCGATTATTGTCGAGTGGACAAGATGAAGGAAAGTTGGAACCTTCTCTGTCTGTCTGTCTGTCTGTATGTCTGTCTGTCTGTCTGTCTGTGTATTTTTCTCTGTCTCTGTCTGTCTGTTTGTCTGTATGTCTGTCTGTCTGTCTGTGCCTGTCTGTGTGTCTATCTCTGTCTTTGTCTCTGTCTGTCTGTCTCTCTGTCTCTCTCTCTCTCTCTCTCTCTCTCTTTCTTTCATTCTTTCTCACTGTCGTCTGTTCCTGTCTTAGTCTTCTCAGTCCTCTGTCACTAATGTCTGTCTCTGTCCTTTCTGTCTGTCTCTTCTCTGCACTATGTCCTCTCTTCCCTTTCTCTCTGTCTCTCTCTCTGTCTATGCCTCTCTCTCTCTCTTCTCTATCTCTCTCTCTTCTCTCTCTCTCTCTCTCTCTCTCTCTCTCTCTCTCTCTGTCTCATCCTCTCTCCTTGTTGTTATCATCGCCTGTCTGTCTTTGTTGTTGTTTTATGTGTGGGGAAATGCTCATTGCTGGGAAGCCAATGTTTATATGAAGCTACGAATCACTTTTTTACAGTATTGATTCACTTTAAAATGGGGGTGCGCAAACAACTGTAGCTGTTGTGGCAGGTGAGTGATGCATCAGTTTTGAAGCAAGGGTATACACTTTCTGTACAAGCTTCTTTAAAGCTAACTTTTGGATACTTATTTGAAAGAAAGAGTGACACAGGTAATGTTAACTATCATCATCATCATCAGGTGCCCTGCCGCATGGCGTTGGCGATCATGGACTTTCATCTGCCTCTATCTCTCGTTGCCCCAGCATATCCCCCACCCTCCCCGTCCCCAGCCACTCTGCAAGTCCGTCCAGCATTTTCTCCCTGGGTCTACCCGGTGATCTCTTTCCCTCCTGCTTTCCCGTTTTGACCAGGTGTTCCAAATCCCCCTTCCTCATAAAATGGCCTATAAATGTTGCTTGTCTTTTCCTAAATTCCTTATGAGTGATCTACTTGTGTCTGCTTCCATCAAGACTGTCTCGTTTGTTTTCTTTGCTGTCCATGGAACTCTCAACATTCTTCTGAGAAACCACATCTCAGCTGCCTCGATCCTGCTCTGGCTTTGATTGCTGACTGTCCACGTCTCGCATCCACACAACAGTATTGGTTCTATATAACATTCAAGGACTCTCTTTCTAATGTTAATTGATAGGCATTTGTTGGTAAGAATGCTTAACTATACGATACAAATCTACGCACATGAATATAAGTTTTAGATACTGAGTTGAATGAAAAAGTGACACATGAAATGTTGACCATAGAATACAAATATACAACATACATTATACATTTTAGATATTTAGTTGAATGAAAAAAAAAAAAAAACTGACGCAGGTAATGTAGACCATACGATACAAATAAACAGAATACAATATAAATTTCAGATATTTACATGAACGAAAAACTGACGCAGGTAATGTTGACTACACAAAGATATACAATCTACAATATAAACAAATCAAATCGATCAGTTAATGAGACAGACACATTTGGTGCAGTAAGGTGGTGTTGTTATGTCATGAAAATAAACGTGCTGGGAATGAATTGCTATCCTGTTCTGGAGGCAGATTTGACGTTTCATTCGTGTTTTAGTGTTATTGGAATCATTTGTTTTTTCCATTTTCGATGAATCTGTTTTCGGAGCGAATTGCTTTTGTGAAGCTGATGAATGATTACCCCACTCTGATGCTGGTTATGTTCCCTCGTCCCCATTTAGTATGATTAACGCTTTTGATGGGACAATAAAGCGGCGGGAGATTCATCGACTACTGGGCTCAGTGTTACGAAGATATGCCGTCCTTCGTAAACATCGATGAACAATGAGACAAAACAACAACAGCAATAATGACGACCATAACATCATCATAATCGTCGTCGTCATCGTCGTCGTCGTCGTCGTCGTCGTCGTCGTCGTCGTCGTCATCGTCATCATCATCATCATCTCATCATCATCATCATCATCATCATCATCATCATCATCATCATCATCATCATCATCATCGTCATCGTCATCATCATCATCGTCATCGTCATCGTCATCATCATCATCGTCATCGTCATCATCGTCATCGTCATCGTCATCGTCATCATCGTCATTATCATCATCATCATCATCATCATCATCATCATCATCATCATCATCATCATCATCATCATCGTCGTCGTCATCGTCATTGTCGTCGTCGTATCA
>JAPXFY010000015.1:62997919-63000419 GCA_030674185.1 Monoplex corrugatus
TCGGAATAATGAATCAAACAAATGATGGACAAAGAGGGGGCAGGCTGGAAAACATTTATACATAGGTATACACAACGGGCGTTGTGAAAGCTAGTCTTCAAAGTCCTCTAAGCACCAGTTCCAAGTAAATTGTTTTCCAGGAATATTGCACCGTTTCAATAAGAAAAAAAACATCTATTTTCTTTTCTTTCTTCTTTATATTGTTTTCTCTTCTTCATTGTTTACCACGCTCTTTGAAGCAGACTTATTTTATCATTTGATGTGATCATAAAAAAGTGATGTTTTTCAGACGCACAAATAAAGACAACGGCAGATGAATCAAATGAGAGAAGAAAATACAGCAGTTGGCCAAAAGCAATGGCCAACAATTGTATAAATCTGCTTTTGGAAAATGTTTATGTCTTACAGAATAAATTTTAGATATAGCAAACTAGAATGTAATTGTTTTTCCTTATCACTAATAAAGTAGCTTAGTATGCGTCACTCTTCACGTAAGTTCTTGGTCGATTTTAAAATGCGAGATACAACATAGACAGTATAGCGCCCATTGAACTTATCTATTGCATAAAATAGAGAGGTCAAATGAGATGAATAAGGATTTGTATTTATGCTGTGTTGACTACACCAAGGCTTTCGATCGGGTAAGGCATGATGAATTGATCAACCAACTGGAGAGACTCAATAATGATGGAAAAGATCTACGAATAATCAGAAATATGTACTGGGAACAAACAGCTGCAATGAAAACAGAAAACAATGTAAGCTCATTCCAAAATATCAAAAGAGGAGTCAGACAGGGTTGTGTTTTGTCACCAGATCTGTTTTCACTTTACATCGAAAACATCATGAGAAACCTAGAAGAAGACCATGGATTAAAGGTTGGAGGGAACATGATAAACAGCATTCGATATGCAGATGACACCGTGCTAATTGCAGAAAGTGAAAGAGACCTACAAAAACTTGTGAATATACTATAAATAGAAAGCAAAGGTAAGGAGCTGTAACTAAACAGCATGAACACTGAAGTCATGGTGATCAGTAAAAACATGAAATCCCCTCTTGCAAAATAACAGCAAATAGCACAACCTTGACACAGGTTAATAAATTCAAATACCTGGGAACGATCATTTCATCAGACGGCAGATGCACATCAGAAATAGCCGGCAGAATCGGCCAAGCCAAAACAGCATTCAAGAAGATGACAAGCATTCTTACCAACAAATGCCTATCAATTAACATCAGGAAGAGAGTTACTGAATGTTATATAGAACCAATACTGTTGTACGGATGCATGGCGTGGACAGTCAAAAAACAAAGCCAGAACAAGATTGAGGCAGCTGAGATGTGGTTTCTAAGAAGAATGTTGAGGGTTCCATGGACAGCAAAGAAAACAAACGAGACAGTCTTGATGGAGGCAGACACAAGTAGATCACTCATAAGGAAGATTAGGAAAAGACAGGCAACATGTATAGGCCATTTTATGAGGAAGGGGGATTTGGAGCACCTGGTGACAACGGGAAAGCTGGAGGGAAAGAGAGCACCGGGTAGACCCAGGGAGAAAATGCTGGACGGACTTGCAGAGTGGCTGGGGATGAGGAGGGTGGGGGATATGCTGGGGGCAACGAGAGATAGAGGCAGATGGAAGTCCATGATCGCCAATGTCAAGCGGCAGGGCACCTGATGATGATGATGATGGATGATGATGATGATTGCTTAAAATGCCAATTTGGTTTTAAAAGGTACACTTTCTATATGAATGTCTCCCTCTTCCTCCCACTGAAACATGCGCGTAGTTGATGTTATGAGGCCATTATAAATGACGATGAAACACAAACCCTTTTCAAGTAAAAAGGAATGGGTTTCGCTCTGATGTATACTATTTTGTAGGAAACTGGTAGCATGATTTTGCAGAGAATCGATGACTCTTAGAAATCGATGCATGTCACCGAAATCACAAATCGATTTGAGGAGGAAATATCCCAATTACGATAAAAAGCAGATTAATATGAAGGCAGTGATTTCATATCAAGAAAGCAAACATATTTCTTATAAACTGAATATTGATCTGCTCTTAAGGCAGTCATTTTGCAAAGTATCGAACTCGTTATGACATTTTTGTTAATCTGTTTATCGCACATTTGTCTTAGGGATAATTTGCTTCATCCATTTTGAGGCTCAGTAATTACTACTGAATAAAACTGTTATTCCTGTGGGTTGCATTCTGATTTTGTTAATCCGATTTAAACAAGTAGCGATTTAACGTTGCTAATCCCGTTTAAATGGATGGTTTTCTAGCTTTTCTTTGCAATGACTGAAAACGAGTTCATATTTCAAAGGCTTGATAATGCAGTTAGGAGAGAGAAAAAATAATGACTCGTTTCAGAATCAATTGCCAGATGAATTTAGAGGAAATCTCCTTATCATTAATCATGAAATAATGTGATGGCTTAATTTGCCTTTGGATTGGAATCATAATTAGTGTTTGGACGATTATAATTAA
>JAPXFY010000015.1:63007919-63010419 GCA_030674185.1 Monoplex corrugatus
TTAGGTTAATAATGATAATAATAATAATTACAATATTTATATAGCGCAAAATCTTGATAAAAATCAAATCTAAGCGCTGAACAGACACATACGCACGCACACACACGCACGCATACACAAACACACACACACACACTCACGCACACATACACACACACACACACACACACACACACACACACACACACACACACACACACACACACACACACACACACACACACACACATGGCTATAAATGGGGAAAAAGAAGAAAAGCAATGGAAAATTATAGAGAGCATATTATATACAATTTTCAAGAAGGTACGGAGGAGTAATGACCATTTTTAAACTTGATGCGCTATTTCTAGAATCTTCTTTATCTTCTCCGCTAGTTTCCACTCTCTTCATCATTTTTGTTCACCTTCAGCAGCATCAAAACTCGCAACTTTTCTCATTTTGATTCGTCTAGTATCCATTATTCTAACACTCTGCTCTTCTATTTGCGTGCTTCTTGTATCGCATGCCTCCAGCATATTCAGAATTCTGCGGCCAGTCTTGCCCTTCATTAAAAAGAGGCATAATCTTACCCCCATATATTTGCTTTATTTTCTCCACTGGCCAGCCATTTCGTAAAACAAACAAACAAACATTTCATATACTATATATTATACTGCAATTGTATCAAATGATTCCCACCTATTTATCTTCGTGTGACCACGTTCGAATGTACACCCATGCCTGATCTCTTAGTTCCATTTCTGGTACTAGTCTACAAATTCCCCGATACCTATGTTCCACAGTAGATCGCTGCTTATCTGCTGTGTTATGTCCAAACAGCTGGAACGAGTTTCCCTTGTCTATTCGATGGTCATACACTCTGTCTTCCTCCAAGTCTAACTTGAAGACATACGTTTCGTCCAACAGTGATTGGCTTCTCTACATGTATGTGCCCACCCTTTCGTCCTACTCGCCTCGTTTCTTTCCCCTTCCCGTATGTATGTTTTGTACCCTTGCTTTTTTGTCTCTCTGGTGTTATTTGCTTTTCAGTGTGGTTCTTCATTTGTGTATTTATTTATTTGTTTATCTATTTATTTTTGAGCAGAGTGCTGTTGCAGCACGCTGCCGTTGGTTATTTCCCTTTGGCCGATTTCAGTGTTATTAACGCAGTGACAGGATGATGAAGCCTGTTTTTTTTTTTTAATTAATGTTTTTTGTTTTCTTTTTCTTGGTTGTTTTTCTATATTTCATTTTGATGTTTCAATAAATGTCTGCACTATTTTTTCTTATTTTGTTTTTGTCTTTATTTATTCTTTTGTCTGTCCTATATCTTTCACCCTGTTAATGGCCAGAGAATCTGGGACAAACTTTTTTTCACAAGGCAATGATGATGATGATGTCGATAGAGACGATAATCAAGATGCTATAGAGTTTCATTATGGGTTGACGCTGCGTGAAAAGACTATATTCTACGCTTATTTCGTCATTTAGCCTGGCATCAACCAGGCCCGAGAGCTGCAGATAGTTACACTGTACGATCTTGGTCAAAAAGATTGAAGCTACATCATCAGCAACCGTGAAGTGGATGAGGCTCGACAATGTGGTACCAGTCTTCCCCAGAGCCTGTAGCACGTTCACATATGGATAGGAGCGGACTGGGGTCGAAAAATACCACAGTGATATAAAGCCTGAAATCATGATATTAATTAAGGGGGCAGACCTACCCAGATTTGGGTACCAAGAATGTGATGTTCAGTGTTTCAGTTCTAATTAACCAATCACCACTTTATTTGGCAAGAAGATACATCAGACAGTATTCTCTGGATTGAATACCTTTGTTGGGGTCTGTGAGTTGTGAAAAGTTGACAAAAATTAATTAATTAAAAATGTTCTCGCGAAAATGAAAAAAATATAGTACATACTATGGCATTTATAACTACACATATATTCATGTTAGGAATTTGATATTTAGTGAGCGAACACATCTGCATAGTATGTATGGCATGTGTTAAAATCTTAGTTCTACTTCATTATTTTCGGTACAATCATCACGCCAATTTTTAGAATAATTTTAATAAAAATAATATTATACAACTTTTTGATAAAAATGTTTCTTTCAAGCATAACTGCAAGAACTGCAAGATTTTACTACCGGCTATAGGTACCTGTCCCTGCTATATGTGTGCCAAATATCAAGGAAATCGGATGAAAACTTTTGAACATATTATGTCTGATGTATACAATCTCGCGAAAAATCGCAATTAATTAATTAATTAATAATTGTTAACTTTTCATAACTCACAAACCCCAACAAAGATATTCAATCCAAAGAACACTGTCTGAGGTATATTTTTGCCAAATATCATGGTGATTGGTTGATTAGAACTGAAACACTGAACATCACAATCTTGCTACCCAAATCTGGGTAGGTCTGTTCCCTTAAGCTCAGCGTTAAGATATTGTGTTGGTCTTTGTAAATATCAGTAGAAATAGAAGAAATGGAGAAACAACAAAAAACATT
>JAPXFY010000015.1:63037919-63042919 GCA_030674185.1 Monoplex corrugatus
GTGTACCCAGGCAAAACACTGGAACACCTAAGCATAGTTAAGCTATATTCCATTATTCTGGAACTTCATCATCAGGTCTGTTCATGCCTCATGTGAGATAAAGGAACCCAGAAAGCCACGCGATTACTGTTGACAAGAGTTGTCTATGGCTGTCTGAGAGAGTGTCAGTTGGAGCTGACTACAGTCGTAAGCCCGTATTTCGACATAACTGTCAGGAAAGGTTGATAAGGTTTAAATATTTGGGAACGATCATTTCACCAGACGGCAGATAAACATCAGAATCGGCCAAGCCAAAACAGCATACAAGAAGATGAAAAGTATTCTTACCAACAAATGCCTATCAATTAACACCAGGAAGAGAGTTCCTGAATGTTATGTAGAACCAATAATGTTATATGGATGTGAGGCGTGGACAGTCGAGCAAAACCAGAAGAAGATTGAGGCAGCCGATATGTGATTTCTAAGAAGAATGTTGAGAGTTCCATGGACAGCAAAGAAAACAAATGAGACAGTGTTGATGGAGGCGGACACAAGAAGATCATTCGTAAGTGAGATAAGGAAAAGACAGGCAGCATGTACACGTATAGGCCATTTTATGAGGAGGGGAGAATTGGAACACCTGGTCACAACAGGAAAGCTGGAGAAGCTGGAGGGAAAAAGAACACCAAGTAGAACAGGGAATAATATTGGACAGACTTGCAGGGTGGCCGAGGACGGAGAGGGTGGAAGATGTCCTTGTGGCAAAAGGCCATGATCGCCAACGCCATGTGGCAAGGCACTTGATGATGATGGTGATGATGCAGAAAGGGTTTAGGACTGATAAATACATTTCCTGACTATAAATATCATGTAGACCATATAGTACGGATGTTAAGACGGCAGATATCATTGAATCGTGCACTTCGTAGTAGAAGCATGCCATTTGGTATGAAGGTACTTGAACCCTTTCTGAGTGATTTTAGAGATGGAAACACATTGGGCGTGACCTGTGATGGGCGTGGTCACACATTTAATTAGGTCAGTGTGTCATCTTCTTCTTTTCATGCTTCTGTACAAAAAGGACGAACTGTGGCATCCAAAACCCACACAGGACTAAAATATTTCAGATATTTGACAAGCTACATGTCGCAAACAGGCATACATTTTGTGTGTAAGCCCTTCTTGGGGACATTAATCAATAATTAGGTCAATCAAAAGTGAGGTCAAGTAAATTTCAAGATTACTTGCATTGAGTTGCTCTCGGTGGTAACATAGAACTGAGATCCAACCATATTGTGTAAGATAACATTTTCGTTCTGTGTTTTGTTGTTGTTGTTTTTTCCATAGAAGACGGATCACATTTACTTTTTAATAGAGCGCATGATACAAGAGAAAATTTAAGTAGGTCAAGTGATTTTCATACTTTGGTTGCTTTATTCCCACGAGCTTTGTTTTTATTTTTGCCTTATTAAACTGATATTACAAAACAAAGCTGAGACACTCAGGACTTATTTACCTGTGTATTTCTTGGTTATCTAGTATATCATACTGACTGATTTGAATTTCAGATAGTCAAGCCATACAAGGATCCTCTTTTCATGAAAACCTGAGCTTCGTAATATAGCAATATATTTATGTCCGAAGTATCATATGCATATGGAAACAAAATGACAAAATAGTTTTTTACATCAAAGAAATCAATCAGTCCAGCTATAAAATATACAAATTAATGTCTTTAAATGACTGGTTTCAAAACTGAAAAAGACAGAAAATGACTTTCACATGTCTGATTTAGACATCCTGATAGCAGTCTCCATCACAAGCACAGAGGGTGGTGTTAGGCCTGGGAAAGGGCGAGCAGTCGTTTTTCAGCATGGAAAGATTGCTCTTGACACTTGTGGGTAAACGTCGAACTTGGTTTGAAAACAAAGGAAATCTGTTTCTTTTTATGGGGTCAGACAGAGACTTGGTTCAAAGCGCTCTTCGATGAATGCTGTGTACTGTTCTTGGTCCTGTGTGAGGGCAGTCCTCACACTGTTGACAACTTCGTCGTTCATAACGTTTTTCTATCAATGGCAAAGAGGTACATGCTGTCCTCCATGAAAGGATTTCCCATTTCTTCAAAGCGGGAAACCAAGACTGACTTGTGTTGCAAATGCAGTCTGGGTGCAGGGGCGTTGTTCATGATGGTGAGTACTCAATTTTGCATCCCCTTCCAACTGGTTCTCAGAGTCTCCTACAAGTCGTGATATTTCTGGCCTAGCAATGATCCAGCGTCTCAGAGCATTGGGGTTGTTTGTAAGGCCAATAGCACCTCCGTCACCTTTCACAAGAGCGTTACATTGTTCATGTGCCCAAATTGCAGAAAAAAATGCGTTTTTTTTTCTTTCAACAAAGGCCCCAGAGCAGAAATGATGGAATATAGCCAGGGTGGATTTCTTCAAACATTGCCAGGTCTCGGATGTGAACAGTCAACCAGCGAGCATAGTTTAAAGTGGTCCAGGGCAAACATCCAAGGCATCAGTTTTGTCAAGCACTGAACATACATTCTGAAATCTTCTGTTCGGATTGAGTAGACCAGCTGAAAAACGCACAACTGGAAACCCAGAACTGTAGCCCACTATGCAAAATATGGCTGCTCATCTGTCATCTTTTCTCTCCAGTCCTGGAAATCTAAGATAATGCTTTGATCCGACTCCAGGAATTTTGAATAGGCTCGCCATAGCAAAATGTAGAGTGCAGCAGCCATGATCTGGTGGGCATGCTTTGTTCTGGTTAAATGAGCTGCCCTGACTAACGAATTGGCAACGCCAGAAAATGCAATTCTTGCCATGGTAATTGCAGTGTTCCACCCTGAACCATCCAACCAGACTTCAAGCGTTTTGAAAGCAGCCATTTCTATGTGAAGCCCTCCTAACATGATGACAAAATGTTTTTCGCCAAAAGTATCAGGCCAGCAACATTGGATTCCTTCTGCTATGGCATACAGTGGCTGATCCATTCCTAACACAGGTGTTTGTCCAAGATTCTGGTGTTGTATAGATGTTTTTACCAGGGTCACGGCGTGTCTGATTAATGCAGTAGTATGAGCATTGTCCATGAGGACAGGCAGCAATCCAATGATGGCAGTTGGAACATTATTTTGTGGCTGTAGAGACGCATAGTATGCAGCCCATGACAAACGGTCACTGTTGTCTACTGGCCGTGTTTCTAACGTCCTGACACATGTTTCAACCATGCAAACTGTTGGACACAATTTTGAACCTCAGAACTGATGTCTGGCTGCTTACGCCCTGATGGTGCAGGCACCAACTGTTCTTTGTTAGGTTCAGGCACAGGGAAAACATTGGTGTAATCAGGTAGCAGCAAAGGAATTCTCCGATTTTGGTTGTTTGCATCATCATCAATGAGTGGTCTCCATTGCTCCTCACCATCATCCTGTGTCACTCTGTGCTGAATGAGGGAGATGCTGCTTTCATGGAAGGAATCAGATGAAGTTGTTGAGCTGGGGTTGTGGTCTGTGTTATCAACCATGCCAACTGTGAACAAACTCTTTCTCATGTTTTTTGAGACAACTACCTTATCGTCCTCAAATCTTCGGCAGACATTGTGCGCTATCTGACATGAAACTGACATCACCCTGTCTTACGAAATCATCAGACCTAGGTCAGAGAATGTACCAATAAGTTCCTTCTTTCATTCTGCATGTAATTTCAGGTCAAGGTTGTTGTTGTGCCAGTGAAAGCTTGAGTCCTTTGCAGTCTTGCGACAGTTGAAAGCAATCACTTGGGAAAGCGTGAGAACAGCTTGCCTGTCTGGCTTTGTATCAGACGCTGGTTGTTCTATAGCTGTTGGACCATCTAGGATGAAGCTCATAAGTGCTTTCAGGAGGCTGGGACGGAATCGTCTTGGCAGCTGTCATTAAACGTTCCACTGAATGTTACTTTTTTCTGAAATAAATCTTTCCTTATGATCTGGGCTGCTTTGACCAACTGAAGGGCCTCAGAATCAGAACTGCATACTTTCTTCAAGGCGTTTCAAAGATCTTTGTCAAACAGACGAATGACATTTCTTCCCTGACTTGTACATGTGAGATCTGGGATAGCAGCTTCTATTTTCTGTCGTAGGCGTGTTGAATGTACCTTCGCGTTTGTTAGACCAAACTGTGAGAGGCGAGAGGTGTATAGACGAGACAGAGAAGTCATGCTGAAAACTGAGGCTGTGTGAGTATCATCTCTGAAGTTTTCAGTGTAAGCCACAACCTCTTCTGATTCTGGTGTCTGGTTTGCTGGAACACGTCTCTGCAAGGCAGACAGACGTTTCACATGATAATGGCAATCCATTGCCACCATGTCTTTGACAGCAAGCTTTCCAAGTAGCTCTATATCGTTCAGTCGCTGGGCATGAACACGACCTTTGTAACAAAATACAAAGATAAAATCATTGCTCTGTGAAGTCCTGTGGTGCCAGATGACCCATTGCAGAGCAGACATTGTGGTTCACTTCCTTTCTCGTCTGCGACACAACCACCATCATCTAAGCTTCCGTGTTTTCACAGGGCTAGGTTTATCATTCCTTTCTCTTTCTGTCGTGTTTTCACAGGGCTAGGTTTATCATTCCTTTCTCTTTCTGTTCAGAATAGTATTGCTTCTTTTCGCACGACATGATTTGTGCCAAGAAGCTTCATGTTTTTTCAGAGTCTCTTCAAACCCAGATCCATCATTCAGCTAAGATAAGGGAACAGAAAGTGGATTCTCGCCTATTTCCTGAAATGCTTTCAAATTCTGGGCAATATAAACGTATCCTGCGCCATCCCCTTTGGCTGCTTGGCCCTTAAATGGGCATGTAAGAGACGCTTTGTTTGCTGGGTTCTGGCACAGTGCACACTGACTCCAGTCAATAGTCAATTCATCGTCTCCTTCAGTTGAAAACGGTAGACTGGGGCTGTCGATTCGCTTGTAATCACAAGACATCACCGTATATTCCGGCTCACTCCATCAGATCGGTAATACATCACAAAA
>JAPXFY010000015.1:63070813-63073313 GCA_030674185.1 Monoplex corrugatus
AAAAGAGACGAACCGACGTGACGTGTCTACTAACCAACCCAGAGTAGTGTTTAAAACAGGTTTGGCACGAGCGTGGTATCAATACGCAGGGCATAATTTATTTTATCTTGCCATTTGATGGGTGTTTATGATGTCTGCGCGTGTGCTGGACACTATACAGACCTAGCCCTTTGCTCCAGACATATGGTTCGGGCATGATGAAACGTTTTTTGTGTTTTTTTGTTGTTGTTTTTTTATACTGGTGATCCTAGTTGTTGAACGTGTATTGAGACCTTGTGTTAACCTCCTTTGAAGCTGGCGTTCACTCACATATTTTAAAGTTTAATGCATTATCCTTAACCTCCAACTCACACATAAATGGAGGCCTATTCTCTTGACGTAACATTATTTCTGTTGGTGTTTGTATATCATAAACATAGAGTATAGCGTGCCTGCTATCTACTATACTACATCTATTTATCTATCTATCTATCTATCATCTATATTGTATCTATCATATCTATCTATCTATCTATATATCCATCTATCTATATAATATATAATACATCATATATTGTACTATACTATCCATCATATTCACTATCTATCTACTATCTATCTACCCTAACCTCTATCTATCTATCTATCTACCTATCTATATATATCTATCTATTATCTATCTATCTATCAATCTATCTATCTAATCTACTCTATCTTCTATCTATTATCTACACACACACACACACACACACATACACACATATATATAATATATATATATATATATTTATATATATATATTATATATTGTTGTTGTTGTGTGTGTGTGTGTTGTGTTGTATGTGATGTGTGTTGTTTGTGTGTGTGTTGTGTGTGTGTGTGTGTTGTGTGTGTGTGTGTGTGTGTGTGTTTTACATATATATGTATATGTATATTATGTATATTGTATGTGTGTGTATCGTGTGTGTTACGGAAAGAGAGAGAGAGAGAGAAAGTGAGAGAGAGAGACAGAGAAAAGAGAGAAGAGAAAGAGAAGAGAGAGAGAGAAGAGAGAGAGAGAGAGAGTAGAGTATTTCTACCATTACTGTGATATGTACTTCCTCACTAATATCATCTTTATAGAACCCATGACTGAACGGTCTGAAAGATTGATATTCAGTATCATGACATTTTCTACGATACGTGATTTCCATTTCACTTTTTTCCAGAAAGCCCCATAGTGTGCGAGTGATTCTTGAATATTGTTGAATATTTAGGTCAATTATGTTGGTTATGTTCTCGATGTATGAGATTGGAGGTCCGCCTTTATTTCTTTTTGCCACTGTTTTTCCTTGAAGAATGGTTATCATGAGATCTGTGTTCTTGCTACGTGACACATGGCTACAGTATTTTAGTGTTCTCTTATTGATGTCTGCTAGTAATTTTCTGGTGGTATCAAGTTCTTCCAAAACACTTTCATTAGTCCATATAGCTGTCCATTTGACATGCGGTAATCTAAAAAAAAAACCACATTTTCCTGCCTCAATTCTTTTGCAATCAGCCTTTCTGAGAGACCAGGCTTTGCAGCCATAAGTTATGATTGGCGAGATCAGACATTTCTCAAAAGTTTTATTTTCAGGCCATCTGGTATGCATCTGTCTTCCCAGGTATTGTTGAGTTGGACATGTATTTGTTGTTGTTGTTGTTTTTGGTTGTTTGTTTGTTTGTTTCGTTTGTTTTGTTTTATTTTGTTTTCGTTGGTTTTTTGTTTGTTTGTTTTTTGCCATTCCAATTTTTACTTTGATGTCTTTAGAGCAAGTTCCATCATCAGGTTTTACAGAACCAGGTATTGAAAATCTTATACATTTTCTGAAGGACGTTATTAATTAAATGACTTGATTGTTTGCAGTGTCTTTGTCCTTAATATTTAGCAGTTCTGTTTTCTTGGCGTTCCTATTTAGGCCAGCCTTGTTGCCACTGCTTCCACCCTGTATAGAATTCTTTCCACAACGGTAATGTCGTCTGCTAATAGTGCAGGTGCATATGGTGTCTGAAAACATCATGGTTTTCTGTCACAAAGAGAACAGTTTCAATTTCACACGAAAAAAAAAATCAGTATAACGAAACACAAAGCCAAATGATATATGCAGAATGACAGAGTGTATCATATAAAAATGTAAAGCAAAACAATACAACGCAGTTTGATGCAATCCAATACGATTTTCATCCAATCCAATCCAATCAGTCCAATCCAGTACAGTACAATACAGTGCAATACAGTAACACAGTACAATACAGTACATACAATACAATACAGTACAATACAATACAATACAATATAATACCAATACATACAATAGAGTACATACAGTACAACAATACAATACAATACAATACAGTACAACACAGTGCAATACAGTAAGTACAATACAATACAACACAACATAACACAACGCAACGCAACGCAACACAACACAACAAACAACACAACACAACAAACAAACAACACAATACAACACAAACAATACAATACAATACATGC
>JAPXFY010000015.1:63078313-63085813 GCA_030674185.1 Monoplex corrugatus
TCTACTACTCCCACAAATACTACTATTTTCTACCACTACTTAACTTGCTCCCCCCCGCTTTTAAAATTTTCACAACTATTTTCAAAATACAAAAAATTTACTACTACTAACCACCAAACTTTTTCAACTTTTACTACCTAGTTCCTCCCCCCTTTTTCCCTATTCTCGGGGTTTTGGAAAAACTCAGGCACCAGGCTTAGGCCCCCGACTTTTTTTCCCCCAAAGCAGGAAAATTTTTAAAATGAAATAAATTCTACACAAAATTTTTAGGGGGGCCCAAAAAGTCAAAACCCTTTTCCCGGGGAAACCCCGGACTGCCTTTTTTATTGGGGGCAAGCCTACTTTGGGGCTTATGGCATTTTTTTCCTTTTCCCTTTTTTATGGGGGAAAAGGGGGCTTTTTTTTTAAACCTAAGACGGGGGGAAATTTTTTTTCGGAAAGGGGGCCAAAATTTTATCGGGGGCTAAATTTTCCCCCTTTCAAATTTGGGGGCCTAAGGGAAAAATGGGCAGGGGGTTTTTTTTTGTTTTTTTCTTTTTTTTTTTCTTTCTTTTCTTTTTTTTTTTTTTTTGGGGTGGAGAGGAGAGAAGAGAGAAAAGGGGGAAGAGAGAGAGAGAGGAGAGTAAAAGAGAGAGAGAAAGGGGAGAAGAAAGACCAAAAAGGGGGAAACAGACAAGAGAAGGGAAAAAGAAAGAAAGGGAGAGAGAAGGGGGGGGAAAAGGGGGAAAAGAGGGATAAAAAAGAAAAAATCAGAAAAAAACAGAAAGAAATACGGGGAAAAAAAAAGGTGGGGGAAAAGAACACAGAAGGGAAAGAGAGCCCCGGGGGGCAAAAAAGACAGACAAATTTTAGAAGAGTAAAGAAAACCCCAAGGAAAACAGAGGGGGAAAAAAACCAAAAAAAAAACCGGGCAGACAGAAAAACGGGGGGACAAGAAACTTTGAAAGGCAGAAGGAGCGGGGTGAAAATACGGGGGTAGGGGGCCCCAGAAAAAAAAAAAAACACACAGATTTCCCCGAGCAAAAAAAAAGAGTTCTAGTTCCCAAAAAATTCCCCGGTTTGGAAATGGAAAATTTAAAAGTCAAAGGAAATAAAAAGTTGCAGTTATTTTTTAGCCCAATGGCCTTTTTAAAGTGCTTTTTTCCCCCTTTGGGCAGAAGCTCAAAGCTGAAACAATACGAAAAAATGATCATAAAAAAAAAGGAAAAAAAAGCCCCCTGTGTCTTTCGCTATTTGCTTAAAAAAAACCCCCCAAATTTTTTTGGGGAAAAAAGCACAAAAAAAAAGGGGGGGAGGGGTTTTTTGGTGGGGGGGGGGGAGAAAAAAACAGAACCCCTTAAACAACAACACAACAACTTTAAAAAAAAAAACAAAAATTTTTTTCAGATTCAGTTTTATTTTTTTTAAAAGGGCCCGGGGCCCCCTAAAAAAGTGGGGTAAAAAAAATCGCCCATTTACACAGATTTTAATGGAATTATTAAGACACTTTTTTTGAAAATTGGGGGACTCCCCTGTTTAGGTATAAGAAAACTTTTTTTAATTTTTACTTTTACTGATGCCCCAAAAAAAAAATTTTGTTTTTAACAAAGATATTTTTAAAAATTTTAAAACCAAAAAGGGGTTTAAATTTGGGGTTTTTGAGTTTTTAGTTTTTGGAAAAGGGAAAAACAAAAAAAATTTAAAAATTTTTCCTGTTTCAGGACATAATGGACAAAGAAAATTTTTTGGGTATGTAGTTTTTTGAAAAAAAGGGAAAAATGATGCACAAAAAAAAGGGAAAAACTTTTTAATTTTAAAGTCTAAAATATATAAATGGAAGAGGAGGAGATGGGGGGAAGGGGGGAAAAAAAAGAAGAGAGAAGGGGGAAGAGAGAAAGAGAAAAAGGAAAAAAAAGGAAAAGAGAAGAGAGATAGGTGATGGAAGATAAAAAAAAGGTTTCACAAAAAAAACAAAAAAAAAAGGGGAATTACTTGCAACGAAAAAAGGGGATATGAAATTGATGTTTTTTTTTAAACCCCAAAGATTTTTTTTCCGCAAAACCCCCCTTTTCTATGACTGTTAAGTCTATGAAAAAAAGGGAAAAAAAATGTGCAAAAAAAAAAAAAACTTTTTTTTATTTTTTTTTTTTTTTGGGTTTTAAAATTTATTTCACTTTGAAAATTTTCCCGGAAAGAGAGGAGAGAGAGAAAAAAGGAGAGAGAGAGGAAAAAAAGAGAGAGAGAGGGGGAAAAAGGAAGAGAAGGGAGGGGGGAAAGGGGAAAAAAAGAAGAAAAAGCAGCCCAAAAACAGGAGACAGACGGAGAAACTAGGAAAAGAGAGAGACACACACGGCAAAAACAGAAAGAAAAACAAAGGGGGTTCCCCAGATTCCCCAAAATTTCTTTTTTGGGAAAAAGGCAGTTTTTTAAAAGAAAATTTTATTCCCAAATTTTTTTAGTTTTTTCAGCACAATCCCCCCTTTTTCGTTTTTGTTTTCCCCCCTGCTCAATCAATTTAATGCTTGAAAGCAATATGGACAAGACATTAAAAAAAACCCAAAAAAGGGTTTTTTGTCTCGTGCTGTTAGTAAAAAAACCCCAATTTTTTCCCCCAAAAAGGGGCGAAAAAAGAAGGGGGGAAAAAGGGGGTGATGGGGGGAAAAGGGGAAAAACAGAAACCCCCAAAAAAACAAAAAAAAAAAATTTTGCCCTTTTTCCCCCACGGAATGGTCGGAAAAGCACCTGCACACTTTTTGCTAGCATGATATTTTATGTGGGGGGGGCGGGGGCCCCAAATTTTTAGTTTTAAATGAAAGGGTTTTTTTTTGGGGGTTTTTTTTTAAATTCTTGTGTTTAAATTTTATTTTTTAAAAAGGGTGAAAGGCAGCTCTATTTAGAAGAAACCCGGTTTTTAAAAGGCATAAGTGTGACATTTTCAAACTGGGGGTTTCCAATATGCTTTTTTTCCCCAATTCCAATTTTTAAAAAGGGCCCTAAACTTTGAAAAGGAAAGCCCGATTTTTTAAAAAAAATTTGGGTCTTTTGAAAAAAAGGGTTTTTTTTTTTCATTTCATTTTTTAAAACAAAAAAAAAATCACCCCCCCGGGGGATTGCGACTCCCTTTTCCCCCGGGAAAAGGGGGGCAAATAGGCTTTTCTTAATCAGATGTTTTTTCCCTAAAAAACATGGGGGTTTTTAGGGGAAAAAGGGGATCCTGTCAACAAACACACAACACCCAAAAACAAAACCCACACAACAACACCACAAAAAACAAAAAAGAAAACCACACAAACACGCCACGAAGCAAAACCCCAAAAAAACCAAAAAAACAGCTCCCAAAAAAAAAGCAACCCCCTTTTTGGGGAAATTTAAAATTTTAAACTTTTTTTCTTTTGTGGGGGAAAAGGGGGCCTTAAAAAAGGGGGTTTTAAAAAAAAGATTTTTTTTAAAAAATAAAAAAAACCAAAAAAGATCCCCAAAAGGCCGGGGGGGAACCCTGAAAAAATTTTTGTTTTTTTTTAAAAAAATTTTTTTTTTCATAAACCCGGAATTTTCCCCTTTTGGAAAAGGGAAAATTTTTTTTTGGAAATTTTTTTTTTTTGGGCCCCACCTTGTTTATTTTTTTTTTTTTTTAATTTTTTATTTTTTTTTTTTCGGGTTTGTTTCCTTTTTAAAAAAAACGGGGGTTTTCCCCCTATAAAAAGGAAAAATTTGAAAAGGAAAAGGGGACTTTAGGGTTTTCCGGGGGGGGTTTTTTTGGGGTAGTGTTTTGGGGGGGGGGGGTGTGTGTGGTGGGTTTGGGGGGGGGGGTGGGGGGGGGGGTTGGGGGGGGGGGGGGGGGTTGGTGGGGTTGGGGGGGGGGAGAAAAAAGTGTGGGGGGGGGGGAAGGGGGGGGAGAGGGGGGGCCGGGGGCAGGGGGGAAAAATGCGGGGGGGGGGCGTGGGGGGGTGGGGGGTGTGTGTGTGTGGTGTGTGTGTGTGTTTTTTGTGTGTTGTGTGTGTGTGGGGTGTGTTTTTTATTTTTGGGGTGTGGGGTTTTTTGTTGTGGTGTTGTGTGTGGGGGGGGGGTTGGGGGGGGGTTTTTGGGTTTGGGGTTTTTTGGGGGGTTAAAAAAAATTCAAATTATTTTTTTTTCCTTTTTGGTCAAAAAGGGAAAAAATTTAGATTTTTGCAGTTAAAAATTTTTTAAAAACCCGGGGTTTTGAAAAAAATTTGGTTTCCATTTTCTTTTTTAAAAATTAAAAAATTTTTTTTTTTTTAAAAAAAAAATTTATTAAAATTTGGGTCCCAAAATTAAAACTTTTTTTTTTTGGGTTTTACATTTTTTTTTTTATTCTTAAAAATTTTTTATTGACCCCCCCTTTATTTTTTTTTTTTCCCCTTTTTTTATTTTTCTTTTTTTCCCCCTTTTTTTTTATTTTTTTTTATTGGTTGTTTTTTCCCCCCTTTTTTGTTTGGGGGTTCCCTTTTCCCTTTTTCCCCTTTGGGTTTTTAAATTTTTTTTTTTAAAATTTTTTGTTAAAATTTTTTGTGTTTTTTCTACCCGTTTCTGTCCCTTGTTGCTTCAAGCACCTCTTCCACCCTCTTTGGCTTCAGCCACTCTGCATGTCCGTCCAATATCTTCTCCCTGGTCTACCAGGTGCTCTCTTTCCCTCCAACTTTCCCGTTGTGACCAGGTGCTCCAAACCCCCCTTCCTCATAACATGGCCTATAAATGTTGCCTGTCTTTTCCTAATCTGCCTCATGAGTGATCTCCTTGTGTCTGCCTCCATCAAGACTGTCTCGTTTGTTTTCTTTGCTGTTCATGGAACCCTCAACATTCTTCTTAGAAACCACATCTCAGCTGCCTCAATCTTGATTTCTATTAGACAGCAAAATTATTACGACAGATTAAGGGATTATAGTGACTTTTTTAATAATTATTTTCAGCCGCACTTTATCAGTCTTACGAATGCCGAAGTTTGTTACACTAAAGGCAATTCCAACTGTTGAAATGAAAATATCGTGCCATAGTGCAGACATTTCTTAACCGAATATAATTCAGTTTGGGTATTTTGGATAAAATTAAAACATTCATGAGAATGTTGATGTTTCATTGTTTTCAGATCATTTTGAATCTCCCTCCCTTCCTCCATCCCTCTCTCTCTATCTCACTCTCTCTCTCTATCACACACACACACACACACACACACACACACACACACACACACACACATATATATATATATATGTACACGCACACACATACACACGCCTTGACAAACACATGCACACACATGCAACACACATGCACAAACACACACGCACACACACACACAACACACACACACACACACACACACACACACACAAACTCACACACAACACACGCACACGCACGCACGCACGTACGCACACACACACACACACACACACACACACACACACACACACACACACACAGGCACATATTTTCAGAATTCATTTGTCATTTACTTTTTCTTTCTTGTTGGATCATTTGTGTTTTCCTTCTTGGCGTTTATAATTCAGATTTTTATTTATACCCTATCCAAACACTTTAGATCAAAGTCTTCCTGTAGAAGCCTAAATGTGAACGTGTGTGTATCATTTTTCTTCACAAACGGTTTTTGTTTTGGCAAAGGAATATTTTCCTTTGACTGTTTTTTTGGCCCACCTATGTTCATTCGTTCTGTTTGAATTTTATAGTTCGTGTGTGTTCGTTCGTTCCTTGATTTAACGTCTTCTCACTATAAGTGATATTAGATAAGTGATAAGTGACTTTAGACGGTTCGTGTGTGTGTGTGAGTGTGGTGGTCTTTGATTTAATGTCTATTCACTAAAGTGATTTTAGACATGTGTGTGTGTGTGTGTGTGTGTGTGTGTGTGTGTGTGTGTGTGTGTGTGTGTGTGTCGTGTGTGTGTGTGTGTGTGTGTGTGTGTTTTGTGTGTGTGTGTGTTTGTATTTCTGTGTGTGCGTGTGTGTGTGTGTGTGTGTGTGTGTGTGTGTGTGTGTGTGTGTGTTTGTGTGTGTGTGTGTGTGTGTTGTGTTTTTTGTGTGTGTGTGTGTGTGTGTGTGTGTGTGTGTGTGTGTGTGTGTGTGTGTGTGTGTGTGCGTGCTTGTGTGCATGTGTGTGTGTTTAAATGCGTGCGTGCGTGCGTGTGTGTGTCTGTGCGTGTCTGCGTGTGTGTGTGTGTTGGGGGGGGGGGGTAGCTTTATGACGGTACACATTTCAAATGATGTTTCTTCAAGGTCACACTGACATTGAGATGTGCAGTATCTGGATATTCGGGTTAATGAAACATTTGTGCCATTTTCTCGATTATCTTTTCTTTTTTTTTTTTCTTTTTCTTTTTAACATTCATTACAATCTGCTCCCTTGCACAGAGGTGTTTTTCATGATTTTATATGTCTATGTTTTGTGTTTATTTATTCTTATTTGTTTATTTACTCGTTTGTTTGTTTGTCTGTGTTTATTTTTGTTTGTTTTGGGTCTGTTTGCTTGCTTGTTTATTTTTTATGTCGGTTTGTTTTTTTCTGTTTATTTGTTTGTCTGTCTATCTCTTTGTTTTATTTATTTATTTATTTACTTGTTTGTTTGTTTGTCTGCCTGTTCGTTTGTTTGTTTATTCGACGTTAAGTGCCAAAAAATGGTGCTTCTTTGAGATAGTAGTGATCTTAGGTGCTATAAACACGGTATATTCTGTACTAAAAGATCGAACTTTACAATAGCTTGACAACAAAAAGATCGAACTTTACAATAGCTTGACAACACTTGTTTATTTTTGCTGTTTTAATTTTACATGTTGATTGTATTTTTCTTGCTTTTTCAGATGTGGTTTGCGTGTCTATTTTTTTGTTTTGTTTTTGCTCTATTTCATTTGTTATTATTTGCTTTGTTTGACGTCAAGCTACATTACATATGATGTTTGTTCAAGATCTCAATGACATTGAAAAATAAAAACACTATATTTGTTTGGTACTATTTTTTTTTTCTGTTTTTTTGGGGCGTCGTTTTGCCCTGTTTACTCCTTTTTGTTTCATTTTAAAGTTTGATATATTCTGCTCATGAAAATGGAGGTAGTTTATTCGCTTGTTTGTCTGTGTGTCTTTATGGTTTGTTTATTTGTTTGTTTGTTTGTTTGTTTGCTTGCTTTCTTGCTTGTTTGTTTGTTTGTTTCTTCGTTCTTTGTTTGTTTATGTTTGTTTGTTTGTTTGCTCGTTTGCTTGTTTGTTTGTTTGTTTGATGAGAAGTGTTCTTACATGTGATGGAATTTCCAAGTCACAGTGACCTAAAGCAATAGAAATGCTCGATTTTGTATAATGATTTATGTAAAAAAAAAAAAAAAGAATGTTTATAATCGCATGACAATCGTTGTATAGTGTTTCTGTTCTCATTTTATAAGCTGTGTAATTCTGCTCAATTTTGTGGATATGGTTTGCGTGCTTATTCATTTGTAGGTTTATGTGTTGTTGTTTTTTTTTGTCTTTGTTTTTGTTCTTATTTGATGCTCTGATGTCAGG
>JAPXFY010000015.1:63088313-63103313 GCA_030674185.1 Monoplex corrugatus
GTGTGTGTGTGTGTGTCTGTGTGTGTGTGTGTGTGTGTGTGTGTGTCTGTCTGTCTGTTGTGTGTGTGTGTGTGTGTGTGTGTGTGTGTGTGTGTGTGTGTGTAAGTGCCAAAATATTAACCTGTCAATAAGACTAGGCTAAATATTCGATTAAAACTACAGGGATTATTTTATTTTGTAGATGAAGGAGACATTTTCTCCCGATCCCGATGCTTATGTAACGTCAATTTATTTGCTGAATTATCATTTCACCATATACAGGTACACATTTCGTTTCATTGAATATCATGAAAATATATTATATGCTGTAAACCGAGAATCATAACAGTAATGAATCAGTAAGAACATTCTTTTTTTTTTTTTTTTTTTTTTTTTACTGAGCTCCTGATTTTAAAAGTAGAGAACGGCAGCCCTGGTACATTTTGAAATATGTTTGATACAAAGCGAAATACATATGTAAAAATATAGAAAAGGATAGAAAAAATACAAAACGCGTTATCATTTTTCTAATCCAATAATGTTGGGATTGGGGGGGAGGTGGTTGGAGGACTGAAGGTTACGTATGGTGGTTTTGTGACACAGCGGCAAGCAATATTGTTGTGTTTGAATATATAGATAGATAGATAGATAGATAGATAGATAGATATATAGATAGATAGATAGATAGATAAATAGATAGATAGATATATAGATAAATAGATATATAGATATATAGATATATATATAGATAGATAAATAGATAAATAGATAGATAAATAGATAGATAGATAGATAGATAGATAAATATATAGATAGATAGATAAATAGATAGATAGATTAGATTAGATTTGATTAGATCAGATTAGATACATACACACATACCACACACATACATACATACATATATACATACATGCATACATACACGCATTCATACATACATGCATACATACATACACACATGCATGCATGTATACTATTTATGGAGATAGATACACAAATACATGAATATACACACACACACACATATGTATATATATATAATAATAATAATAATAATAATAATAATAATAATAATAATAATAATAATAAATAATAATAATAATAATAATAATAATAATAATAATAATAATAATAATAATAATATTATTATATATTTGTCCTTTGGGTTCAACAAGAAGGGACTTATGAATAATGAGATTGATTGTTAGGATATTTGTCATACATGTCTACATCTTTTGACCTGGGAATGACCTTCTCCGAGATTACTTCTGTAGGATGGTTTTCTTTTAGCATTGTTGATGCTGTGATCACACTAAAAACCAGTTGTTGTTTCACAATTGCAAGAACAGATCTATGAGGTTCCACTTAGGTGTTGATCTTGTTCAGTAAATCGTCACTTCCTACTATATATCATGTTTAGAGTAGCGTTTGTAAAGCAATTAGACCAGGCACTTGGTCTTAGAATCCTCGAGTCTCTTTTTGTGAACTGGAAAGCAGCGTGCAAGTTTTAAACCTGCAGAGGATAAAGTCTCCGAGTGACTTGCACAGTGTATATACCTCGTGGTGATGTTGAAGAATATGTTTTTGCCTGTACAACAGCGCGCAAAATTCACTGAACGGCGCAAAGATGGGAAGATTATTAGAGTTGCTTGACTACTGTATTTTTTATATGGTGATGCTACAAGGAGGAAAGAGGTGTTATCAGATTAAAGAAAACGGCCATTAAGTCCAGCGCCTTTAATTGTCTGCCCTTTTTTCTCTGCAGCTTCCCATCTCTACACAATCCTCACCCTTCAGCCATTTCCTGTTGCCTTAAATCAGGAGATTTACGGCGATCTGTTGCATAACTTTTTTTATAACTTTTTTTTTTTTTATCTCTCTCTAACTAAACTTCCTTCGTTTCGTTTTTGTAAACATAAACTTAGCAAACTCTCTCCCACTCTCATCTAATTTCCTATAAACCTCTCTCCTTCTCCCTTTGTCTCTGTCTCTGTCTGTCTGTCTGTTTGTCTGTCTGTCTGTCTGTCTGTCTGTCTGTTTGTATGTCTGTTTGTCTGTCTGTCTGTCTCTTTCTCCTCTCTCTCTGGCTCTCTCTCGCTCCCTCCCTCCCTCTCTCTCTCTTTCTTTTTTCCCTCTCTCTCTGTCTCTCTCTCTCTATCTTTCGTCTATCTCCATAATAGTCTCTCTCTTGCTCTGGCTCTCTCTCTCTTTCTTTCTCTGTCTCTCTGTCTCTCTGTCTCTGTCTCTGTCTCTCTCACTCTCTCTCTATTCTCTCTCTCTCTCTCTCTCTCTCTCTCTCTCTCTCTCTCTCTCTCTCTTTCACTATCTCTCCTCAGCTCGCTTTTTTCATCACTCTTGGAATCACAGCAAAAGAATATTATTTGAAATGATAAATTCTTATGTGTAGATAAGTCGTTTAAAGACTCACCACAAAACATCACCATTTCTAATAACTATTAAGAAAACAAAATTGTTTTGTTAGGTCAGACTTAAATGTCTATATCATTTACGATTACTGAAATAACTATATATGAATTTGCCAGTATATGTAGTAATTTCGAAACAAATGTTCTTATGGATAAAATGGGTCTACCAGAAAACTGGCAATAGAGGTATCTTACCTCATGCATTGTGTGTCATCTTGCTTATAACTATAATGTGTGTTTTAGGACAAACTGTTTCTCTTCAGTCCTGAAATCAGCTGAAGTCATACCACTTCCTAACAACCAATTTGCGTAAGGTCTTCACTTTCTTAACCATAAAAAAACACCGTGAATAAATGTCCATAAGAATATACAAGACTCATAATTTATTGAATATTTTCCAATGAACCAGTATTTCTTCTTGATCACTCATGCCTGACTGCACTTACTGATTTAACTGAGAGATTATTGTCATTGATAGATAACTGAAGACCTACTGATGTGATATTTATTCTTACACTTCGGGAAAGCTTTGATCTTATTGGCCATGAAACACTTAAGAATCTCTGTGTCCAAATAATATTGTGCTCTTCAGTTCTTTGTTTCATATTTGTTATCCTATTATGGGAGACATGAATCTGACATCCCTGGTCTTTGCTAAGGAGAAGCCATTCATTTTCCCTAAATATATAAAGTTCTCACTACATGAAAAGATGTGAATGATGGCAGGGTATTGATAATTGGAGGAGAGAGAGAGCATGGGAGCGAGCGACCGAGAAAGCGAGAAGAAAAGGGAGAGAAGAGCAGAGACAGAGACAGAGGCAGACAAGGCCAGAGAAAGAGACAGACATATAAAGAGAAGGACACACAGAGACACAGAGATATGGAAAAACAGAAAGAAAAATACAAAGACACGACGACAAAGACGGAGAGACAGGGCCAGAGAAACGGATAGGCAAACAAAACGATGCCAAAGACAGAGACAAAGAGAGACAGAGAAACAGATGGCGAACAACAAATAGACACATAGAGAAACAGATGGCGAACAAACAAATAGACAAATAGAGAAACAGATGGCGAACAAACAAACAGACAAATAGAAAAAAAACAGATGGCGAACAAACAAACAGACAAATAGAGAAACAGATGGTGAACAAACAAACAGACAGATAAAGAAACATATGGTGAACAAACAAACAGACAAATAGAGAAACAGATGGCGAACAAACAAACAGACAGATAGAGAAACAGATGGCGAACAAACAAACAACAGATAGAGAAACAGATGGCGAACAAACAAACAGACAAATAGAAAAAAAAACAGATGGCGAACAAACAGACAGATAGAAAAACAGATGGTGAACAAACAAACAGACAAATAGAGAGAGACGAAGGTGAAGGAGCGATAGAGACAAACACAGAAAGAGGGAAAGACAGAGGAGATGACGATATATCCTTAACTTGAACCATTTTTACGTAAAATCGAAGGAACGGTTCTCTTTTACATGACCAGTGCCTCAGAGGCCTGGAAAATGAGACTCCTTTATAATTCTCAGCACCTTTGTCCAATTTACATCCTCTGTCTTTTCTTACTTGTCAATAATCAAAGACCCACTATTTGTGCATTGTTTAAAATAGATTCCACCCCCTGTCATTATTGCTGTATTGGTTACATAAACACAAATAATTATATAGTCTAAGCAGTTCTGCCTACTCTGCTTGAGGGAAATGCCATAGATGGGCAACTCAGGAACAAGAACATGTGAAGAACAGCTAACTGCACAGTGATATGTGGCTGCACGTGCATGCTCTCCTTCAATGTCCAAACTGCTTGGAGAATACATTAAGGCAGATTATCTCAACGTGATGTTAAAATACTCGATTGACGATTTTTTTTACAATCTCCTCCTGTCTCTGTCTTTTTTTTTTTTCTGTGCTACCCACATCCTGTCTCTCTCCTCTCTTTCCTTCTCTCTGCCTCTGTCTGTCTCTCTCTCTTTCTCTCTCTCTTTCTCCGTATCTGTGTCTCTGTCAGTCTCTCTCTCTCTCTCTCTCTCTCTCTCTCTCTCTCTCTCTCTCTCTCTCCTGTGACTGTCTCTGTCTGTCTCTATCTGTCTATCTCTGTCTGTCTGTCTGTCTCTGTCTCTGTCTCTGTCTCTGTCTCTGTCTCTGTCTCTGTCTCTCTCTCTCTCTCTCTCTCTCTCTCTCTCTCTCTCTCTCTCTCTCTCTCTCCTCCAGATAAGTACTATGCATTCACAAGTTTAGTATATGTCTATCGAGAAATATCTATGGAAGTATACGCTATGGGTCTATGTTGAAAAATGTACAAACTGAGAAGTATTTTGTCAGATAACAACAACCTTATTCATCTAAATTCAGTTATGTGAACAAATAATAAAAGAAATAATCAACGAAACAAAACCCTTCTAAACTTGGTAGGTTTTACGTAGCTTGTCCTATTATCAGTTTAAATGGCAGTGTGAACCTACGAAAAAAAATGACTGGTAGTTACGAAGATAATGGTGTTATTTGTCTTCCTTTCTCTTTTTCAAAGAAAGAGAGAGACAGACAGAGATAGAGAGAGAGGGGAGGAGGGAGAGAGAGAGAGAGCGAGAGAGAGAGAGACAGAGAGAGAGAGAGAAAGAGAGAGAGAGAGAGAGAGAGAGAGAGAGAGAGAGAGCAATTTAACAGCCCCTTTCTTTGCCTAGTATACACCATTAGATTTTTTGTTTGTCCATAATGTAACACGTTTTACTTTCTTGAAGCGAGTTTGAGAAAGACACGTGATGGCAGGCTCTGGGTGGTTAAGGGAGCGTAAGAGAGAGAGAGAGAGAGAGAGAGAGAGAGAGAGAGAGAGAGAGAGAGAGAGAGAGACAGAGAGAGAGAGAGACAGAGATAGAGACAGAAACAGAGACAGACAGTCAGACAGACAGACAGACAGACACACACACACACACACACACACACACACACACACACACACACACACACACACACACACACACACACACAGATAGAGACAGGCAGAGGGAGAGAGAACGAGTGTCAGAGACAGATAGAGAAAAACAATTTCAAATAGACAAAGGAAAAAACATATGTCAGGGTTGGGGTGACAGACAGACAGACACAGAGAGAGAGAGAGAGAGAGAGAGAGAGAGAGAGAGAGAGAGAGAGAGAGAGAGAGAGAGAGAGAGAGAATAGCGGAAAGAAGATGAAGATGTAACATTTACTTTAGCCTTGTCAAGTGGAATTGACGCATCAATCAATTTCTATGAAACCAGTGCCTCACAGGCTTAGGGAATGAGACTTCACATTATAACTCTCCATCTCTTCACCTCTTTCCCATGTCACATACGACTCTGATCCTCCATCTCTCTTCCGCTTTGCCATAATTAAAGCCCCACTGCTCCTTCAGAGTTCAATACTCCCCATCCTTTTTCATTATTCTCGTATTGGTTTCATATACTCTCTGCAAGTCTGCTGTCTCTGCTTGAGAAAGCAGAAGAAAGAACTGGAGTTTCTCTGAGGAAAGACGTAGTTTATCAAGAACCAGTCTCCTGTGGCTGCACGTGCACGCACTTCTTCATTGTCAAAACTGTTTGGAGGACAGATCAAGGCAGATCAATGAACTGAATGTTAAAATCCCTGATTCATAGGAGTTTAATCTCCTTTTCTGTCTCTCTCTCTCCCACTCTGTCTGTCTGTCTGTCTCTCTGTCTGTTTCTCTTTCTCGCTATCTTTGTGCCTATGTCTGTGTCTCTCTCACTCTTATTCTGTGTGTGTGTGTGTGTGTGTGTGTGTGTGTGTGTGTGTGTGTGTGTGTGTGTGTGTGTGTGTGTGTGTGTGTGTCTCTTTCTCTCTATCTATCTATCTATCTATCTATCTATCTATCTATCTATCTATATATCTATCTATCTATCTATCTATCTATCTATCTATATATCTATCTATCTATCTATCTATCTATCTATCTATCTATCTATCTATACATCTATCTCTCTTTCTTTCTCTAACGTGGTCTAAAGGAAATGTTATTCTTTGTATACTATGCGTTCAGTTGTTGATTTATTGATGTTTTTCTTTTTCTACTGATTGTTGGTTTCAGGCAGATATGTACATTAGCAACGACAAGTTTGACAATTGTATTTTATTTGATAACTTCAACCATTTGAACACAAGACCTTGCCAATGCATAGAGTTTTGCGCAGGTTCGGTAAGTCTGCCAAATAATTGCTGGCAGATTTAGTAGAGTGCATAATGGAATCGTCTAAGAGAATCAAATCCTTTTTGAAACTCTAAACGTCAAATCATTAGAAAGTAGGGTACCATGATCATTTTCGACATCATAATCAGATTATCTGTCCATCTGTCCATCCACCCATCCATTTATCCATTTGTCTGTCTGCCTGCTCCCCCCTGTCTGTCTCTCTCACTCACTCAGTTTCACTCTCTTTTTTTTTGTCAGTCTCTCTCTCTCACCCTATCTCTTTATTTCTCTTTCTCTCTCGCTCTCTCTCTCACTTTGGTCTCTGCATCTGTATCTGTCCATGTCTATGTCTGTCTGTTTCTCCCTCTGTATTAGTGTTATACATCCAATATTCCTTAAGCCAAGTATACAACCAACCATAGAAGCAGATCGTATGATGTAAAATAAATCACCTAATTATCATCATCGACATCAGTGTTAAATAAATTCAAAAATAAATGTCAGTAGATGAGATTCTGAATTTCAATGAATCTGACAGCTCTTGTCTCCCCCATAGATAAGCCATTTTTTCCCTTAATGTGCAAAGTTTACTTTCATGGAGAGAGTGTGAGAAAGAGAGATGGTTATGATCTGTTGGTGAATAAAGAGAGAGAAAGAGAAAGGGAGAGAGATGGGGCAGAGAGAGAGTGAGAGAGAGTGAGAGAGGGAGAGATAGGGTAGACAGACAGATATATAGACAAACAGAGGAGGAGGTACACAGACAGATAGAGACGAATATAGACAAGAGCAAAGACAGAGACAGAGAGGGAGAGAGATTTCAAAACAGAGAGATGAAAAACATAGAGATAGGCGGATGGAGTTAGTGAGAAAGAAACAGGGAGAGAGACAGGAAAACGGCCAGACAGATGGATTGACAGACAGACGAACAAACAGACAGACAGACAGGAAGATATGCAAACAAATACAAACAAAGACAAGAGATGAGAGGGAATAGACAGACACCCAAATAATGATGCTGCATTCACTTCACACTGGTCTCATGGCATTCAAAGATCATTCATTTTACGTGACACCAGCCTTTCAAAGGCTTCTGATATGAAACTGCTCTATAGCTCTCCACCTTCCATCTCTGTCCCCAGTCACACATCACTCTTGTCTTCCATCTCACTTTCACTTCTCCAGATTCTAGAAGCATGTTTACCTTAGACTTCAATATTGTCTATTCTTTCGCATTTTGCTTGCACTGGTTTCAGATAGCGTCTACAACTCTGCAAACATTTAGTTCAAGGGAACTGTCATGAACAGACAACCAGGACCATGCAAAGCCAGAAATATCAAGAACCAGACAACTGCAGGATAGAGTGTGACTGTCTGTGTATGCTGTCATTAATGTCTAAATTATTTGGAGACCAGATTGAGGTAATCTACTAAATGTTAAGTTAGACTGTTTGATTGTTAGTTTTTAACTACCCACTCCCTCTCTCTCTGTCTCTGTCTTTCTGTATGTCTGTCTCTGTCTGTCTGTCTGTCTGTCTCTCTCTGTCTCTCTCTGTCTCTCTCTGTCTCTCTCTCTCTCTCTCTGTTTACCTGTCTATCTGTCTCTGTCTCTCTGTCACACACATACACTCTCTTTTTCTCTCTCTCTCTTTTGCTCTCTCTCTTTTGATCTATATCTCTCTCTCTAGCTCTCTCTGTTGCGCTCTCTCTCTATCTTTCCCTTTCTCTCTCTCTTTACCTGTCTGTCTGTCTCTGTCTGTCTGTCTGTCATGCACATAACTCTCTCTTTCCCTCTCTATTTTGCCTCTCTCTCTCTCTCTCTCTCTCTCTCCTCTCTCTCTCTCTCCATCTTTTTCTATATTTCACTCGTTTCTTCCAATAAGGAAATGTATTTCTCCTTTTAGTTTAGTGTATTTGATGTTTAAGAAAATACCTGTAGAGCTACATGTTACTTATATTAATAAATTAAATTGAAGGTATTCCTGCAGTACGAACAATCCAGTTTGCACATGCTTCTTGACAGCAAATTATGATTTCTATATTTTTTTGTCAAAGATTACCATACCAAATTGAATTGAATACTAACGCTTTATATGTTAGATATATATTATCAAACATTAGAAGGAATGTGATTTTTAGTTCACAGGTACATAGAATTGTTTCTTTTTAAGTGCGTTGTTTTGATTTGTCATATACAACAAATTAGTTGGGGATAGTTAGTCAAATGGTCAGATTCAGCAAAGGTGTAAATTGATAAACATAGAGAGAGAGAGAGAGATTAAGAGAGAGAAATACAGACATAGACAGAGAGAGAGAGATTAAGAGAGAGAGAGAGAGAGAGAGATTAAGAGAGAGAGACAGATTAAGAGAGAGAGAGAGAGAGAGAGAGAGAGAGACAGACAGACAGACAGAGACAGAGACAGAGGCAGAGACAGAGAGAGTATCCCTTCAGTTGATATGGAATGTTCTCTCCCTCCTGAAGTTTAAATAAGTATCAGTGTGTGAACAGAACAATTGATGCCCCAACTCAACATATCATTGCAAACGAAGCCTGAAAATCTGCAGCCAGTCAAACGTAATCAGATGTAGCGAGCTGACTTACACCTCACCCTCACGATGAGAAAACAACTTGTTTCCAACATTAGTCACGTCTTTGAAGAGTCTGGAATGTTTGGTGTCTGCCTTGCTTTCTTAGTTGTAGGTCACCCCCCTCCCCCACCCTGCAGCCATGCATTGGTCCCCACTCCTCAACCACCCAGACTTTTTTTTCTTTTGACCTGGTTTCCAATGTAGAATAAAGCATTTGCTTCAGACTTTTGTAAACATTGACACTATGCGAGACCCTTTCATTTTCCCAACTGCAGTGTCTCTTGAATTCAGGTCACTCTTTCCTTTTTATTTTAAATTCAGATTTCTTTTTTGCTTCCATCTTCAGGTGTCAAACAGAGAGAAAGAAGAGAGAGAGGGGGAGGGAGGGAGAGAAAAAAGATGCATTATTATTATTATTATTATTATTATCATGATTTTTATTGTTGTTATTGTTGTTGTTATTGTAAATCACACGTCTTTGTTTTGACGTGTTCTCAAATGTTGATGTTGCAGTTTTGCTAGTTGAAGGTTTCAAGATTTTAATTCGTTCAATCATTTCAATTTTTTTTCAGCATCAGTTTTTCTTTTAATTAGTTGATTACTCTTGATGTTGTTTCTTGTATCAAAACGACTTCATTTTAAACTGTTCTAAACCAGAAGCCTACATCTTTTTCTGACTATATAACACATGTTAAAACTTAAAGTCTGGATGACCTTAAGTATGAAAGAAGACGTGTCCTTGGGAAAATTGTACAAAATCTGCTTTCACAATAGATAACGTTATGCGCAAACACTTACGTAACAAACAAAGAGACATACTATTGTGCAGATGTACTTTTGCAGCAAAGAAAGCTGCCTTTCAGATGGAGAGAGAGAGAGAGTGAGAGAGGACAGACAGACAGAGACAGAGACAGAGAGACAAGAGAGAGAGAGAGAGACAGATAGAGAGACAGAAGAGACAGAGACCGAGAGAAAACAGAGACAGAGACAAGAAGAAGGAGGAAGACAGAAGACAGACAGACAAAGACAGAGAGAGTGCAGGTAAATGCTTATGTCAGTTAGCCTGCTGGTATTTTCTAAGGCTAGAGACAGACATGGAGGGAGGAAAGAGAGAGAGAGAGAGAGAAGACAGAACAGAGACAGAGAAGAGAGACAAACAACAGAACACAGAGCACAGCAATAATAAGTAGAGATGGACAGAGACTAGGTCACGTTGACAGAAGATGCATGTTTGATCATATCCTTTTTCTCCTTCATTAGTTTTGTAGAGAAAAAGAACGAGAAACAGAATGAGATGGGAGAGAAGAAATGTACCCAGTGACAAGTGGGCTGAGTGCTCCCCCCTCCCCCTAAAAAAAGAAGAAAAAAAACCAAAACAGCAAGGAGGCAAAGGAGAGAGAAAGAGAGAGCACTTGGCAAAAAGCAATGTGTCAAGACAGCCATTTAGACATGTCGGCAGGCACGCGATGTGAACGGAACGTGAGAGGAAAAAAATGAAGAAAAATGTGGGCGGGATTTACAGACATTGGCCAGTCACAATGTGTGCCACGGTTTTTTGTGATGGTGAGTTCAGTTTGTTTCACAGATGGTTTGGCTCTCACTACCCCCCACCCCCCACTTGACCATCTCTTCTGTCTCTCACTCTCTCTCTGTCTGTCTCTGTCTGTCTCTCTCTGACTCTCTTTGTCTCACTCTCTTCCTTCTCTCTCTTCTCTCTCTCTCTTTTCTGTGTCTTGCTGTCCCGTCTGTCTCTCCTCTCTCTGTACTCCTTTGTTCTCTGTCTCCCTTCTCTTCTCTTCTGTTATATGTCTGTCACATCTATAGTCTGTCTGTCTTTTTCTCTCCTGATCTCTCCTCTTCCTCTCTTCTTCTCTCCCTCCCCAATAAGGCTAAGATTCCATAAGTATGCGTCTTGAGAATATCTGTGAAGTACACGTTTCGTTTATGTTGAATATTCTGTTCTTGTTTTCTACTCATGTCTGTCTCACCATGTCTGTTCTCTTCTCTGTCTTTTTCTTCTTTCCCTATGCCCTTTCTCCTCTCTTCTCTCCTTGATCTCTCTCTCTCTCTCTCTCTCTCTCTCTCTCTCTCTCTCTCTCCTCTCTCCCTCCTCCAGATAAGGGCTAAGTATTCACAATTTAAGTATGGCAGTCTATTGAGAAATATTGTGGAAGTACACGCTATTGGTTTATGTTGAAATACTTACAATGAATGTATTTTGTCAATAAAAACAACCGTGTTCGTCTAAAATCAATTAACTGAACAGATGATAAAAAAAAGAACAAAACAACCCCTTTCACCGTTGGTAGTTTTGTGCTGCTCGTCCTATTATCAGTTTTAATGGCGGTGTAAACCTACGATAAAAAGATCGCCAGTTACGAAGATAATGGTGTTATTTGCCTTCCTTCCTTTTTATCAGAGATAGAGAGCAATTTAACAGCCCCTTTCTTTGCTGAATATAAACCATTAGATTCTTTCTTTGTCCTTAATGTAACACGTTTTACTTTCTTCTTGAGAAAGACGCGTGATTGCAGGATCTGGGTGGTTGAGGGAACATAAGAGAGAGGGAGACAAACAGACAGTCAGACAGTCAGACAGACAGACAGACAGACAGGCAGGCAGACAGACAGACAAACAGAGACAGGGAGAGAAAACGGGTGTCAGTGACAGGTAGAGAAAAACAATGGCAAATAGAGAAAAGAAAAAAAAATGTCAGGGTTGGGAGGATGGAGAGAGAGAGAGAGAGAGAGAGAGAGAGAGAGACAGAGACAGAGACAGAGAGACAGAGACAGAGAGACAGAGACAGAGAGACAGAGACAGAGACAGAGATAATAACGGAAAAAGATGAAGATGTAATATTTACTTTAGCCTTGTTAAGTGGAATTGACGCATCAATCAATTTATATGAAACCATTTCCTCAGAGGCTTAGCGAATGAGACTTCACATCATAACTCTCCATCTCTTCACCTCTTTCCTATGTCACATACGACTCTGATCCTCCATCTCTCTTCTGCTTTCCTATAATTAAAGCCCCACTGTTCCCTCAGAGTTCAGTACTCCCCATCCTTTTTCATTATTTTGCATTGGTTTCAGATAGTCTGTGCAAGTCTGCTGTCTCTGCTTGAGAGAGCAGAAGAAAGAACTGGAGTTTCTCTGAGGAAAGACGTAGTTTATCAAGAACCAGTCTGCTATGGCTGCACGTGCACGCACTTCTTCATTGTCAAAACTGTTTGGAGGACAGATTAAGATAGATCAATGACTTTAATGTTAAAATCCATGATTCATTGGAGTTTAATCTCCCTCTCCGTCTCTCTATCTCATTCTCTTTCTCTGTCTCTCTCTGTCTCTCTGTCTGTCTGTCTCTCTGTCACTGTCTCTCTCTTTCTCTTTCTTTCCCCTCTCTCTCTGTCTCTGTATCTGTCTCTGTCTCTGTCTCTGTCTGTCTCTCTGTGTATCTGTCTTTGTCTCTGTGTCTATGTCTCTGTCTCTGTCTTTCTCTCTCTCTTTGTTTCTGTCTCTCTTTCTCACTCTCTCTATCTATGTATCTATGTCTCTGTGTCTCTGTCACTCTTTCACATTCACTCTCTGTTTGTCTGTCTGTGTCTGTCTGTTTGCCTGTCTGTCTCTGTCTGTATGTCTGTCTCTGTCTCTGTCTCTGTCTCTGTCTCTGTCTCTCTCTCTCTCTCTCTCTCTCTCTTTGTCTCTCCCTTGATGTAAAGGAAATGTTGTTACTATTTGCTTTCTTTATGTACTATATTTTATATTGTTGGGTTATTGATGTTTTGTTTTTCTTTCTAATGATTGTTAGTTTCAGGCCAACATGTCGATCAGCAACGACACATTTCAAAACTGGATTTTAGTTGATAACTTCAACCACTGGAACACAAGACCTGACAGCACATAGGATTTTTCGCAGGTTTAGGAAGTCTGCCAAATAATTGTTGACAGATTTGGGCAGAGCGCATGTGGAATCATCCGAAATCGTTGCATTCCTCTTGTACAGTATCCAAACCTCAAACCGTTGGGAAGTAGGCTATCATGATCATTAGCAGCATAATCAGATTCTCTGTCTGTCCATATGTCTGGCTGTCTATCTGTCTGTCTGTCTCTCTCTCTCTTAGTCATCCTCTATCTCTCTCTTTCTCTCTCTATTCCTTCCTGCCTCCACCCCCCTCTCTCTCTCTCTTTCTCTCTGTTTCACTCTTTGTTTCTCCCAGTCTCCCTGTCTCTCTGTCTCACTGACTCTTTCTCTGTCTCTCTCCCTGTCCTCTCTCTCTGTCTCTCTGTCTGTCTGTCTGTCTCTCTCTCTTATATATATTATATATATATATATATATATGCATATATATGTACTTTTTTCTTCCCTCCCTCCCCCTCTCTCTCTTCTTTCTCTCTGTTTGACACCTGTTTCTCTCTCTATGTGTCTGTATGTCTCCCCCCCCCCTTCTCTTTCTCTCTATACATATATCTCCTTTCATCATTCTTTTTCTCTCTCTCAGTTTGTCTCTCTCTCTCTCTTTCTCATTCTTTGTTCTTTCTCTCTCTCCCTCTTTCTTTTTTTTCTCTCTCCTTTCTCTTTCTCTCTCTTTCCCTCTCTCCGTTTTGTATTTCTACCCCCCTCTCTCACCCTCTCTTTTAAACATCAGTGCCATGCATTCAGTATTTAGTCAGTCAAGGAAACAACCAACAACAAAAGTAAATCGTAGTAGGTTTTACATAGATCGCATCATTGTCATCCTCAACATCTGTGTTCAATAAATTAAAAAAGAAAGTATCAGTAATGGATATTTTGACTTTGTTTGTTGCCTTTCTCTGAGAAGGATGAATGAATTAGACAATTCTGATCTTACCCATAGAGAAGCCATTAATTTTTCCTTAATGTGCAAAGTTTACTTTCATAGAGAGTGTGTGAGAAAGATGGATGATGGTGGACTGCTGATGAATGGAGAAAGAAAGTCAAAGAGAGAGAGAGAGAGAAGAGAGAGAGAGAGAGAGCAAGAGAGAGAGAGATATGAAGAAGAAGAAGAAAAGAAGAAGAAGAAGAAGAAGAAGAAGAAGAAGAAGAAGAAGAAGAAGAAGAAAGAAGAAGAAGAAGAAGAAGAGAAGAAGAAGAAGAAGAAGAAGAAGAAGAAGAAGAGAGAAAAGAAGAAGAAGAGAAGAAGGAAGAAGAAGAGAAAAAAGAAGAAGAAGAAGAAGAAGAAGAAGAAAAGAAAGAAGAAGAAGAAGAAAGAAGAAGAAGAAGAAGAAGAAGAAAGAAAGAAGAAGAAGAAGAAGAAGAAGAAGAAGAAGACAGACAGACATACAGATGGACAAATAGAAGAGACAGATAGCCGGGCAGCCAGAGACAAATAGAGACAAGGACAGAAAGAGAAGAGAGAGAGAGAGATAGAGAGAGAGAGAGAGACAGAGAGACAGAGCAGAGACTGAGTGAGAGACAGAGAGACAGACACAGAGAAAAGAAAGAGAAAGGCGGAAAGAGGGAGTGAGAAAGAAAGAGGGAGAGAGACAGGAAAACAGCCAGATAGATGAACTGACAGACAGACGGACCAACAAACAGACACACACACACACAGACACAAACAAAGCCAAACTTTGGGATGGACAGACAAATATTCAATCTAACGATGTCACATTCACTTCACTCTAGTGTCATGACAATTAAAGACCCATCATCTTACATGACACCAGTCTTTCAAAGGCTTCTGATACGACACTGCTCTATAGCTCTCCACCTTCCATCTCTGTTCCATGTCACACATCACTCACACTTTCCATCTCACTTTCACTTCTTCAGATTCTAG
>JAPXFY010000015.1:63110813-63115813 GCA_030674185.1 Monoplex corrugatus
TCAACCACAGAAGTAAATCGTAGTAGGTTTTACATAGATCACACCATTGTCATCCTCAACATCTGTGTTCAATAAATTAAAAAAGAAAGTGTCAGTAATGGAGATTTTGACTTTGATTGTTGCCTTTCTCTGAGAAGGATGAATGAATTAGACAAGCCTGATCTTCCCCATAGAGAAGCCATTTATTTTTCTTTAATGTGCAAAGTTTACTTTCATAGAGAGTGTGTGAGAAAGATGGATGATGGTGGGCTTCTGATGAATGGAGAAATAAAGTCAAAGAGAGAGAGAGAGAGAAGAGAGAGAGAGAGAGAGAGAGAGGAAGAAGAAGAAGACAGACAGACAGACGGACAAACAGAAGAGACAGATAGCCAGGCAGCCAGAGACAACTAGAGACAAGGATACACACAGAGAGAGAGAGAGAGAGAGAGAGAGAGAGAGAGAGAGAGTGACAGAGACAGAACAGAGACTGAGTGAGAGACAGAGAGACAGACACAGAGAAAAGAAAGAGAAATGTGGAAAGAGGGAGTGAGAAAGAAAGAGGGAGAGAGACAGGAAAACAGCCAGACAGATGAACAGGCAGACAGACGGACCAACAAACAGACACACACACACACACAAACACAAACAAAGCCCAACTTTGGGATGGACAGACAAATATTCAATCTAACGATGTCACATTCACTTCACTCTAGTGTCATGACAATTAAAGACCCATCATCTTACATGACACCAGTCTTTCAAAGGCTTCTGATACGACACTGCTCTATAGCTCTCCACCTTCCATCTTTGTTCCATGTCACACATCACTCACACTTTCCATCTCACTTTCACTTCTCCAGATTCTAGACGCGTGTTTACCTTAAGGTTCAATATTGCCCGTCCTTTCGCATTTTGCTCTCAATGGTTTCAGATAGTGTCTGCAACTCTGCAAACATTTTGCTCGAGGGAACTGTCATGAACAGACAACCAGGACTATATAATACCAGAAATACCAAGAAGCAGACAACCGCACAGCATGCAGTGTATGACTGCCTGTGTGCGCTGTTATTAATGTTTAAAATATTTGGAGACCAGATTGAGGTAAATCTAATAATGTAAAGTTACACATTTTGATTGTTAGTTTTTAACTCTCTCTCTCTCTCTCTCTCTCTCTCCTCTCTCTCTCTCTCTCTCTCTCTCTCTTCTCTCTTTACTTCTATCTGTCCTTTCTATCTGTCTCTGTCATCTCGTCTTGCACATCCTCTCTCTTTTGCTTCTCTCTGTCTCTCTGTCTCTTTCTCTGTATTTCACTCTTTTCTGCCAAATAAGTAAATAAATTTCACCTTTTAGCTTAACGTCTTTCTTGTTTGAGAAAATGCCTACTGAGCTACACGTTACTAATTTATATGAAAAATTAAATTGAATGTATTCCAGCAGTATGAATATCCCAGTTTAGACAAGTTCCTGGAGAGCAAGTTATGATTTCTTATTTTTTTTTTTTTTGGTCAAAGATTGCAATACCATATTAAAGTAAATGCTAACTGACAAAGAGACAGACATAAAAAAGACAGAGACAGAGATGGAGAATATGAGAAAGAGAGACAGAGAGATTAAAAGATTAAGTGAGAGACAGACAGACAAACACAGAGAGATTATAAGAGAGAGAGAGAGAGAGAGAGAGAGTAGAGAGAGAGACAGAGAGACAGAGAGACAGAGACAGTCACAGAGACTATCCCTTCCAGTTATTATGGAATGTTCTCTCCATCATGAAGTTTAAATACGCGTCAATGTGTGAACAGAACAATTCATGCCCCAACCCGACATATCATTGCAAACGAAACCTGTAAAATTTGCAGCCAGTCCAACGTAATCAAATGAAGCAAGCTGACTTCCATCTCACGCGCAGGATGAGAAAACAACTTGTTTTCAACATTGGTCACGTCTTTGAAGAGTCTGGAATGTTTGCTGTCTGCCCAGTGTTATTCATTGTAGGTCATCCCTCCCACCCTGGACTGCTGCAGCCATGCATTCCTCCCCACTCCTCAACCATCCAGGCTTTTTTTGTTTGTTTTTGTTTTGTTTTGTTTTGTTTTTCTTTTGACCTGGTTTCCCTTGTAGAATAACGTATTTGCTTCAGACTCTTGTAAACATTGACACAATGCGAGACCCTTTCCATTTTCCTAACTGCAGTATCCTCTTGAAATCAGGTCACTCGTTCCTTTTTTTTTTTTTAATTCAGATTTCTTTTTGGTTACATCTTCTTTCTACAGTTTGTTGATTGATTGATCACTGTTGATGTTGTTGTCAGAAGAGTGGTGGAATGGTTAAGGCACTTGCCTATAACTGATCTTCAGGTTTAACGGTTCATTTCCAGTTGAGGCCTCAACTTTTCTCCTCAGTTTGACTGGAAAATCAAACTGAGCGTCTAGTCCTTTGACAGGAGACAGACATAAAACATTCGTAATAAATGAATGAAAAATACAAGTCAGAACCATATGCCTTCTGACCGACCACAGCAGCTGAACATCATAAAGAGCAGGGCATTTGCATAACACTACTGGACAGGTAGTTTCATTCCCCAAGTCCCTCCATTCAAGACCCCATTATCATTATTGCCTTTCTTGGTTTAAAAACAAAAAAAACAACAACAAAAAACAAACAAAACAAACAAACAAAAACAGAAAGAAGAAAAGTGAGAACATGTGATAATAGGGACAGGCTTGTGGTATCCTACCTCAGCATCTTGTATGTTGTGTGTGTGTGTGTGTTGTGTGTGTGTGTGTGTGTGTGTTTGTTGGTTTGTGTGTGTTTGTGTGTGTGTGTGTGTGTGTGTGTGTGTGTGTGGTTGTGTGTGTGTTGTGTGTGTGTGTGTGTGTTGTGTGTTTGTGTGTGTGTGTGTTCATGTGTGTGTGTGGTGTGTTGTGTGTGTGTGTGTGTGTGTGTGTGCGTTCATTGTGTGTTCATGTGTGTGTGTGTGTGTGTGTGTGTGTGTGTGTGTGTGTGTGTTGTGTGTGTGTGTGTGTGTGTGTGTGTTTGTGTGCGTTCATCTGTGTGTTCATGTGTGTGTGTGTGTGTGTGTGTGTGTTGTTGTGTGTGTGTGTGTGTGTGTGTGTGTGTGTGTTGTTTGTGTGCGTTCATCTGTGTGTTCATGTGTTGTGTGTGTTGTGTGTGTTGTTCTGTGTGTGTGTGTGTTGTGTGTGTGTGTGTGTGTGTTGTGGTGTTTGTTGTGTGGTTATTGTGTGTCAGTGTGTGTGTGTGTGTGTGTGTGTGTGTGTGTGTTGTGTGTGTTGTGTGTGTGTGTGTAGTGTGTGTGTGTGTGTTTGTGTGTTCAGTTGTGTGTGTGTGTGTGTGTTGTGTGTGTGTGTGTGTGTGTGTGTGTGTGTGTGTGTGTGTGTGTGTGTGTGCATAAGACAAAAGGAAGTATGAGAGCTTTGGTCAAAGGTCGCTGGCTCTACTCCGCTCCTGTCTTCCCCATCCCACTTTGTGTGTGCTTTGTGCCATGAAGATTTATTCGTTGTTGGGTGATTGCTTTGGTGAATGATGAGAGTGTGTATCTTATTTTGATTCCAGAATCAAGCATTGGCAACCTATGATAATAATATTATACGGATGATTATAATAGTAACACAATAATAATAATGATAACGATGATGATCATAATGATCATGATGAACATGATAATGATGATCATAATGATCATGATGAACATGATAATGATAATAATAATTATCAATATTTTTATGATTTTTATATATTATTACTATTTTTGTTGTTGTTATTATTTGTTGTAGCAGTTGTAGTAGCACTCACACATCCATATTTCCACATGTTCTCAAATGTTGATGTTGCATTGTTGCATGTTGAAGGTTTCATGATTTTTATTTCTTCTAAACAATATTATTTTTTTCCACATCAGGGTTATTTTTACTTGGTTTGTGTTTTGTTTGTTTGTTTTCTGTTTATGTGTTTTGTTTTTGTTTTTTGGTTGATTACTGTTGATGTTCTTTTCAATCAAAACATCTTCGATTTAAATTGTTCAAAACCAGAAGCCTGGATCTTTTCGTGACTGTATAACACACATTAAAACATAAAGTCTGGATGACCTTAATTATGAAAGAAGATGTGTCCTTGGTAAAATCTGTAGAAAATATATTTTCACAGATAGATAACGTTATGCACAAACACATAGGTAACAAATAAACAGAAAGACATGGTATTGTGGATATGTTATTTTGCAGCAAGAGACACCTGCCTGTCTGGTGGAAAGAGAGAGAGAGAGAGAGAGAGAGAGAGAGAGAGAGAGAGAGAGAGAGAGAGCAAAAAAGAGACAGACAGACTGATAGACAGGCAGACAGACAGAGACACAGAGAGAGTGCAGGGGAATGCTTGCATCAGTTACCCTGTAGTTTGTAAGCTAGAGACAGACATGGATAAGAGAGAGAGAGAGAGAGAGAGAGAGAGAGAGAGAGAGAGAGAAAGAAGAGAGACAGAGAGACAGAGAGGAGCAAGAGAGAGAGAGAGCAGGTAAATGCTCACCATATTTAGCATGCAGGTAGCTTGAAAGCTAGAATCAAACATGGATAGAGCGAGTGAAAGAGAGATAGAGAGAGAGAGAGAATGAACAGTCAACAGTCACACAGACAGCTAAGGAAGAGATAGACACAGACTAGGTCACGCTGACAGAAGAATTAATGTTTGATCTTAACCCCCTTTTTCTCCTTCATTAGTTTTTGTCAGAGAAAAAGAACGAGAAACAGAATGAGATGGGGGAGAAGAAAATGTCCCCAGTGACAAGTGGGTAGTGCTCCTCATCCTCCCCTCCTCCCCAACACCCCCCCCCCCAATAAAAAAAAACAAAAAAAACCCCCAAAAAACAAAAAACAGTAGAGAGGCAAAGGAGAGAGAGAGAGCACTTGACAAAAAGCAATGTGTCAAGACAGCCATTTAACATATCGGCAGGCACGCGAGTGAGCAGAACGTGAGGGAAAAAAAGTATGAAGAAATATGTGGGTAGGGTTTAC
>JAPXFY010000015.1:63123313-63128313 GCA_030674185.1 Monoplex corrugatus
CACACACGCACACACACACACACACACACACACACACACACACACACACACACACACACACACACACACACACACACACACCACACCACACACACACACACACAAGACACACACAGACACACACACACGGGAATTACCGTTGGGAAAAATGAAGTCCTGGGTCTTGTTCGTTGCTTTACCAAAAATCCATGCCATCTTTGATTGCTCTGGGCTGTCCAGCACCTGTAATGGAACCATTGATTAGTGGTTTTTGTTGAGTCCAGCCGAGAGCGTAAGATTTGATTATGGATCTTTTTGAGTCTTTGAAATTATCTCATTGTATGTTTTTAATCGGTTTCTCTGTTTTTGCTTGTTTGTCTGCTTGTTTATTTCTTTGTTTGTTTGTTTGTTTTTCTTGTTGCTGGTGTGCGTTTTGTCGATAGTGTGTGCGTGTGTGTGTGTGGTGCGTGCGTGTGTGTTTGCGTGTCGGTGTGTCTGTATGTCTGTGTGTGAACATGTAGAAGGATATAAATGGGAAAGAAATGTAGATTTTGTGTAAATTTGAAATTAAAGTTTCATTCGAGCAGGTTTCTTTTTCTGTCTCTTTTTTCATTTTTTTTCCCAAGTTACAACTTTATAAATACAAACTATCACGAAGAAATCGGTACCCAGAAAAAAAAAATCATTACAGTTAACTACAAAGGTCATCCAATGAGTTGTTCATCCAACTGTTTATTTATGTATTTATGTATTTATTATTTATTTGTTTATCTATTTATTTATTTATTCATTTATTATTCATTTATTATTTATTTATTTATTATATATTCTATGTATTTATTTATTTTTATGTATTTATTCATTTGTTTATTTGTTATTGTTAACTATGTATGTATGTATTAATTTATGCAGTTGTTGCTATTTTGATTAATTGTTATGCGTTTGTGCATTTATCTATTTATTTATTCATGCATTGACTTGTTGAATATTTATTTGTTCCTTTATGCAATTGTGCATACACTTATGCATTTGTTTTTTTTTTCTTTCCAATCAGTTATTTATGCATGTGATTATGCATTTGCAACTTACCATTTAGCCATTTCTGCGTTTGTGTGATCGTTAGATTTTGAGACTGCACGCAATGACAGCTATAAAAACGTCACAATATTCCCACAGGACTGCAAATGGAAGGTCCATTTTGACAGGCGGTAAAAGTGGCAATATCCCAAGAGAGCAAAACATGGAATTGCTTTCTTTTTACTGTGCATGAGGTTTGGAGTTTGTTCAAGAGGGACTCTTCGGCTAGGCCAAAACAGCATTCAAGAAGATGACAAGCATCGGCTAGGCCAAAACAGCATTCAAGAAGATGACAAGCATCGGCCAGGCCAAAACAGCATGCAAGAAGATGACAAGCATTCTTACCAACAAATGCCTAAATAGTAGCATCAGGAGGAGAGTTCTTGAATGTTATATAGAACCAATACTGTTGTACAATTGTGAGGCGTGGACAGTCAACAAGCAAAGTCAGAACAAGATTGAAGCAGCCGAGATGTGGTTTCTAAGAAAAAAAGTTGAGAGTTCCAACGGACATCAAAGAAAACAAACGACACAGTCTTGATGGAAGCAGACACAAGTAGATCACTCATAAGGAAGATTAGGAAAAGACAGGCAACATTTATAGGCCATTTTATGAGGAAAGGGGATTTGGAGCACCTGGTCACAACGGGAAAGCTGGAGGGAAAGAGAGCACCAGGTAGACCCAGGGAGAAAATACTAGACGGACTTGCAGAGTGGTTGGGGACAGGGAAAGTGGAGGAGATGCTTGAGGCAACAAGAGATAGAGACAGATGGAAGTCCATGATCGGCAACGCCTTGCTGCAAGACACCTGATGATGATGATGATGATAATGATGATGATGATGATGATGATGATGATGATGATGATGATGATGATGATGATAATGATGATAATGATGATAATGATGATAATGATGATGATGATGATGATGATGATAATGATGATGATGATGATGATGATGATGATGATGATGATGATGGACTCATCGCAATTGGACATTTCCATATACTCTCCACCAATGTCTGCTAGCTATTATCTGGCAAATTCCCTTAACCTGCGGAAAATCCCCATGCGCAGGCAAAAATCTTGAACTGAAGAGCGGAAAGTGGGGATGAGAGGGGTAGGACTTTCAAATATTAAGCTGACACCACCAGAATGATGGGAAACATTAAGATGGGCAGCGAACAGGCCAGTGTTCAATGTTTAATGTTGCGGTCTGGGATTGAACTCAAGCTATCAGATCATGAGTCCACGGGTTTATCACAACAACCAACCGGCCTGCTTTTACCGTACTGACGGTTATTTCCATCCCCAGTAAATAGTTATTCATTTCTGGAACATATAGCAACAGTATTTCTGGAGAGATGCACACATTTGTTTAAACTAATTCACAGAATGACGTATTTGTTTTTCAATGAAAACATACGCTAAAGGTTAATGGCAGCTTTAAAAGCAATACAGACGAATTCAAACCGTGGTGAGACAAGTGTTGTTGTTTTAGGTTCTCTAAAGTGGCACCTTATGATACAAAGAATTACCCACTAATGACACGACTCATACACACACACACACACACAAACTCACACTCTCATGCACACACACACACACACACACACACACACACACACACACACACACACACAAACAAACACACACACACACACCACACACACACACATTTACGCACACACACACACACACACACACAACACACACACACACACACACACACACACACACACACACACACACACACACACACACACACACACACACACACTTGAATCCTACCGAATCTAAACCACTTGCCCACTATTACACGTGAAACAGAAGAGACAGGAAAAAAAATAATACACAAAACAAAACAAAACAAAACAAACAAACCCCAGCTCACTAGAACGGCTGGCACGATGCCCTGTCACACAAAAGACTGTAGAGAGGCAAAGGACAAAGAACACTTGGCAGGGAAGTTATGCCATTTAGAATGTCAGCACTCATGATAAGCACAGGGAAAATGTGCTGAGGAGCAGGTGATGGGAAAGGATCTTTCGGGTAAGATTTAAAGGGTCTGCTCTTCGAATTGTCTGTTTGATCAGTCCGTTCACCTGTGTTACATGTATGTATTCCAGAAATCATCGCACATAATTGTATGTCTCCCTCTTTCATTGTTGCCTGATGGGAAGAACGCAAATTTCGCAGCAATATGATTTTGCCTCCATACAAAAAGGACAGAAAGTACCCCCCCCAAAAAAAAAAAAAAAAAAAAAAAAAAAAAGAAAAAAAAGATAAATAAATAATAAATAAATAAATACATAAATAAATAAATAAATAAATAAATAAGTAAATAAATAAATAAACAATGAAAAAAACCGCATACCATAGATGGATACGCCTACCAGTTGAGGACAAGATCAAATGCAAAAAGAAGAACATAGGTATCAGCATTTTTCTTAGCCTGCTCTAGAGTCAGTTGTTGTGGAGAGACTATTATCTAGGACAGGTCAACTGTGTCTTTAGGGGTGGGTCTGGGAAGGAAAGATGGTGGGTGAGTGGGGATACATGTATGAGAACAAAAGACTTTAGGGGTGTGTCTGGGAATTTGGGTGGGGATACATATGAGAAGGAAAATCTTTAGGGGTGGGTCTGGGAATTTGGATGGGGATACATGTATGAGAACGAAGGACTTAAGGGTCGGGTCTGGGAATTTGGTTGGGGATACATGTATGAGAACGAAAGACTTAAATTAAGGGTCGGGTCTGGGAATTGGGGTGGGGATACATGTATGAGAACGAAGGACTTAAGGATCGGGTCTGTGAATTTGGTTGGGGATACATGTATGAGAACGAAAGACTTAAATTAAGGGTCGGGTCTGGGAATTTGGGTGGGGATACATGTATGAGAACAAAAGACTTTAGGGGTGGGTCTGGGAATTTGGGTGGGCATACATGTATGAGAACAAAAACATTCTTTAGGGTGGGTCTGGGAATTTGGGTGGGGATACATATATGAGAACAAAAGACTTTAGAGGTGGGTCTGGGAATTTGGGTGGGGATACATATATGAGAACAAAAGACTTTAGGGTGGGTCTGGGAATTTGGGTGGGGATACATATATGAGAACAAAAGACTTTAGAGGTGGGTCTGGGAATTTGGGTGGGCATACATATATGAGAACAAAAGACTTTAGGGTGGGTCTGGGAATTTGGGTGGGGATACATATATGAGAACAAAAGACTTTAGGGGTGGGTCTGGGAATTTGGGTGGGATACATATATGAGAACAAAAGACTTTAGAGGTGGGTCTGGGAATTTGGGTGGGCATACATATATGAGAACAAAAGACTTTAGAGGTGGGTCTGGGAATTTGGGTGGGGATACATATATGAGAACAAAAGACTTTAGGGGTGGGTTTGGGAATTTGGGTGGGGATACATATATGAGAACAAAAGACTTTAGGGGTGGGTTTGGGAATTTGGGTGGGGATACATGTATGAGAACGAAAGACTTTAGGGGTGGGTTTGGGAATTTGGGTGGGCATACATGTATGAGAACAAAAGACTTTAGGGGTGGGTCTGGGAATTTGGGTGGGGATACATATGAGAACGAAAGACTTTAGGGGTGGGTCTGGGAATTTGGGTGGGGATACATGCATGAGAAGGAAAGACTTTAAGGGCGGGTCTGGGAATTTGGGTGGGGATACATGTATGAGAAGGAAAGACTTTACGGGTGGGTCTGGGAATTTGGGTGGGGATACATGTATGAGAAGGAAAGACTTTACGGGTGGGTCTGGGAATTTGGGTGGGGATACATATATTAGAACGAAAGACTTTAGGGTGGGTCTGGGGATTTGGGTGAGGATACATATATGAGAACGAAAGACTTTAGGGGTGGGTCTGGGAATTTGGGTGGGGATACATATGAGAACGAAAGACCTAAGGAATGGGT
>JAPXFY010000015.1:63130813-63133313 GCA_030674185.1 Monoplex corrugatus
AGCCATACAATTAAGTCAAAGATCAGCCATTCTGAGGCAGGGCTGTTTAGAAGTGGGCAAATGTTTCATAAACAATGGATGCGTAATGAGAAAAAAACAACAACAACAGACAGGCAGACAGAGAAAAAATGTATATATATATTCCATGTTTGGATTAAACCATTTTTACTTTAACGTTGTTGTTTTTCTTCAGAAAGCAAGATGAGTACTGGCACACACAAAAAACAAAACAAAAAAGCAAAAGAAAACAAAAAAAGCAAGTCCCACAGATGACAATGCATGTGGTCTAAACGTTTGTCTCTCACAAAATCAGAGCACGACAAGAAGGCAAATGACAGACAGTACCAGGCAAAAAGCAATGTGTCAGGAGAGCAGTTTAAAATCCTGGCAGTCACGCGACGCGGAGAATAAAGGGGGAGAAAAAGGTGTGACGAAAATAATTGCTGGCCGTATTACAGCCTATTTCCTTCAGTTTGTCTCCCTTATCAGTCCATTCATCTATGTTTTTTTTGTTGTTGTTTTTTTTTTTTGAAAAGTGACCATTGATCTCTCTCTTAGCTCCTCCACACTTTAGATGGAATATGGAGGCTGTTCAGTAGCATTATTTTGCTTGTTCTGGGTGTGTCGGAACAGCGTGCTCACGTACACATGCATCGTAGTTAAGACTAATACAAGGCTCACAATGGTACATCGACAAACTAAGGCATGGTTAAAATCTATTGCAAAAGAAGAAGGAAAAAATTCAAAACAAAATATCTTTGAATCTAGTGCAAAGTCAACGATACTGAAACAAGTTTGTTTAGAAATAGACATATGTTATTTAACAATAAATCAGGGAGGGGATGTTCTGTTGTAAATAAATTAAAAAGAGAAGTGGGGGGGGGGGGTGGGCAGAGGGGAACAGATAGACGAACCAAACGAATTATTACATACATGTTCATGTGACTGACTGAATATTTAATTACTCTTTGGGTAAAGAATGAAAATATGCTCCATGAATGTCTCTACAGAAAACAACACATGGACCTATGTTAATACGCGAACAAGAGAAATGTATGGGGGGAAAGAGTGGGAGGAGAGCGAGAAAGAGAGAGAGAGAGAGAGAGAGAGAGAGAGAGAGGAGGGAGGGAGGAGAGAGTGAAACAGAACGAGAGAATGAGAGAGAGAGAGTGGAAAAGAGAGAATGAGAGAAAGAGAGAGAGAGAGAGAGAGGAGGGAGGGAAGGATAGAAAGAGGAAGAGAAAGATAAAGACTGTGTGTGTGTGTGAGGGAGAGAGAGAGAAAGAGAGAGTCACCATCATAGGAGTCATACATAAAACAGACAAACAGAAAGAGAAAGACCATATTCCTTGTTTGAGTTAAACCACCTTTATCTTAAAGTGTATATTTTTTGTTCAGAAAACAAGATGAGTAAATGCAAGGAAGGAAAACAAGTTCCACAGATGACAATGCATATGGTCTAAACGTTTGCCTCTCACAAAATCGAAGCACGACAAGAAGGAAACGAAAGACAGTATCAGGCAAAAAGCAATGTGTCAGGAGAGCAATCTAACATCCTGGCAGTCACGCGATGCGTAGTATAAAGGGGGAGAAAAAGGTGTGATGAAAATTCTTGTTGGCCGTATATAAAGCCTCTTTCTTTCAGTATGTCTCCTTTATCAGTCCATTCACCAATACATTCTTTTAAAAAAATGACAATTCATCTCTCTCTCTTTCCTCCTCCACATTGAAATGGAATATGAAGGCTGGTAAGCATTATTATTTTGCCTGCTCAGGGTGGGTCAGAGAAACGTGCACACGTACAAATGTATAGTCATCATCATCATCCAGTGCCTTGCCACATGACATTAGCCATCATGGCCTTCCATCTGTTTCTATCCCTTGTTGCCGCAAGCTCCTCTTCCGCTCTCTCTGTCTTCAGCCACTCTGCAAGTCCGTCCAATATTTTCTCCCTGGGTCTACCTGGTGCTCTCTCTTACCTCCAGCTTTCCTGTTGTGACCGGATGCTCCAATTCCCCTTTCCTCATAAAATGGCCTATAAATGTTGCCTGTCTTTTCCTAATCATCCTTATGAATGATCTTCTTGCGTCTGCCTCCATTAAGACTGTCTCGTTTGTTTTCTTTGCTGTCCATGGAACTCTCAACATTCTTCTTAGAAACCACATCTTGGCTGCCTCAATCTTGTTCTGGCTTTGCTTGTTGACTATCCAAGTCTCACAACCGTATAACACCATCGGTTCTACATAACATTCAGAAACTCTCTTCCTGATGTTAATTGATAGGCATTTGTCGGTAAAAATTCTTTTCATCTTCTGGAATGCTATTTTTGGCTTGGCCGATTCTGGCCGAAATGTATAAGAGCTAAAGACAAATGCGTAACTCAGAAGGATACAATGACAAGTTAAGGCACGTCTAAGATCAGTTGCAGAAGAAGAAGAAAGAAACAAACAAATCAAAAAGTCTATGAATCTGGTGCAAGAGTCAACGATGCTGAAACAGA
>JAPXFY010000015.1:63138313-63150813 GCA_030674185.1 Monoplex corrugatus
GCCGACACACTCCGCCCACCTTCCCTCCCCACTCCCCCACCATCAACTGAGAACCAGTGTGTCGTCGCCACTCGTCACTGCCCACCTTCACCTTCCACTGAGAGTCAGACTGAATCGGCCAGTACTACTCTTCCCCATGCTCTCCCTCCCTCCAGTGACACTCAGCTTGAGACAGCCACCACCACCCTTCCCCCTACTCTCCCACCTTCCTTAGAGACCACCACAGAACCAGTCCAGTCCCATTGTTCCCCTACATGTATAGCCGACGACAATGTCCCGTCAACCACTACATGTGACCCAGCAGTAAACAACGCCACCTCCAAAGCATGTACACACAATGCTTGTACAGAAACAATCAAACATCTTCAGGAACAATTGAACACTGCCACACTCGCCATCGCCACAATGCAAACACAAATTCAGACACTCACAAACCAACTGTCCAGCATAGCCAAACAGACTGAAAACAACACTCAGTGTGTAAGTGACTCAGAAGTAAGGCTGAAAAACACAGTGAAAGTAGTGAAAGAAGAACTTATGAGTCAAATACAAGACAATAACTCTAGCCACCAGAGTATACTTGCCAAACTTGACGATCACACCAACAAACTGAAATCCATCAAGGACAGTCAGCAAAACTTTACTTGTGACATCAAGAAACAACTTCAAACAATCAACACTTGCCAACACCTACAACAGACAGAGACATCAGTACAACAAACAGACAAACCCACTAATCAAACAAAACCCCAACCCACCACTACATGTGAGTCTACCACCACAAAGGACATGTATAACATAAGTACAGCCAACAAGTTTGATGTCCTCTCTGACACTGACAGTTCTGAACAACCTCACGCCACTGTCCCCAGTCCCTCTCAGCCATCATCATCCACTGTCAACAAGAAAACAATGGCTGACCCCCCATCCCCTCTCACTAGTCTCAGGCAGAAAACCATTCCCCCTAACTGTAATACTCTACTGTTGGGTGACTCAGTCTTGGGAGAGTGGATGAAAGGAAGATGTCAACAGGTGGTAACATTGTCAGGAACCTCTCGGTATCTGGCCTGACAGTCCATCACCTTAGCCAGTGGCTGTCCTCTCGCCCACCATCCCACGACATAACACACGTCACCTTCCACGTCGTCATCAACAGCTGCCATGATGGACCTGTATCAGGAGAGCAATGGGGAAGATTACTTCGTCTCCTGAGAAAATCTTTCCCCAGTGCTACACTTGCAGCTTCTTCCATTGTCCCTCCCTTTGGCCAACACCCCTTGAAAGAAGCTGCATCACGGTCCACAGCCTCACTTCGGCGCTCCTGTGAACAAGAAGGAATACTGTTCATCAACAACACCCCTTCCTTCCTAACCAAATCAGGTGCACCAAGAAAGATATGTACCGTGATTCAGTTCACCCAAGTGCTAAAGGATCTAAATCTCTTGCACTAAACATCCGTTCCTATGATGTTCAAAACCCCTGTTATGGCCCCAATTCTCCAATACGCCCACCTCTTATCTCAACCCCCCCAACAGCCCCCAAACCCCTGCATTACCAACACCCATCTCCAATCTCTAACAATCTACAATACCCACCTGCAGTCTCCAACCATCGACAACACCAATCTCCAGTCTACAATCACCTACAACATCCATCTCCAAACTCCAAAAATCTCCAGCACCTGTCTCCAGTTTACAGCCATCTACAACTCCCATGTGCAGTCCCCAGCCGTCTACAGCACCCATCTCTAATATCCAGCCACCCACAACACCCACCTGCAGTCCCCAGCTCCAGCCATCTACAACACCCACCTGCAGTCCCCGCTGGTGTCAGTGCGGAGCAGAACAACACACAGTATCATGCTGAATTCCCCTGCATGACTACAAGACACCCCAAATCACCTGCAGTTCAACAAATGCTGGGATCAAGTGCTACAGCAATAACTTCCCAACAGAATTGTGTAGATCCTGCATCTATCATTAGTGCATTGGTGCAGGTGCTAAAACCTTTTATGAATTAATCTTCTTTTATTATTTTCATTTCTCTACCTATTTGTTTATTCATTTATTCACTTATTTATTTAGCTATTTAGCTACTTAGTTTACTTTCTTACTTTTAAATATCTTTCTATACCTCTTCTCCACGTTCTTAATATTTATTTGCTTCTGCTGTGTTGTGACCTGCTGCCATCTCCACCTTGCTGGTGTCGCATATTACCTGGGGACAACTTATTTACATTGATACTGTGTTGTGCTATAACTTTGAATGAGATATATACCTGAACACCGTCTACTGGGAGTTCTCATTGATCATAATCTTACCTGGCAAAACCACATTGATTATTTATGCAGGATTATCTCCAAGAACTTATTTATTCTGTCCAAATTAAGATATCTAACAGATACAAACACACGCCAATTATTTTATAATGCTCATATTAAATCGCACATAGATTATGCCTCTACACTGTGGGATAGCTCATGTGAAGTTCATCTAAAAAAATTGAACACCTTACATAGGAGGGCAGCAAAACTTATCATGCCAGATCCCACTTTAACAACAGATGAAAAACTTAAACAGTTAGGAATCCTCCCTCTAAAGTCACACTTAATGTTCAATAAAGGTATCACAATGTTTAAAGTATCAAAAAGGAATGTTCCGCAATATCTTCTCAATTTGTTTAATCAGAATGTGCGATCATACTCAAACTCAAGACAAAATCAATTCAAAATTATCCGTCCAAGAATTGACATATATAAAAATAGTTTATCGTTTTCTGGTGCACAACTATGGAACACCCTCCCCCCAAATATCACAAACACTCAATCACTCTCTTCCTTCAAAGTTACTTTATTTAAATACCTGACGTCAGTGTCGTAGATTACCTCAGTTAGCAACAATAACGTCAGCTGCCTTTCAACCTATGACATCTAATCTAGTCAATGTGTGTGTGTGTGTGGTGTGTGTGTGTGTGTGTGTGTGTGTGTGTGTGTGTGTGTGTGTGTGTGTGTGTGTGTGTGTGTGTGTGTGTGTGTGTATGCACAATGATAATTCGTGTTCTTTTTTTTTTTTTTTTTTTCTTTTTTTCTCTCTTTAACATTATTGATATTTTAACAGTTCAAACTGCCAACCAGTATTTATTTCTGTATTATATGCGATGATTTGTTGATGACTCTATGACGTGTTTGATTCTGTCTTGCTTCTTCTTTATTTCTCATTGCCTTTGTTCGTTTTGTTTGTTTGTTTGTTTTTTGCTTTGCTTGCTTGCCCATCTTATCTGTTAGCCATATTGTCTGTTTGTTTGGTTGGCTCTTATCTGCTGTCTGTATTTGTCACTTTTCTCCAACTGTTATCCGTATCATGCTTGTATCTCTCTTCTCCTATCAAGAAAAACGGCGCTTGATTATGGTTACTATTCTTGATTTATTTATGTCTTATTACATGAATTATTGATTTGTTTACACATGTATGATATTTCTATTATAGCCTACATATGCGTTTATCATTACTGTAATTTCCTATTGTCGAAAGTAACATTTACTTTATTTATCTATCTATACATTTGTCTATTTGACTTCATATCATCTGTTGATTTTCTGTCTCCTGTAGAATTTTATGTGTTTATGCCTTCAATCGACCCAATGTTTGCTAACCCCCCCCCCCCCCTTTTTTTTTTTTTTTTTTTTTTTTTCCCTCTAATCATCCTTCTGAACTGCTCTTTTTTCTACCTCCATTTATTATCTTTGGGTTTAGTAGCAGTAGTAGTAGTAGTAGTAGTGGTAGTAGTGGTAATTGTTGTTTGTAACAGTGTTAATATTTTTTGTGTGTAATCAGAAAATTGATTTCATCTTCTTTGATTTAATTGTAAGAACATTAGTCTATTTGACGCTTGATTTATCTTCTATAAATTTGTCACATGTAATGTTTCTTCTCCCTCTATTTCATTTTATTTTGTTTTATCTTATTACTATTTTGTTTACTGTGTTTTCCTCTCCTCCTCCTCCTCTTCCTTCTTCTTCTTCCTCTTCTTCGTCTTATTTTTATTAATATCACTATCAACATTATCTTTCTTTCTTTATTTACTTATCATTATCTACCTGCTCATCTGTCTATCTATCTGTCTATACTATCTACCTCTCTCTCTCTCTCTCTCTATCTATCTATCTATCTATCTATCTATCTATCTATCTATGTACCTATCTCTAAGTGGTGACTGTACGTTTCTTGATTTCATTGTATCTTAATTTTAGTATTCAACATGTATTTTCCTTAAGCTGTATTTGTTACTGTAAACAAATGCCATGTGTATAGAATAGCAACGGCAAGTTTGAAAAATGGCTTCTAGCCAATAGCTTTTACCGTTGAAAAATAAAGCATCATTGTCATTGTCATTGTCATTGTCATTGTCTCTCTCTCTCTCTCTCTCTCTCTCTCTCTCTCTCTCTCTCTCTCTCTCTCTCTCTCTCTCTCTCTCTCTCTCTCCCACTCTCTCTCAGTCTCTCTTTTACTCGTTTGTGTTCTCTTTTTTTTTCTTTCTACATGTCTTTCACAACCATCCACGATCTGTTTCTATCTCTCAGACACTCACGCTATGAAAGTAAAATGTTATGTATGAGAGATTTATGCACGGTTTCTCTCTAGCTTGCGCTCGAGTTGTCAAATATATCTTGTTTAAAAAAAAAAACAGAAGAAGAAGGAAGAATCAAAAACGAATTCTCATCCTCCCATTCTAATTTTCCATCAATCTAGTGCTCACACCACTGGTGACACCAGTGATGACACAAACTTTTGTACAACCTCAAAGTTATTGCAGATGGCTGGAAAGTTATATTACTTTTTTCAAAACTATTTTCTACATTCTGTTGACCCACAGATAACTTTGACTTCTTGGCCATGATTCGTCATAATGATGAAAAGCTCATCCATCCAACAGAACTACCTTAAGTTGAAGGTGGTGAATCTGTCTTATGCAAGAGCAAATAGAAGCCCTATTGGTTATCGATTTGGATAGGGACAAGTAACAGTTTTATGTGCAACAGAAAAATCATATAGACTTACGTTTTCCTCTTTTTTGAAATGTATAACTTCCCCTGCCACAGACATTTCAAGCAAAATAAAATCATATCCGAACATAACTATGTTCCACTTTTGTGAGTTGGAGGAGAGAAAATATATGGATAGAGACGAAAGAGGAAAAGAGAGAGGATGGAGAGAGAGAGAGAGAGAGAGAGAGAGAGAGAGAGAGAGAGAGAGAGAGAGAGAGACAGATAGACAGACAGACAGACAGACAGAGACACAGAGAGAGCGGGAGACAGAGATAGTGCGGGAAGGAGACAGACAGAGAGAGAGAGAGAGAGAGAGAGAGAGACAGAGAGACAGAGAGACAAACACACAGACATATTGACAGACAGACAGTCATACAGACAGACAGGTAGACATAGACAAAGATAAAGACAGACAGGGGAATGAGGGGGAGAGTTTCATCAATCAATGGTTTGTAAAATCGTATTCTCTCGACCTACTTTAATTCATTCTCGAAACGGAGAGAGTAGAGACAGAAAGAGAGAGACAAAGAGAGAGACAGGGGACAAAGAAAGAGAGATACAAAGACAGAGACAAAGAGGCAAGCAAACAGACAGACAGACAGACAGACAGGGACAGAAGTGGTAAATTGCGGCATGGGAGAGAGTTTCATCAAATTAATGGCTCGGAGAATTACTTTCACTGGATCTGTCTTCATCCATTCTCCACACAATTTGAACAGCGAGTACACGCAGTCACAGACTGCAGGTCAGTCAATTCAAGCAGACCTCGGCGACCAGCTATAACACCAGATGCAATAATGCAACAGTTCTCTCGAGTAGGATTCGCAGAGCTGGAAGATACTATGTGACACCAATGCAAAATTAATGAAAAAGAATGAGGAAATGGAGATTTGATAGGGCAGTCGGTATTGGATATTAAGGAATAAGAGAAGGATGCGATACCTGATAGTGCACGTTACCAGGATGATATATGGCAGTAAAGAGGTCTGGCAGGATATGGTGGAGGTGGGTTTGGAGATGGAGATGAGGGTATGTAAGAGTCTGTGTTCATTTTCCCGGTCTCAGAGAAGCTTTGGTATCAGGAAAGGTGTCTCTGATTGCTTACTAGAATCAAGTAAAAGTCATCTCTGTTTGGTATCAAAAACAAGTGTGACTGCCCGCGTTCAAGCATACAGGAACCAGAAAAAAAATACACACGAAAGAAGAATAAGAAACGCGTATTTAATACAACAAGACAAGACAGGCGCAAATTTTCGGCCAACTGGCCTTTGTCAAGCGTAAGATTACAAACAAACAAACACCAGATGCAAAAATAAGGAGAAAAAAAACTGACACTTCCCTGCTGCTCGTACCAGTGTCTGAGACTGCATGTATCACTGTACACTGGACGGAGCAGCAGGGAAATTTCAGTCTTTTCCTCGTAATTGTTGTATCTGATGTTTGTTTGTTTGTTTGTAATCGTACGCTTGCCAAAGGCAAGTGGTAATACCAAATAGATAAGAGGGAAGCAGGGAGAATTTGTATGATATCAATCAAAGGACATAACTCTTGAGAGTCACGTAGGAATTATCTCCCATGTTGTAAAACTTCTCAAATCTAGAAATGGGTAGCGCAAACTGTGTTAGATTTGAGAAGTTCTACAACATGGGAGATAATTCCTACGTGACTCTCAAGAGTTATGTTCCTTGATTAAAGGCCAGTGGGCCGAAAATTTGCGCCTGTCTTGTCTTGGTGTATAAAATACGCGTTCTTATTCTTCTTTCCTGTTTTTTTTCTGGTTTCTGTATGGTTTGTTTCTGTTTCGTCTGTGCCTGTTTGTCTGTCTGTCTGTCTGTCTGTCTGTCTGTCTGCCTGTCGGTCTGTTGTCTGGCTATCAGAGGGACTGGGTCAATCTGTTTATGGTTCTGTTTATCCGTATATCTGTCTGTCTGTCTCTTTTCCATTCTCTGTCTCTGTCTTTTTGTCTCACTCTGTATTTCTCTCTCTGTCTCCATCTGTTTCCTGTTTTTTGTCTGTCTGTCTCTGTTGGCCTGTCTGTCTGTATATCTCAGTCTGTCTGTCTGTCTGTCTCTGTCGGCCTGTCTGTCTGTCTGTCTCTGTTGTCTTCTTGTCTTCTTTTCTATCTCTTTCTCTCTCTTTCTTCTCTCTCTCTCTCTTCTCTCTCTCTCTCTCTCTCTCTCTCTCTCTCTCCTCTCTCTCCCTGTCTCAAACGTCAAGAAAGAATGGGAAACAATAGCTACCACCCATTCATAATGTATCCTCATCCTTCTGTTGTTCACACCGTGCTAATGCTGACATGAGACGAACTACTGGAAACGTAAAAAAATTGCAGATGGCTGGTAAAGTTCAACTACTGTTTCAGTATTTTCTACCTACTGCTGACCCGTATATCAACTGCTGCTAGATCAATGTGAAGAAACATGAATTTATAAAAGCGTCCGCCACTAAACGTCAGATAACAGATTTGATGTTGTGCATTTAAAAAAAAGAAATGGTTGTACTTGTTTTCGGCGTGAATGGTGATACAACGTTTGTTGAGTTCCGTTGTTGTTGTAACTGTAATTGTTGTTATTGTTGTTGTTGTATTGTTATTGTCATTTCATTGTTATTGTTTTCAACAAAACACACGTATACATTACTCGTATACCTTATTGTGGGCACTTTCAGACAAGACAAAACATACTTCCAACAAAAATATGTTGCACTTTGTAGAGCGATTAACGTAACAGAAGAAATAAAAGAAAAACAAGCAAAAAGAATAAAAAAGACTACGAGACAGAGATGGGGGGGGGGTGAGAGAATAGATAACAAGAGAGAAGAAAGCAACAAAAAAGACAGAAAAACAACAGTACCTAGAGAGTGAGAGAGGAAGAGTAAGCGAGAGTGAGAGGGAGAGAGAAAGAGAGGGAGAAGAGAGAGAGAGGAGAGAGAGAGAGCGAGAGAGAGAAAGAGATGAGCGAGAGACAGAGGAAGAGAGACAGAGACAGAGAATGAGAAAGATAGAAGAAAGAGAGAGAGAGAAAAAAGGGGGGACTTTTGTCACATAGAAACATGCTCAGCTCCCCTATCCAAATTATCATATACTATGATAAGTATTATTTATGCAAGACTTCCCTGTGATGTTCAACTTGGTACAATAGTTTGATTAGTCCCTTTTTTATTATTATATTATTATGATTATGATTATTATTTGATTTGATCATTATTATTATTATTATTATTATTATTATTATTATGATTATTATTATTATTTTTATTATTATTATTATTATTATTATTATTATTATTTATTATTTTATTATTATATATTTTTGTTATGTTGTTATTATTCATTGTTAGTTTATGATGATGATGATGATGATGGTTACTATCATCATCATCATATTATTATTATTATTATTTTGTTGTTTTGTTGTTGTTGTTGTTGTTGTTGTGCTGTGCTGCTGTAATTCATCATGATCAAGCAGTAACGTGATGTTGCTTTACCAGTAAGTACAAAACTGTGAAACAGCGATGGAAATTTTCCAGTCATCTGAAATAACTTGTAGGTTTTACATAGCTTGTGTCATCGGCAATGTCAACAGTGGATGGACATTAGATTGATGGCAAAGTCAGTGATGGAGCCTGGGGATTTTTTTTTTTTCTGATTGCCTTTCTGTATTTGAGAGAGATAAATTTGACAGCTCTGGTCTTCGTCGCTGAAAAGCCACGTCTATCTGGCCAAGGTATAATATATGGTATATTATCCTAAAGAGAATGTGAGAAGGATGGTGGTTGGTTGTTGTGGATAATTGAAAGGGAGAAAGAAGAAAAGTTACACCGACATAGTCAGTCAGAGAAAGAGAGATTGGGGCAGGAAGATAGAACAAGAACCAGAACAAAAACAGAAACATTTTTTGTTTGTTTATGAAGGGATGAAATAAGTAAAACAAAAAAAGAAAATCAATTTTCATCCAGCCTTCGCCCAAGGAATGTCTACATTATACTACACATACATTTGACATTAAACAGAGATATTCAAATAAATCAAACATTGAGTACTCGTCAAATGAATACATTTGAAGGTGTGTTTTTTTTCTTCTCTTAATTAGTTAAGCTCTAGAAACTGTGCAAATAATTGATCTGATCGTGAGGTAGGTGAAGAGTTAATTAATGAAAGAGTTGTGCAAACATTACTCTTCTTTAATGTTTGTGAAACTGAGACCTTTTTAATTGCATGTTTTCTTGTAGTGTAATCCAAAGGGTGGATCTTCAGTACACTGGGCTGGATTTTTACAGGCTAATTCTTAGGAGAGGGACATCAATATTTTTTCCTGTCTTGTTTGAAATTTCGAGAGAAAGAGTTTTGTTCTGGAGAATGTCTATTTATTGTTTTGTCCACAGGTTCTCCATTGTTCTATTGATATAAAAGTTTCCATGATAAAGTAAGAACAAAAAATATACATATCTGTCTGTCTGCCTATCTATCTATCTATCTATCTATCTATCTATCTATCTATGTATCTATCTATCTATCTATCTATCTATCTATTTATCTATCTATCTATCTATTATCTATCTATTTATCTATCTATCTATCTATTTATCTATCTATCTATCTATCTATCATTCCATCTATCTATCTATCTATCTATCTATCTATCTATCTATTATCTATCCATCTATCTATCATCTATCTATCTATCTATCTATCTATTTTATATATGCATACATGTATGTGTCACATTTACCTACTTCGTGTGACTCTAAATTATGCTGATTTTTTTTTATAAAGTAATTCTCGTAGTGACCTGGGATGAGAACCTTTCAACAGACTTAAAATGAAAGAATGAACGAATGAAACGAACAAACATCATACATTTCTATGTCACACACTCTCCATTATATCATGTAAAATATCAACCCCCTTCTGTTTTTCATTCCCTCTTACTGCCCGATGTTGTATATTTTGTTTGTTTGTTTGCTTGGTGGTTTTTGTTTGTTTGTTTGATTGTTTGTTTGTTTTTTCTATGTCCATCAATCTTTGTCAGTATGTTTGTGTTGGTTTCAGCGTGTCTCTGTAACAGTTTATATATAACTATACCCAAAGGAACTGTCGTATCAACGTATCTGGTGCTCAACTGACGCCAAAATTATATTAAATACGAACTGCCTGCCCTGTTTTCTGCGACTAATCTTGCGGCTTTCCCTCGATGTCTGAAATGTTTGGATAACAGATGAAGACGTATTCAGTAAAAATAATGCTGTGACAGTTGACTGATAATATTTTTGTCTTTCTCTTTCTTTGTCTGTCTGTTTGTCAGCCTGTCGCCCTTTCTCTGTCTGTCTGTCTGTCTGTCTGTCAGTAACTCTCTCTCTCTCTCTCTCTCTCTCTCTCTCTCGCTCTCCCTCTCTCTCTCTCTCTCTTTGTCCGTCTGTAGAACTCTCGCTGCTCCGTCTGTCTATCTGAGAGCAAGGGAGTGAGATACAAAGAATAAGAGATAGTTAGAGATAGAGACATAGAAAGTGTGTAAGAAAGAGAGAGAGACACAAACAGAGAGACAGAGATAGAGAGACAGAGAGACAGACAGACAGAAAGATAGAGAGCAAGAGAAAGAGAGAAATAGATAGAGAGAGAGGGGGGAAAGAGAGAAAGAGAGAGAAAGAGAGACAGAGAAAGAGAAAGAGAGAGAGAGATATTGAGAGAGAGAGAGAGAGAGGGAGAGAGAGAGAGAGAGAGAGAGAGAGGAGAGAGAGAGAGAGAGAGAGAGAGAGAGGAGAGAGAGAGAGAGAGAGAGAGAGAGAGAGAGAGTGAGAGAGCAAGGGAAGGATATGCTGGACGATCATTTCCGTTGTCCAACCTTGGTTGATAAACAGTCTCTTTCCCCCCAAAAAATGGAACATTAAAAACCTTTGGAAAAGAGAACACTCACACACACACACACACACACACACACACACACACACACACACACACACACACACACACACACACACACTACACACACACACATACACACATACACACATACACACATACACACACACACACACACACACACAGACACACACACACACGAGGCACAACACACACACACACAGAGGCACACACACACACACACATACAAAGCCACAACAAAAAGAGCAATGACAAAATATATAACAGTTCTTTCTTTTCAAAGTTCCTGGAAATCATATATTTCTTTCTTTAGAGAGATGCCTCAAAATTGTGACCCGTTTTCACGAAATGAGTCCTAACTCGCAGGCACCGAAAAGCGTAGAGGCCCGGAAAAGGTGTGATGGGTCGATTTTGTCAATTTTTACTTTTCGTCAAAAATGGAATATTTAATCTTTAAATTATATGTACATACACTCAGCACTTTATGATTCAATCGGAAAATGTAATCAGAATGCGTTTTAACCGATAACGGCATGCTTTTTGTGTCAGAAAAAGGGATATGTAAACTTAAATAACAAGACAATTACAGTAGATTTTCACACCAATTTTTGTGTGCTATTGTGGCATGATGTGTTTTATCATGATACAACATTTGGTAAAGATTGGTGAAGTAGAAATAACTGTTGCAAATGAAGTTGTGAAAATTTTAAAACTTGATTTTCTCAAAATGGCCGTTTGCTATGTTACACACTTCAAACACCCATAACTTCCTTATTTTTAGAAGTAGAATAATACATTTCATATGAAAAGAAAGTTAATAATCTGGACATTTTGAAAATCATAATATCCTAAAATCTGTTATTTTCACCTTTGGAATCATTTTCTTAAAACGGGTCAGAATTTGTTCGAGAAAACATGATAAGCTTTACAAATACAAGCCAGAACCAATGTGTATTGCTGTGAGATGATTGCAGTTAGCTTACATACAATTCGTACGTAAACAATAACCAAAACAAGTGTGACTGCCCGCGTTCAAGCAAACAGGAACCAGAAAAAAAAAAAAAAAAACATGAAAAAAAAAAAAGAATGACAATGCGAATTTAATACAACAAGACAAGAAAAGACAAACAAAGCACTTGTCTTGTACTAAATAAGCATTGTTATTCTTTTTTCGTGTTTTCGTTCTGGTTCCTGTAAACAATAACGGTATGGCTACATTACACTCACACTAGCCGGACCAAAAACACGCAGACAACGAAGAGCGAGAGTGTGTGAGATACAGACATAGACCGTGGGTGGTTGAGAATGACATGTGGAAAAAAACAACAAAAGAAAACAAACGAGTGAAAGAAAGAGAGAAAGAGGAGAGAGAGAGAGAGAGAGAGAGAGAGAGACAGAGAGACAGAGAGGACAGAGCAGAGACAGAAGACAGAGACAGAGAAGAGACAGACAGAGAGAGAAGAGAAGAGAGAAGAAGAGAGAGAGAAGAGAGAAAGAGAAAGAGAAGAGAGAAGAGAGAGAGGAGAAAAAGAGAGAGAGAAGAAAGAGAGGAGAGAAAGAGGGAGAGAGAGAGAGAG
>JAPXFY010000015.1:63158313-63160813 GCA_030674185.1 Monoplex corrugatus
TCGACGCAATCTCAAATCTATCGACCTCTCCACATTTTCATCTGATGCCTCCCGTCTCCTTTCTGAAAAGTCACATAACCTTGCCGATGAATTCTATACTACTCTCCACCATCTTCTGGACACTCATGCTCCAGCCACAACCCGTCTTTTACCTGACCGCCCCCCTACCCCCTGGCTCACTCATGAGATTGCCTGTGCAAAACGTGCCCGCCGCAGAGCAGAGCGCCGCTGGCGCAAATCCAAACTCACTGTACACAGGCAACTTTTCCAAGCCTCTAAAACAAAAGTATCCACCCTCATTGCATCTGCAAAAACAAGCTATTTCCAAACCAAAATCCTGAATGCCTCTTCTTCAAAAGAACTCTTTACAACCATGAATCATCTCCTTGGCACACGAAAAGACTTACCTCTCCCAACAAAACATACAAATGAAGAACTCCCATCTGTATTCTCTAAGTATTTCACCACCAAAATACAAACTCTTCGTGACAGGCTTGACAGGACACCCTGTCAACCATGCCCACCTGACCCTTCCTTCTCTGGCACACCTCTCACTACTTTTACCCCAGTCTCACAAGAAGAAATTTTCAACACAATCAGATCCATGTCGTTCAAAACCTGCGAACTGGATCCTCTTCCAGGTTCTCTCTACTCCGATTGTCTCTCTACTCTCCTCCCATTCATCACTGACATCATCAATAATTCTTTTCAAACTGGAACTGTCCCAGATTCTTTCAAGTCTGCTATTGTTCACCCTCTCCTCAAGAAACACAATTTAGACCCAAATGAACTGAAAAATTACAGGCCTATCTCTAATCTCTCTTTCTTGTCAAAACTCCTTGAAAAAGTCGTCCTCAACCAGTTGAACTCTCACCTGTCTGCCAACAATCTCCTCAAACCTTTCCAGTCAGCCTACCGCCAGTGCCATAGCACTGAAACTGCCCTACTACACATTCTCAACAATCTCCTCCTTGCAACTGATACTGGCAAAGTCTCTCTCCTCACACTCCTTGATCTGTCTGCAGCTTTCGATACCATTGACCATGGTATTCTCCTTTCTAGACTTCATCATACTTTTGGCATCTCTGACATTGCTCTCTCCTTTTTCACTTCGTATTTATCAAACAGAAAACAAACTGTTCTCATCAATGGCACTTACTCTCAACCTGCATACCTGACCTGTGGTGTTCCACAAGGATCTGTCCTTGGCCCTGTTCTTTTCACTCTTTATACCTCCCCCCTGTCCACCATCATCAACTCCCACCCTATAAAACACCACTTCTATGCTGATGACACCCAACTTCAAGATAGTGACTCACCTGATAATATACAGCGCCTGTTGACTCGCACCACTGAGTGTTACTCGGACATTAAGAACTGGATGACACACAATAGACTTCAGCTTAATGACGACAAGACAGAAGCTATCCTCATTGGCACCCGTCAGAAACTTTCCCAGCTGCCTCCTCTTTCTCTCCCATTATGTAACACATCAGTCCCAATTTCTGATTCAGCTAAAAACCTTGGTGTCTGCATTGACTCTACCCTGTCCATGAACAACTTTGTTTCTCAAACTGCCAGATCTTGCTACTATCATCTCCATCGTATAAGCCTGATCAGGAAGTATCTCTCTGTCGAAACAACTGCAAAACTCGTTCTCTCCTTCATAATGTCTCGCATTGACTATTGCAATTCACTCCTGTCTGGTCTTCCTGCCTCCACCATTCACATCCTACAGCGCATTCAAAACAATGCTGTACGCCTTGTACTCAAAAAGAAAAAAGCTGACCACATATCTCCTCTCCTGGCACAACTTCACTGGCTCCCTGTATCAAAGCGCATACAGTACAAACTAGACACCATGTGCTACAAAAGCCTCAATAACGCAGCCCCCGATTACCTGTCAAGCCTACTTGAGATCTATCTTCCCTCACGTACCCTCCGCTCTGCCTCCGATCCTCTGACTTTTCGCTTTCCACGCACTAAGCTCAATACCTATGGTCCACGAGCCTTCTCTGTTTCTGGTCCACTCTCCTGGAACAAACTTCCTCTCTCAGTCCGTCAGCAACCTACTTTTGCCTCCTTCAAGTCCGCTCTCAAAACTCACCTTTTTTCCTCTGCATAAAATCCTAACCTCACTCAACCCCCCTCTGCAGCCTGTCTCCGCTCGGAGGGGAATCACTTTGTTTTAATATATAATTGTATATGATGTGCTCTCTGTGGTTTTCCATTGGTTTTATTCTTGCTTTTATTGCTTTTATTCTTTTCTCCCCATTTGTGGCCATGCATGTGTGTGTGTGTGTGTGTGTGTGTGTGTGTGTGTGTGTGTGTGTGTGTGTGTGTGTGTGTGTGTGTGTGTGTGTGTGTGTGTGTGTGCGTGCGTGCGTGCGTGTGTGCATGTGTGTCTTTTCGGCGCTTGGATTTGATTTTGTCGAGATTTGCGCTATATAAATATTGTAATTATTATGTATGCATGTGCGTACGTATGTATGTATGTATG
>JAPXFY010000015.1:63185813-63188313 GCA_030674185.1 Monoplex corrugatus
TTTCTTTCTTCAAAAAATGGCTATGCCACATCAATAGATTTAAGTTTAATACTTCGTGATATAATCCAAATGTTTGTGCTTTTTAAGGTCAATGTGATATTGCAGAGGCTTCGATTCAAATAAAACTTGTCATCATTATCCTACTATAATATAGTCGATATAGTGTATGTATGTCAATTTTGCTCAGTCCAGTGTGTATAAATCTTGTTAAGTTTTCTTAATAAAAAAAAAACAACAACAAAAAACAAAACAAAAAACTCACCCACTCAAATCACTCTCCCACCACACCCAAAAAACAATACCCGACCATATACTTACAACAAATTAAAATAAAAATATCACAAAAGCCCACCCCCCCCCCCCCCCTGCTCTCCCCGCCTCCCCTCCCATCCGAAATCTATCAACATTTAATTTATTACAGTTTAATAGCTCATGCATCATAAAAAAATGCTTCGATGCCTAGTACATCTTATCTTTAAATTTATTTGGATTTACAACAAAGGAAATGGCATATGATTACAAAAATGACGAAAAGATTGTTAACGAGCGGTTTTTTGTTTGTTTGTTTGTTTGTTTTGTTTTTGTTTTTGTTTCTGTCTTTTTTTATAACTACCAATGAAGGGTGATTTCTTTTTCTCTTCCTCCCCCCCTCCCTTTTTTTTTTTTTAATTTGATGTCTTGGAAGGGAGAGTGCGCGCGTATGCATGACTAAGTATTCGATCCTTTCTAACGTACCATGCTCATTAAATTTTGCCAGAAATGCTTAGTGTGCAACTGGCAACCTCATGGGTTTATGTGCAGGCTTAAGGCTTGAGCAGTGGTTATTCTGGATCTTCTCCATCACATGGCACCTGCGACGTTAGTGCACATGGAATTCATTCAGAGCGCGGAGACGTCATCTTGAGAAACTGAAACTGAACGTGGCTTTTCCGAAGTGTGGACATGATCATAGTTTGTGTCGTCCGTGGTTTTGTGTCAAAATGCAGAACCTGAAATGTTTTACATGGGTAGTGCAGTACGTAGACATCAAGACACTATTTAGACATGAACAGAAACTGATGACACCATTCAACGTGTAATAACGTAAAATGTAATGTGCAATAAGTTCTTACTGTTGAAGTTTTGTTACTTTGAATAAGGATTCAAACAGGATTTTCTATTTCATAATTAAGATTAGAATCAAGTGCATTCTGACTGCACCATTCAATGTGTCATAAATATAAAATGTAATGTGCATCATCATCCGTCAAAATCAAATTCCATGGCACTGGAAAAATCCCTAAAGATATGTCAAAATCAATTTTCATCGCACTTCCAAAGAAGACAGGGGCTATAGAATGCGAACTCCATTGCACAATCAGTTTGATGAGTCATGTAACAAAAATCCTATTAAGAATAATCATGATGAGGACAAGAAATAGAATCAAAAGAGAAATAGCAGAAGAACAGTGTGGATTTGTGGAGGGGAAAGGAACTATTAATGCCATATACATCCTAAGAACTATCATAGAGAGGTCAATTGAGAAGAATAAGGATTTGTATTTATGCTTTGTTGACTATACCAAGGCTTTCGATCGGGTACGACATGATGAAATGATCAACCAACTGGAGAGACTCAATGTCGATGGAAAAGATCTACGAATAATCAGGAATATGTACTGGGAACAAACAGCTGCAATGAGAATAGAAAACAATATAAGATCTTTTCAAAACATCAAATGAGGAGTCAGACAGGGTTGTGTTTTTTCACCAGATCTGTTTTCACTATATAGCGAAAACATCATGAGAAACCTAGAAGAAGACCATGGATTAAAGGTTTGGAGGGAAAATGATAAACAACATTCGGTACGCAGATGACACCGTGCTAAGTGCAGAAAATGAAAGGGACCTACAAAACCTTGTGAATATACTAGAAACAGAAAGCAAAGGTAAGGGGTTGGAACTAAACAGCAGGAAAACTGAAGTCATGGTGATCAGTAAAAAAACATGATATCCCCTCATGCAAAATAACAGCAAATGGCACAACCTTGACACAGGTTAATAAGTTCAAATACCTGGGAACGGTCATTTCATCAGACGGCAGATGCACATCGGAAATAGCTGGCAGAATCGGCCAAGCCAAAACAGCATTCAAGAAGATGACAAGCATTCTTACCAACAACTGCCTATCAATTAACATCAGAAAGAGAGTCCTTGAATGTTATATAGAATCAATGCTGTTGTACGGATGCGAGGCGTGGACAGTCAACAAGCAAAGCCAGAGCAGGATAGAGGCAGCCGAGATGTGGTTTCTCAGAAGAATGTTGTGAGTTCCATGGACAGCAAAGAAAACAAACGAGACAGTCTTGATCGAGGTAGACACAAATAGATCACTCACAAGGAAGATTAAGAAAAGACAAGCAACATTTATAGGCCATTTTATGTGGAAGGGGGATTTGGAGCACCTGGTCACAATGGGAAAGCTGGAGGGAAAGAGAGCACTGGGTAGACCCAGGGAGAG
>JAPXFY010000015.1:63200813-63203313 GCA_030674185.1 Monoplex corrugatus
TTTGTTTGATTTTATTTTGCCTTTTTTTTCTTTCTTTTTTTAAAGTTTCAGAAGCTAATCACAGTGCATTTTCATCAGATAAAATTGCTTTTGTAGCATGGTTCTTATGAAATTCTCTTCATAGATGTTTACACAAAAGAGAAGGAGTGCGAGAGCAAACAGGGTTCGTGATTGTTTAGTTTCTTACATGAGCGAATCTAAATGGAAAAACCCTGTAGCAAGTGTCAGCTGTTTCATTCGGTAATGACGTTATCAAGATCATCACCTCTAGTTTCCATCTTGAAAGAAAAATTCTTAAACTTTGAAATGAGACCCTGCAAGTGGATGGATGGGAAAACATTACAGTGAATTTTTTTTTTATTTTCCCTGATTATATGAGCAGAACCACGTGAGTATCGAAAAGTTAAACTGATAATGTGCGCTTCAGCATCTCTTCTGGTCGATGGTTTGATGAATATGGCTTCTTCACTGCCCATCCTTATTGTCTGTTATCATCCTAATGGTATCACCTTCGTGTTTCAGAGCCCTAGTCTCTCCCCTCTCCCTTCTCCCTTCCCTATTTCAAGACCCTGCCGGGGCAAAAGGAACTGTGTACGCTCACCAAGTCTGTCAGAGCATTGCTGGAATGTGCAAGTTCAGCGCATATGGAATCGCCCAAACGTGACGAATACATCTTGAATAGGTTCTAAACCGTTTAATGACGAAAATGTTATTTTTCCTGCCCTGGTTTTCATTTCTTTATGCTGTAACATATGGATGGACATGGAAAATGGATAAATAAGAATAGTTAGAATGGATAAATATCTTTTGGTTTGTGCAGCCGAGGTATACTATGAGTTCGGAATGAAGACAGAATATCGACTTCAGGCTTGTTCAACACAAAGGCATCTGTATTAACTTTTGTTCTTTCTCTCTCTCTCTCTCTCTCTCTCTCTCTCTCTCTCTCTCTCTCTCTCTCTCTCTCTCTCTCTCTCTCTGTCTCTGTCTCTGTCTCTCTGTCTCTCTGTCTCTGTCTCTATCTCTCACTCACTCTGTCTCTCTCTCTCTCACTCACTCTCTCTATCTCTCACTCACTCTCTGTCTCTCTCTCTCACTCACTCTCTCTATCTCTCACTCACTCTCTGTCTCTCTCTCTCTCTAGCTCTCTCTCTCTAGCTCTCTCTATATATATATATATCTAGCTAGCTAGCCAGCTAGCTAGCTATCTCTTTCTGATTTTTTTTTCTAATAAAACAAAAATTATATTTGTAAAACATCGTTGGTTTGGGCAGAAATATATTGCAGGTCATTCATATCATTAAACGAGCATCTTATTTCATTCAGTTTCCACAATATCTACACAAGACACCCTTTAGGCTGATTATCCCTGGTACAAATATAAAAACATTTAATGTGTCTGATCCAAAAGACTCGGGAATCATTATGACTATGTTGCATGCAAACCAGAATTATTCGGCAAATGGTCTTTTTTGATTATTTGCTTTTGCTCCTTGTCTACTGGCTTTTTGTTGTTATTTTCCTGTTCTGTATTATGTAGATTGTTTTGTTTTTTTTCTGTTTCGTGGAATTTTTTCCATGTTGCTGACTTTGTATTTTTAACAGACTTGCGTGTGTGTGTGTGTGTGTGTGTGTGTGTGTGTTTTGTGTGCGCGCGCGCGCGTGTGTGTGTGTGTGAGTGTGTGTGTGTGTGAGTGTGTGTGTGTGTGAATGCATGCGCGCGTGTGTGTGTGCGTGTGTGGTGGTCTTTGATTTAATGTCTATTCACTAAAGTGATTTTAGACAACAACAAAAAAAAACAAAAAAAAAACAAAAAAAGAAGGGGGGGGGGGGGTGATAAGAGGAGTGAAGAGAATATTTGAAAATTGTCAATTTTGAACTTGAGAAAAGATGATCCAGAAAACAACTGTTTTGAAGAGGGGAAGGTAAAACTAACAAATAATGTTACCATAATTAACGATTTAAACAAACTAACAAACAAAATTGATAAATATCTGGAAGAAACGAAGAAAAAAATAAAACTAATAATTGACTAACCATAACAGTGAACAAGTGAAAAAACATTTTAAAGGTAATTCGCTATAGGACTTTTTGACAGGCTAACAAAAAATTCATACAGTAATGATGATGAGGCAAATATATCAGAAACTGTACTCATAGATAGTGTTGGAATATGTCGTTTTACCTTAACGCAAGAAAGAATATGACTATGTGTTATCTTCTTTCCACACAGACATACTATGTTCTTGGTGTATTTTGTTTTGAATGCATCAAGTTTCCATCTATACATAAGGGATTGTATAATTCTGCTGGCATGAAGCTGCTTAAGTATTTTGCTAATTTCAAAGTTCATGTGACATTTATCATACTTTTTCTGTTTTAATTGGAACTGCTTCCAGACGTAGTTGTCTACTAAAGTGTAATTCTCGTGCAACGAGAGAGAAAGCTGGATATTGTTTGAATCTGGTGAGTTATTAGCTCCCCGTTTGGCAGCCCTGTCAAC
>JAPXFY010000015.1:63213313-63218313 GCA_030674185.1 Monoplex corrugatus
CTGTCTCTCTGTCTGTCTCTCTGTCTATGTCTGTCTGTCTGTCTGTCTTTCTCTCTCTCTCTCTCTCTCTCTCTCTCTCTCTCTTCTCTCTTTCTCTCCCTGTATCTCTGTCTTTTTCTGTATGTCTGCCTGTCTGTCTGTCTGTCTCTCTCTCTCTGTTTTCCTCTATTTCTTTCTTTATTTCTTTCTCTTGTTTCTTTTTTTTTTCATTCTCTGTCTTACACAGACAAACACACTTACCAAGGGCAAGTTTGAAATATTGATTTAGGTGATGAAATTCAATCTTGGAAAATAAGACATACTTTTCAATTTCCTGTCCTCTCTCTCTCTCTCTCTCTCTCTCTCTCTCTCTCTCTCTCTCTCTTCTTTCTGTCTCTGTCTCTCTGTCATTCTGTCTCTCTCTCTTTATTTCTCTCTCAATCTCTCTCTCTCTCAATCTCTCTCTCTCTCAATCTCTCTCTCTTTTCTCTCTCTCTCTCTCTCTCTCTCTCTCTCTCTCTCTCTCTCTCTCTCTCTCTCGTGTGTCTGTCTACAGCTGCCAGTGCAGCAAAATACACAATCATAGTAGCGAGCTGCTATAATCCATCACAATGATTTTTTTAATTGTGCAGATGTTTGCCCCCACCCCCACCCCCCCACCCCCAACCACGCCAAATTTCACATCAAAACAATCCCCATTGACCAAAGTCATGTCTAGAGCTCTGTCTGAAAATCTTGGGATCTGAATCATTTCTGCAAATGAGTCTAAAAACGTTGCAAAAGTAGTTTTTGAAAGTCTTTCGTCAATATTTATGAAATAACTATCTTGCATTTGTCAATTAGTTTAAATAGAAATTATGTTAACATGTTTGAGTCATATTAACCTTTGAGATATGCGCTATCTGGAAAAAAGATTAGGATATCTGGTTTTTATTCTTTTAGATATTCTTTGAGGGTTAGAAAAGTCGGACCAGATTTCACCCCCATCTCACAAATCTTCTTTAAAGAAAATAACTAATAATATCTATGCAAATAAAAAAAAGAATTTTCTTTAAGAATCTTACAAATTATCAACCAAACAATCACCCATTGCTGATACAGTTTTCATAAATGTATAAACGAAAAGATATAGTGAAAATTGAGGTTACTTCTCCCATTCAAGTTGAAAACAGCTGTGTATATATGAATCTCTCTCTCTCTCTCTCTCTCTCTCTCTCTCTCTCTCTCTCTCTCTCTCTCTCTCTCTCTCTCTCTCTCTCTCTCTCTCTCTCTCTCTCTCTCTCTCTCTCTCTTTGTGTCTCTCTCTTTCTCTCTCTTTCTCTGTATATATATATATATATATATATATATATATATGTATATATATATGTCTCTCTCTTCTCTCTCTCTCTCTCTCTCTCTATATATATATATATATATATACATATATATATATATATATTTATGTGTGTGTGTGTGTGTGTGTGTGTGTGTGTGTGTTGTGTGTGTGTGTGTGTGTGTGTGTGTGTGTGTGTGTTGTGTGTGTGTGCGTGTGTGTGCAATGCAGTCATTTTTCAAGCGTTACTATTCTTTCTGTTGTTGACTTCAATTTTTTTTTTGGTTGGTTGGTTGTTGTTGTTGTTGTTGTTGTTGTTGTTTTGTTACCGCATACTGTTCTTCGCATCTGTTTTATTCTAAAAGCTTTTCATTCATTTCTGAAATGGCATTTGCAATTGGCACACCAGCGCTCACTTTCTTGATCAAGCAGAACTAATTTGCCTATAGCAAGATGCTGCATCACAACATGCGTGTTCAAAATCACAATTTAGCTTAGGATCCCTTAGTGTCTGTCTCATGCAGTTCTGTATCTCTATCTGCCCAAATGTAAATCATGTAGCTTCTGGGCATTTCCGTCATATTTGTTCGTTGTGTTTTTCTCTTCTCCTGGTTTGTGCTGCATTGTTTGCTGTCAGGAAGTTCCGCACTTTCTGTGACACAAGTGGATTTTGTTGTTGTTGTGATTTGCTACTTGTTTTGTTTCTGTTTTTGTTTCTGGTTCCTTGTGGTCGTGTTTCTGTTTTTGTTTCATCTATTTATTGTTCTGTGGAAATGTGTTTGTTTTCGTTTATTTCAGTCCTCGACTCTTTTTGAATGGGATTGGCTAAAAGTGTATTACAGTAGAGGAGATGGGAGATGGTGATACAACTATTGTTTGTTTCCCTGTGTGTTTGTTTGTTTGTTTCTTTCTTTCTTTCTTTATTCATTTATTCATTTATGTGTTTACAAGTAGACAAAATAATTATCCACCCACACACACATACACACAAACCCACCCTTAAACAAACAAACAAACACAAACAAACAAACAAATAAACACTGTACAAATATACAAGATGCACATACTGAAACAATATCTCACATTAAAAAAATCACAAAATATGTCAGCGTATAAATGACAAAAAATTGAAATCAACCAACGTGATATAGATAGCAATGTTCTCTGAAATTCTGGTAATGTAACTCCATTGGGCATTTTATTTTAAGTCTGAATAATGAATGCTTATGTATAACTGTCTTTGTTTTTACCATTTGGCTTGCTACAAGCTTTTTGGGGAATAAATTCGAATCAGTTACGAGCTATGTAGAACTTTCGAATTCGTGTATGCAGATACATTTACGATCACATTATTGCACACATCTTGCCCCTCATGGTGTGGCCTAATGGTCTCCCCTTCTCTTAGGTATTCTCGCCATCCTTTCAGAAACCTTTCAACCGTGCTTGTCAGAAGTAATATCCCCTTTCCCTTGTCTGAGGACAGGTAGCTAATGGAACAGAAAATGGCCAGGGTACATCGAAGTCCGTGCTGGTCAGCTTGTTATCACGGTATGAAGACAGTGGATCAACATTTGACAAGTTTGGCTGGGTTCGGTGATAACATGAGTCAGTCAGATGGAATATTTCTTTCTGTCCCAGTAAGCACGCGGCTTCATTCTTTCAACATTGAATTGCTGAGGGAGAGAGAGAGAGAGAGAGAGAGAGAGAGAGAGAGGAGAGAGAGAGAGAGAGAGAGAGAGAGAGAGAGAGAGATGCGGGAGAGAGAGAGAGGGAGAGAAAGAGAGAGACAGACAGACAGACAGGCAGACAGGCAGACAGACAGACAGACAGACAGATAGACAGAGAGTCACAGACACAGACACAAACAGAGAGAGAGAGAAAGAGAGAGAGAGAGAGGGAGAAAAAGAGAGAGAGAACGAAAGAGAGAGAGAGAAAGAGAGAGAGAGACTGAACTCAGAACTCAGAAAATGTTTATTGTACATCGGCCTTAGGCCACAATACATGCATGGGGAAGGGGAGGGGAGGAGATCAGGTTTTCTTATACATTCATACAAGTTATACTTTCAAACTGCAGTGAACTCTGTCACATTGTCCCCTTCTATCGTTTACCGTCACATAAGCTGGGATACATTCATCTTTGCATTTACAGTGGTCTTTTCATTTGTATTCTAGTCCATATTCCTTAACTGGCCAGCTAAGAATATTTGTCATTAACCGCATCTATATCATTCATCCAACTGTCAATTTTACAATAACTGGCTATCAGACAAACAAACCATTCAATTAGTGCACAGATCTGACATTTCTTGTACCCTTCGGAGATCATACAGTTGATCAATATATTCAACCACAGGTACTTGACATAAACACTCAATCCATCAATCGATCAACCAAACAACCAATCAATCAAACAGTCAACCAATCAATTAACCAATCAATCAACTGATTTACCAGTTGATCAATCAAAGAATCCGCCATTCAGCCCGTGATTCAACTGACAAATCAGCTTTCAATTGACTGGGTCAGATGCATCATCCAACTGTACAATCGATATCACTTCAGTAACAATCACTTAACGTAATCAGTCCCTCTCTCAATCAATCAATCGATCAATCATTTAACCAGTTAATCAGTCATCCAGTGACTTAATCGACCAGATAACCTAGAATTTAACTGAGTTCAATATATCAATTTGCAATCGTTACTTCAAATAACGCGAATCAATCATCCATACATTCCATAATTCAATCACTGATCGATCAATAGCTAAAACCATCAATCTATAAATCGATCGGTCGGTGAGCCACCCATCGCCATCAATTAACAAATCATATAATCATTCCGTTGTCAGCTAATCATGCGTTCAGTTTATCAATTTATTTACCAGTGAATCTAAACCAATCAATGGAATTAATGTACAATGAAGTGAAACAAGAAATATATGACATAAGAGCAATTCGACCCCAAAACAGTCGGTTAATTGGCAAAAACAGACATTCATAATGCCAATCCATTAATCAGACTAATCGCAGATCAGTCACTCATTTACCAAAACAATTGACATTGAGACAATACCAAATGATCATTCAACGCATATTTAGCATTTCGTGCATCTTTTAGTTCAGAGATAACTCAATCTTCGGCGGTCAGCAATGGTTCAGGCCATAGACTGAATTGAAGGTTATGTATAAACGCACATACACACATACACATCTATATACACGCACACATACATAATCACTCATACATATATACATACATAGATATATATACATATGTACCCACACATATCCATAATGTAGATACTATCACCTATATATGCACATAAGTACACCAACGTCAATGTGAATACACAGGCACCTATGCACATGTGTCTCTATATGAGCACCCCTTTCATATTCAAATAAACATTTTTTTTTTCTTTACAATTGAAATTAATTATTGTCTGAAATTCTAGTGCTAGTATCTACATAACTATTTACTTTTCTTCTCCTTTTAACAATTTTTTTCTCCTATTCATGGCGTGGAAAACGTATCTGGATACGCTGTGGCTTCGGTGGCTATTTGTTGATTGGAGCAGTATGCACATAGGCATGCTGACTAAATCCTTTAAAAATTTCGCCCTGAGATCAGCGTAAGTGGAACATCTAAATAATAAGTGTTCTTCGTTTTCAGATTCTGTCCTGCAAAATGGACACACCTTTTC
>JAPXFY010000015.1:63260813-63263313 GCA_030674185.1 Monoplex corrugatus
TGTTGCAAGCTTTTTGCCCTGGGGCCTGACACTATCACCTCTCAGTCAGTTGTAGACATGGGTATCGATTAGCCGTTCGATCTGCAGGCTTTAGCACTCAGAGGTAGAGAAGTGCTTGAAGGTTTTAGGTGGCGGTGTCCCGCTGCTGGATTATGTCCTTGCAAACGTCAACCTTAAAAGCGTGGAACTTATACATCTATATGTCTGTCTGTCTGTCTGTCTCTATCTCTTTCTCTCTTTCTCTCTCTCCCTCTCTCTTTCTCTCTGTCTGTCTGTCTGTCTTGTAACTCTCTCTGACTTTCACTCTCCATCTATCTCTGTCTCTCTTACTTCCCTCTCTCTTTCCCTCTGTCTGTCTGTCAGTCTGTTTGTGTGTGTCTCTTTCTCTCACTTTCACTGTCTGTTTTTATCTGTCTCTCTCAGTGTCTGCATGTGTCTGTGTGTGTCTGTCTCTCTCTGTCTGTCTCTCTCTGTCTGTCTTTCTCTGTCTCTCACTCTTACTCTCACACACACTCTCTCTGTCTCTGTCTCTCTCTGTCTCTCTCTTTGTCTCTCTCTGTCTCTCTCTCTCTCACTCTCTCTCTCTCTCTGTCTCTCTGTCTCTCTCTGTGTCTTTTTCTTCTTCTTTTTTTTTCTTCTTCTTCTACTTCTTCTTCTTCTTCTTCTCTTCTTCTTCTTCTTCTTCTTCTTCTTCTTCTTCTTCTTCTTCTTCTTCTTCTTCTTCTTCTTTCTTCTTCTTCTTCTTCTTCTTCTTCTTCTTCTTCTTCTTCTTCTTTTCTTCTTCTTCTTCTTCTTCTTCTTCTACTATCACCACTACTACTTCTTCTGCTTATGTTTGGTGGGCTGTCTTAGCTAGTTTCTTCACCATGGCTCCCCAAATTCTTTGATGTTTATTCCCTTGCTGTCAAAACGTGCAGTGAACCAAGCTGGATGTCAAATGTCAACAGCAGAATACAGCTTGACCTGTTGCAAGCTTTTTGCCCTGGGGCCTGACACCATCTCCTCTCAGTCAGTTGTAGACATGGGTATCGATTAGCTGTTCTATCTGCAGGCTTTAGCACTCAGAGGTGAGGAAATGCTTAAAGGTTTTAGGTGGCAGTGTCCTGCTGCTGGAGTATGTCCTTGCAAACGTCAACCTTAAAAGCGTGAAGCTTATACATTTCTCTGTCTGTCTGTCTCTTTCTCTCTCTCTCTTTCTCCCCTCTTCTCTTTCTCTTTCTCTCTCTCTCTCCTCTCTCTCTCATCTCTCTCTCTCTCTCTCTCTCCCTCTCTCCCTCTCTCCCTCTCTCTTTCTCCTGTCTATCTGTCTGTCTGTCTGTAACTCTCTCTGACTTTCACTCTCTATCTCTCGCTGTCTCTCCCACTTCCCTATCTCTCTTCCCTCCTTTCTGTTCTGTCTGTTTGTGTGGTCTCTTTCTCTGACTTCACTCTCTGTTTCTATCTGTCTCTCTCTTTCCCTTCTCTCCTCTCTCAGTGTCTGCATGGTCTGTGTGTGTCTGTCTCTCTGTCTGTCTTCTTCTGTCTTTCACTCTTACTCTCACTCTCTCTCTCTCTCTTCTTTCTTCTTCTTCTTCTTCTTCTTCTTCTTCTTCTTCTTCTTCTTCTTCTTCTTCTTCTTCTTCTCTTCTTCTTCTTCTTCTTCTTCTTCTTTTCTTCTTCTTCTTCTTCTTCTTCTTCTTCTTCTCTTCTTCTTCTTCTTCTTTCTTCTTCTTCTTCTTCTTCTTTTCTTTTCTTCTTCTTCTTCTTCTTCTTCTTCTTCTTTCTTCTTCTTCTTTTCTTCTTCTTCTTCTTTTCTTGTTCTTCTTCTTTTCTTCTTCTTCTTTTTTCTTCTTTCTTCTTCTTCTTCTTCTTCTTCTTCTTCTTCTTCTTCTTCTTCTTCTTCTTCTTCTTCTTCTTCTTCTTCTTCTTCTTCTTCTTCTTCTCTTCTCTTCTTCTTCTTCTTCTTCTTCTTCTTCTTCTTCTTCTTCTTCTTCTTCTTCTTTTCTTCTTCTTCTTTCTTCTTCTTCTTCTTCTTCTTCTCTTCTCTTCTTCTTCTTCTTTCTTCTTTCTTCTTCTTCTTCTTCTTCTTCTTCTTTCTTTCTTCTTCTTCTTCTTCTCTCTTCTTCTTCTTCTTTCTGTTCTTTTCTTCTTCTTTTCTTCTTGTTCTTCTTCTTCTTCTTCTTCTTGTTCTTCTTCTTCTTGTTCTTCTTCTTCTTCTTCTTCTTCTTCTTCTTGTTTTGTTCTTCTTCTTTTCTTCTTGTTCTTCTTGTTCTTCTTTTCTTCTTGTTCTTGTTCTTCTTGTTCTTTCTTTCTTCTTCTTCTTCTTCTTCTTCTTCTTCTTCTTCTTCTTCTTCTTCTTCTTCTTCTTCTTCTTCTTCTTCTTCTTCTTCTTCTTCTTCTTCTTCTTCGTCTGCTTCGTCTTCTTCTACTGTCACTACTACTACTTCTTTTGCTTATGTTTGGTGGGCTGTCTTTGCTAGTTTCTTCACCATGTCTCCCCAAACTCTTTCAGGTTTTAGGT
>JAPXFY010000015.1:63280813-63298313 GCA_030674185.1 Monoplex corrugatus
TTTGTGTGTGTAAGTGTGTGTGTGAGTGTGTGTTTGTGTGTTTGTGTGTGTGTGTGTGTGTGTGTGTGTGTGTGTGTGTTTGTGTGTACATGTGTGTGTGTGTGTGTGTTTGTGTGTATGTGTGTGTGTGTGTGTGTGTGAGTGTGTGTTTGTGTGTGTGTGAATGTGTGTTTGTGTATGTCAAAACGGATACATGGATAATGGATGGATGCCAATTTTTATTGCACTACTACAATCTCTACTACTAGTAGTAGTAGGCCTCTCTCGGTCATGACTGACCATGGACAAAGTACATCCATTCTAATGTCTAGATGGGCTGTCTGCTTGGTCCAAGCAGCGTCGCCTGTGACTGTACAGACCAATGCGAGAGAGGCAGTCTCTGTCGCAACGGTCGCATGTGTATGCTGATGCTGGTCTGTTGGCTGTCATCCCTTTTCTGTGAACTCGCTTTTCTGCTGCAGCAGCTGACAGTTTGTCCTCACCAATCCGCAGCTGTTTCTTGAGAGTAGTTCTCCAGCTGTTGCGGTCGTCTGCGAGGTCCTCCCAGGACTCAGTGTTGATCTCAAGCGCCTTCATGTCACGCTTGCAAACGTCTTTGTATCTCAGCTGTGGGCGGCCAATGTTTCTCTGCCCTGTGGCAAGCTCACCATAAAGGATGTCTTTTGGGATGCGACCATCTTCCATGCGGCGAACGTGGCCCAACCAGCGCAGCCGACGCTGTCTCAGCATGGTATGCATGGTTGGGAGGCCAGCGCAGGTTAGGACTTCGGTGTTGGTCACCTTGTCTTGCCAGGAAATGCCAAGTATGCGCCGTAGGCTTCTCAGGTGGAAGGTATTGAGCCTTTTCTCCTGATGAGCATGCGTGGTCCATGCCTCGCTGCCATACAGCAAGGTGCTGAGGACACAGGCGTTGTATACAGCCATCTTTGTCTTTGTGGTCAGCTTGGGATTTGTCCACACCCTTTGTGTGAGGCGGGCTAGTGTTGTGGCTGCCTTACCGATCCTCTTGTCGACCTCTGTGTCAAGGGAGAGGTTATCGGTGATGGTGGACCCAAGATATGTGAATTGATGGATGATTTCAAGCTCGTAGTCATCAATGGTGATGGCTGGTGGAGATGGCGTGTCTTGGCCCAAGACGTTTGTCTTCTTAAGACTGATGGTCAGACCAAAATCTTTGCAAGTCCCGCTGAGAATGGGTCACAATGCGGCATCGTCGGCAAATAGCATGTCTCTGATGAGGGCTTCACGGACCTTTGTCCTTGCTCTGAGGCGGGCGAGGTTGAAGAGCCTACCATCTGATCTGGTCCGAAGGTGGATCCCTTCTTGCGCTGTGCTGAACGCATGCCTCAGGAGGAGAGCGAAGAAGATTCCAAAGAGGGTTGGGGCCAGGACGCAGCCTTGTTTCACACCGCTGCGTACGTCGAAGGGCTTGGAGAGGTTTCCGTTGAACTGCACCATCCCTTTCATGTTTGAGTGGAAGGACTCAATTAAGCTGTGCAGTTTTGGGGGGCAGCCGATTTTTCGGAGAGCCCTGAAAAGGCCATATCTGCTGACTAGGTCAAAGGCCTTGGTGAGGTCAATGAATGCCACATACAGGGGCATCCGCTGCTCTCTGCACTTCTCCTGGATTTGGCGAAGGGAGAAGACCATGTCTACCGTGGATCTCTCTGCTCGAAAACCACACTGTGATTCCGGGTAGACGCGTTCAGCCAGTTTCTGCAGGCGGATTAGGAGGACCCGAGCATAGACTTTGCCAACAATGCTGAGGAGCGAGATACCTCTGTAGTTGTTGCAGTCGCTCCTTTCGCCCTTGTTTTTGTACAGGGTGACGATCTTGACGTCCCTCATGTCCTGTGGTACAGCTCCCTCATTCCAACACTGACAGAGAACTGCGTGCAAAGGGTGCAGAAGAGAAGTCTTGCAGTGCTTGATGAGGTCTGGGGGAATTCCGTCGTTGCCAGGTGCCTCCCCTGATGCTGGGCTATCAATGGCCTTGCTGAGTTCGTCCGCAGTTGGCTCTGCGTCAAGTTCTTCCATTACCGGCATGCACTTGATGGCATCGAGGACTAAGGGGGACACCATGTTCTGTGTGGAGTAGAGGTCGGAGTAGTGTTCCGCCCATCTTTCCATCTGTTGGCTAGGATTGCTGATTACTTCCCCAGTGGAGGATTTGAGGGGGGGCGATCTTGCTCTGTGTTGGTCCCAGTGCCTTCTTGATGCCATCATGCATTCCTCGGATGTTGCCTCTTTCAGCAGCACTCTGTATCTCTTCGCTGAGCTCTGTCCAGTACTCGTTTGCGCAGCACCTGGCGTTAAGCTGAACCTTACTTCTGGCAGCCCTGAGGATTTGCAAGTTCTTCTCACTGGGTGACCGCTTATACTTGGTGAGTGCGGCACGCTTGGCCTCAACAGTGGGAGTCATCTCTGATGATTTGGCCTCAAACCAGTCGTGGGACTTCACAGTTTTCTTCCCAAAGGTGGCCATAGCAATGCGGTGCATGGTGTCTCGTAGCGTTTCCCATCTCTCAGTGGCAGAGTCTCTGGGCTGCAATGCATCGTATTCTCTCTGAAAGGCCTCTGCGAACTGTTCTACAAGATCTGGCTGAGACATCTTACTGACGTCAATGCGAGGGTTCCCTTGTTTCTTTGAGCAGTGGAACTTCTTTGGTTGTAGCCTGATCTTGCAACATACCAGAGAGTGGTCTGTGTCGCAGTCTGCGCTGTGATAAGAGCGAGTGTGGAGAACGTTTTTGATAGCGGCACGTCTTACTAGGATCAAATCCAGTTGGTGCCAATGTTTTGAGCGGGGATGCCTCCAGGAGACTTTGTGCTGAGGCTTCGTCTTGAAGAAGGAGTTGGCGATGCACAGTTCATGGCAGGCGCAAAACTCAAGCAATCGCTGTCCATTCTCATTCATTTTCCCCACTCCAAAGGAACCGAGGCAGAAGGGCCATGAGTCATTGTCTGCACCCACTCTGGCGTTGAAGTCGCCCAGGAGAACAAGTTGTTCTGTCCTGGGGATGTTCCTTATGGTTGATGCAAGATTTTCGTAGAACTCATCCTTGGTGTCTGGAGAGGCGGACAGAGTTGGGGCATAAACGCTGATGACAGTGACATAGCCTTCGGTGGTGTTGAGGCGGAGAGTCAAGAGTCGTTCTGAACCGCCGCTGCCTGGTTCAATCATGTTCAGCAGGCTGTTCCTTACTGCAAAGCCTACTCCGTGCTCTCTTGGGGCATCAGAACTCTTTCCTTGCCAGAAGAAGGTGTAGTCCCTTTCCTTTAGTGTTCCTGAGTCAGCCAGACGTGTTTCCTGCAGAGTGGCAATGTCCACATTGAGCCTCTTTAGTTCGCTGTTTATGACGGCGGTTTTTCTGGAGTCGCTGATGTCTTGCAGATCTTGGGAGAGCCCAGGCATCATTGTTCGGACATTCCAACAGCCCAGTTTCACTGCTGATCCTTTTCCTGATCCGTTTCTTGAATTTGAAGTTTTCTTTTTGTTTGGTGCGGTAATTAACGACCTGCTTGTCAGATTTTCTCCTAATCTTCATGCACCCAATGAAGAAGGCAGGTCGTGGCGGGACAGCACCTAACTGGCTGGGGGTTGCCCAGCTTAGGTGGGCGGTAGCTGTCCAGTAAGACACGAAGGTCTCTCCCACCGTCAAAAGCAACCCCTGGCGTCAGCTCTACGCCAGTTGAGCAATGACTTATCACCGGTATCTGTTGCTTCCCGTATTGTGCCGACACTAGTGTTAGTAGCGAGGCTGGAGTGTCCTCTCCAGGTCGTAGGTGCAGAGTGTTTGTGGATGAATGGACGGATGTAAGCCTGGGCAGTGTAATATGGAAGACAGGCTGTTGCCCATGCAACTTGTCCCCCCTCTCCACCTCGCTGACAGATCCAAAGGAACCACAGGGCTGTTACGTTTTGGTGCCAACGCGGCCGCAGGAGCTGCCGGAAAGTGACAAAGTTTGCCATCCAACCGCCTTAGGGGCCCCACACCGGATTTACTGTCAGGGTTTACTCCCTTAGCTAGATGGCCGCGGGTAGCCTTTGATGGATCTAATTTATTTCCACCAGGGTTTCTAGCCACCCTCCTCACCATCCTCCTGAGAGGACTGGTGGGGTTGCTGGTTTAGTCGCCAGCAATTCGACCCTGTGACAGGTAGTACTGGGTTCCAGGTTACCAGTAGTGGATACATCTATCCGACCTGACACACTGCAGCAGCAGCAGTAGTATTAGTAGTAATACTACTACTACTACTACTACTACTACTACTGCTGCTGCTGCTGCTGCTGCTGCCACTACCACTGCCACTGCCACCACCACTACTACTACTACTACTACTACTGATTCTGTTACTGCTACAATAGCTGCTACAACTATTACAGTTACTGCTACTATGGCTGCTATTAACTATCTGACTCCTGCACACTGTCCACCAGCATCCTGCATTGTCAACCATTCTAGGAAAGCAAAAACCATTTGATTCTGATCCCTCATCCTTCAAGAAGTTGATGAGTTAGGTTAAGAAGTCAAAGGGTTAAGCTTTTGCAACTGGTGGACAGGGTGCTGGAGTCAAAGGGTTAATAGCAGCAGGTAGCACCAGTTACTGTACTAGTCTTAGCACAATTGCTGCAACACGATCAGTAGTAGATGTAGTAGTAGTAGCAGTAGTAGTAGTAGTAGTGGTAGTGGTAGTGGTAGTGGTTGTGTTAGAAGTAGTAGTAGTAGTGTAGTTAAAAGTAGCAATAATGATAATGATAGTAGTAGTGGTAGTAGTAGTAGTAGTAGTAGTAGTAGTAGTAGTAGTAGTAGTAGTAGTACTTGTAATAGTAGTAGTCGTAGTCGTAGTCGTAGTCGTAGCATCATCAGCAGTAGTCATCGTCGTCGTCGTCGTCGTCGTCATCGTAATAGTAGTAATGCAATTAAACATAACAATAGCAGTAGTAATTATGATACTAGTAATAGTTGTTGTTGTAGAAGCAATCATGATATTGGTGGTAGTAGTACTCTTGCTCTTTTTACAAGGCTGACTTCCCCTGTTTGAGGAAGAGTAAATTAAAGTTTCCGTGTCTCTGGCTTAAACTCAGCTGGCAACATGAAGCAATCAATAAACAAATATAGATAAATACGTGAATAAAAACTAGCCGGTTTACTGCCCATCTCTTTTTTTCTTTTTTCTTTCTTTTTTTAAGGATCATTGCACTCGGGGAGGTTACCTTTGTGCCCCCTCCCACCCCCCTTTTTGTTTGTTTTTTTGTTTGTTTGTTTTTTGTCCCGTTTTCTACGCGACTTTAATGGCCACAGAAGCTGAAACAGTTTTTACTATGTGATGATGATGATGTCGATGTGGATGATAATCATGATGCTATGGAGTTCCATCTAGGATTGAGACTGTGAGACAGGGTTGTACTCTACGTTTACTATCATAATATATCCAGGCGTTAACCAGACCCGAGAGACACGGACACCTGCGGTGTTGGTCAGAAGATTTGACCAACACCCTCAATGACGCATCTGCGAATGGATGACACTCGACTGTGTGGTTCCAGTCTTCCCAATGAGCCCATTGCACGCCCAACTTTGAGTAGGAGCCCGTTAGAGCCGAAAAAATCCCACAATAATTTTGAAAGTACTGATGCGGATTCGAACCCACAACATTCCAGTCGGTAGTCCGTTGCGTTAACCACTACACCACGGCGACTGGTTTGCTGCCTATCTTAATGCTGTGTGTGTATTTACTCTTTGGGTGCCAGCTTATCGTTCCACAAGTCCTGGTCTACACTACCCCCCACCCCACCCTACTTCAAAACCGTGCCAGCACATAGGGTTTTATACACACCAAAAGATTCTGCAGAGAATTGCGGTCAGACTGGGAGGACTGCATATGGAACTGCCTGAGTGCGACGAATCCCCTTTGAACAAACTCTAAGTCTAAAGTCAAAGATCTTCAAGTGGTTGAAGCTGCAAGTGCTGATCTTTTTTTTCTTCTGTTATTGATGCTGTTAGTTGTGTCGCTATTGTTTATGCATATTTCTCTTACTGGTGTATTTGATATTTGTGTTTTGCTATTACTCTCGGTGTGGTGGTTGATCTCCATTACTGTCGTGTTGTTGTTGCTTTCGTTCTTGCTATGGTTTTGCTTCATCCCTCCTCCTCTTTTTCCAAGTTGTTCTTCAAAAACACACTTGAAAAAACAACGGCAATGACAAGAAAGTTCCAAATTGTATGAAAATGCGGATTAACGAAAGTTAGGTATGACAGGTTATAAAACTTTTTTTTTTTAATGAGAAAAAAATATGTGTCGAAATGTTTGTTGTCTTTGAATATGTTTACGGCTTTTTAGTATGCAATACTATATAGTCCATTTTCAAGACTTTCAAGTTTAAGTTTGTTTTAAAAATGATCTCTTGGTTATATCTGATGTGGGGGCACTTTTAAGTTCCACACCGAAAGACAAGATGAACCAAAGTTGAGCAGAGCCCACTTAGCACTCGAACGTAATTAGTTGTTAAATGTCGAGAAACCCCGGTGTTAGACATAATAAGGCCTTCGTGAAAGTATGTCACGCTGACATTTCCCCCGTAAGCATAATGATGAATGCATGGATGGACAAACGAATGAATGAATAATGAATGAATGAATGAATGAATGAATGAATGAATGAATGAATTGGTTAATACAATGAATGGATGAATGAATGAATGAATGAATGAATGAATGAATGAATGAATGAATGAATGAATGAATGAAAACAAGTAAGCAAAGAAATGTAAAATTAAATTGCAATAACGTGCCTCCATAGGAACGATAATACACATGAAAATGTTGAGAAACCCGTCTCATTTCACGTTAGTGTCCGTCTGTCTGTCTGTCCCTTTGTCTGCCTGCCTGCCTGCCTGCCTGCCTGCCTGCCTGCCTGCCTGTCTGTCCGGTTGTTCAAATGCCTGTTTGTTCAATTCTTTGTTTATTTGTTATTTGCTTGCTTGCTTGCTTGTTTGCTTGCTTGCTTGTTTGCTTGCTTGCTTGCTTGATTGCTTGCTTGCTTGCGTGTTATTGCATGACTTTGCCAGCGGATAAGGTTTTGCGCTGAGTTGGTCTGACAACTACCGGTAGATTTGGGTGAAGCACATGTGGAATTTTCCAAGTGCAGTGAATCCCTCTTGTAAAAACTCTTGTACAAACTATTGTACAATTCTTGTACAGACTCTTGTACAGACTCGTGTACTCTTCTTTAAGTGTAGCGGTTTTTTTTGTTTGTTTTGTTTGTTTTTTTTCCAGGGATGCATCATACATGTTGTTTTGCTCACACTGCTCCGGTTGTTTACTAACACCCAGTCAAGATGCTCTGTCTTCGGCACGCGTGCATACTGGATGTTTTAAGTTTCCATAAAATCTAAAACAAAGTGCAATTGCCCATGTTCAAGTAAACAGGACCAACAACAAAAACAACAACAACAAAAAACAAATAAAAAAATAACACGAAAATTGAATCAGAACGAGTATTTTAGACAACCAGACACGACAGGCGCACATTTTCGGCCAACTGGCCTTTGTCAAGCGTAAACGTAAGATCACCAACGAACAAACACCAAATACAAAACTTAGGAAACAAAGAAACAAAGACTGAAACTTCCCTGCTGCTACGTCCAGCTGTAAAAAAGGAGCCACCGAAGACATACATCACATACACGATCTTAATTAACCGTCCATACATTATGTTCTGCAACGCGTATACTCACGGAGGGGATTTAGACACCAACAAGTCTTTACACACTTTCACCCAGAAGATCGGCGACAAATATCTAACCCATTAACTATCAGGTAGGGGTTACCCAAATAGAATAGAACCCCAGACCTTCTGATTTCATCATCATCATCAGGTGCCCTGCCGCATGGCGTTTGCGACCATGGACTTCCAACCATCTCTATCTCTCGTTGCCCCCAGCATCTCCCCCACCCTCTTCATCCCCAGCCACTCTGCAAGTCCGTCCAGCAGTCTCTCCCTGGGTCTACTTGGTGGTCTCTTTCCCTCCATCTTCCCCGTTGTGACCAAGTGCCCCAAAACCCCCTTCCTCATAAAATGGCCTATACATGTTGCTTGTCTTTTCCTAATCTTCCTTATGAGTGATCTACTTGTGTCTGCCTCCATCAAGACTATCTCGTTTGTTTTCTTTGCTGTCCATGGAGCTCTCAACATTCTTCTGAGAAACCAATCTCGGCTGCCTCGATCCTGCTCTGGCTTTACTTGCTGACTGTCCACACCAGGTTTCTAATCTTACCTGCCTGGCTACTGCGCCTGTTACCATAACATTTCATTTTGTTATGATACATATTCCTTTTTCTCTTTTTTTTTTTTTTTTTTTTTTTTGTCACAGTGGAGTTACCATTCGCAAGTTGAGTTGCTCTCCTCCCTTTGAGAGTGAGTCATCTCAGTGCAGAGCTATTTTAGGGTTTGCTTTGTTTTTGTTTTTTTGTTTTGGTTTGGTTTGGTTTGGTTGGTTTTGTTTTGTTTTGTTTTATTTGTTTTTGTTTTTGTTTTTGTTTTTGTTTGTTTTGTTTTGTTTTGTTTTGTTTGTTTTTGCTTTGTTTTTGTTTGTTTTTTGCTTTGTTATTGTTTTTGTTTGTGTGTTTTGTTTTGTAAACTTTTGATAAGTTTTGTTTCTGTTTTTCTGTTTTGTTTTGTTTTGTTTTTGTTTTGTTTTGTTTTGTTTTACCGAGACTTCAAGAAAGCAAGAAGGCTAAATGGCCTTCAAGGGAAGGGACACTGGAAATCGACCTACTGGACGAAACAGCAGGGAAGTTACAGCTTTTTTTTTCACCTAAGTTTTGTATTTGTTGTTTGTTTGTTTGTTTGTTTGTGATCTTATGTTTACGTTTGAGAAAGGCCAAGTTGGCCGTAAGTTTCCGCCTGTCTTGTCTGATTGTATTAAATACGCGTTCTGATTCTTTTTTAATGTTTTTTCTGGTTCACATCTCTTCAATGCTTTATACATACGTCCAAGGATTCAGAACAGTTTCTTGCATGTGACTGTGTGATTTCACATGAGCGGAAAATACGTGGTACATCCTCTTTATCAAAAAAAAAAAAAAAAAAAAAAATCTCTGAAGAAAGGCTGATTTTTGTCGTAATTTGTTGGTTTCTTAGCTGGCTGTTAGCTTTAGATTTGTTAATGAGCTTCTCCTAAGTTGGTTGGTTGGTTGGTTGGTTGGTTGGTTGGTTGGTTGGTTGGTTGGTTGGTTGGATAGATGCTGGGTGGATTGGCTGGTTGGTTGGGTTTTGATTTGTTTGATCGTTGGTTTCTTTCTAATCTGTTCTGTAATATATATGTATATATATGTATATATATATATATATATATATATATATATATATATATATATATATATATATACATATGTATGTATATATATGTATATATGCATACATGTGTGTGTGTGAGTCTCTGTGTGTGTGCGTGCGTGTGTGTGTGTGTGTGTGTGTGTGTGTGTGTGTGTGTGTGTGTGTGTATGTGTGTGTGTGTGTGTGTGTGTGTGTATATATATGTGTGTGTGTGTGTGTGTGTGTGTGTGTGTGTGTGTGTGTGTGTGTGTGTGTGTGTAACAAAGCCATCCATGTGAGTATAACATAACCCAGCATTATAGTTTCACGAAGATAATCAAGCAATTATTAATGGCAAACTAAACATCAAACAATCGGTCACACACACACACACATGCACACTCATACACATACACACACACACACACACAAGAGAAAGAGAGAGAGAGAAGCAGAGTGAGAAGCAGAGAGAGAGAAAAAGAAGCAGAGAGAGAGAGACAGAGACAGACAGACAGACAGACAAAGAGACACAGAGAGATACAGACAAACAGACAGAGAGATAAGAGACCCAGAGACAGACAGACAGACAAACAAACAGACAGACAGAGAAAGATAGACAGACAGACAGACACAAAAATTTAAAGTGCATATTTGATCGTCTTGCGTACATGTACACACGAAAGGAGGATTCAAACACGAGGCAGGTCTGCCTACATGTTGACTTGGGCAGAGATCGGAAAACACACGTCCACCTTTCACCCCCAGGGCGTGAAGTATAATTATGTACTGTGGCCATGATCGAAACTCAGACCCTCTGATTAAAGGTCTCATGTCTGACCCACTGAAACACGGCGCCCATCGTTTGCCGATGTGCTTTCCGTAGAGACAATGTGACGGTTTAAACAAAATGATGATGTGACAATATTAAAATGAATCTAATCGATTCCTTCATCTGATCGGTCTGTCCCTTCTGCCCAATCTGTGATAATGATTATTTACATCGACAATATTACCTGATGATGGCGTTGATATATGATTTGAACGGCTGGTTTTGTTGTTGGATTACTTTATACTTGAAGTGCACTAATGTACGTGTTATGGTTAAGAGAACGAAACCTTCGGATGGAGAGAGAGACAGAGACAGAGACAGAGACAGTGAGACAGAGACAGAGACAGAGACAGAGACAGAGACAGACAGACAGACAGACAAGCAGAACAACAGACAGACAGACAGAGACAGAGACATAGAGAGAGACAGAGAGAGAGAGAGAGTACATAAACAGACACAGACAGAGACAAAGAGAGAGAGAGACAGAGAACCAGAGAGACAGAGACAGACAGACAGACAGAGAGAGACAAAGAAAGAGAGAGAGAGAGAGAAGCAGAGTGAGAAGCAGAGAGAGAGAAGAAGAAGCAGAAAAAGAAAGAGACAGACAGATATATATATATATATATATATATATATATAGAGAGAGAGAGAGAGAGAGAGAGAGAGAGAGAGAGACAAACAGACAGACAAACAGACAGAAGCAAGGACAGAAAGAAAGACAGAGGCAGATAGACAGAGACAGACCAAAATATATATATATATATTTAACGTGAATATTTCAATGTCCCAGGTGCGTGTACACACGACAGGAGGATTCAAACACTGCCTACATGTTGACTTGCGCAGAGATCGGAAAAAACACGTCCGCCCTTAACCCCCCAGGGCATGAAGTATAATCATGTACTGTGGCCATGATCAAAACTCACACCTTCTGATTAAAGGTCTCATCATGTCTGACCCACTGAAACACGGCGCCCATCGTTTGCCGACGTGCTTTCTGTAGAGACAATGTGACGGTTTACGCACAGAAAAAAAAATGATGATGTGACAATATTAAAACGAGTCTAATCGATTCCTCATCTGATCGGTCTGTCCCTTCTGCCCGATCTGTGATAATGATTATTTACATCGACGATATTACCTGATGATGGCGTTGATATCGATTTAAACGGCTGATTTTGTTGTTGGATTACTTTAGATTTGAAGTACACTCATGTAACTGTTATGGTTAAGAGAACGAAACCTTCAGATGGAGAATGAGAGAGAGAGAGAGAGAGAGAGAGAGAGACAGAGACAGAGACAGAGACAGAGACAGAGACAGAGACAGAGACAGAGACAGACAGACAGAGACAGAGACGGACTGACAGAGAGATAAGCAGAAAAACAGACAGACAGACAGACAGACATAGAGTACATAAACAGACAGACACAGACAGACAGAGAGAGATAGAGACAGAGACACAGAGAGAGAGACAAAGAACCAGAGAGACAGAGACAGACAAAGACAGACAGATACAGAGACAGACAGAGACAGACAAAGAAAGAGAGGGAGAGAGAGAAGCAGAGTGAGAAGCAGAGAGAGAGAATAAGAAGCAGCAGAAAGAGAAAGAGAAAGAGAGAGACATATAGGGAGAGACAGACAGACAGACAGACAGAGATAAGCACAAAGAGAGAGAGAAAAGTTAAAAGAAGAAAAGAGAGAGAGTGAGTGAGACAGAGAGAGAGTGAGACAGAGAAAGACAGACAGAGACAGAGAGGCAGAGAGAGGCAGAGAGAGAGAGACAGAGACAGAAACAGAGAGACACAGAGAGAGAGACAGAGAGATAGACAGACAGACATACAGACAGACACAGAGAGGGACAGTTACATGGAGAGAGAGAGAGAGAGAGAGAGAGAGAGAGAGAGAGAGAGAGAGAGAGAGAGAGAGAGAGAGAGAGAGAGAGATCTTGTCATTTTTAACGATAACAAGTTCTTATTATCAAGGGTTAGGCATTAACAATATGACATTTTTGCTTGCTTTTTTTTTCTGAATCCAGCGGTTGCTCATCTCTATAAGACAGACATACAAATACATTATGGCAATATGATGATATCAAAATAACACAAAACTGGAATATGAGATAGGGGGCACAGGGAGGGAGAAAAAAAAAGAAAAACAGAAAGATAAATAGACAGACAGACAAGATCCTGCATCGAGCCGTCAAGTTGTGAGGAAATTTGGTTTGCCAAGTATGGAGTTTTTATTTATCAATGCCAGTTTCATTACACAGCACACGTCAGTATAGAAGACAAAAACATCCCATCCCAAAGATGTTTCTGTATTGAAAGCTAAACCAAGGATACCAAGATTTGGAAGACAACTAATGTGATACGAGGACTATTATCGTTATTCTTGTTTAAAGCCCAGCCAAATGCGTAGAGCCATATCAGGGCTATAACCGTTTCAAAACACACACAATACTTCAACAGGAAAAAAAAAGGAAAAGGAAATAAAGTGCACATACCAATGCATTCGTGCACATAATCTAAAGATATGCCCCAGGCATTGACCACTCCATCCAATTTATCACACAACACATTGAAAAGAACATACCTGAATACAAATTTAAATATAACTAAGGACGCTAAAGCATATATAATAATGGGCCTAAATTATCTACAAATGTTTTCACATATCCCATTTCCCTAGAGCAAAACAATACACCCAATGCATGTACCCAATTATCAATCCTAAGAGAAAGTACGTAAGACCTTAGAGAACACATACAGTTCATTGACCAGCAAGTCAGAAAATGACAGGAAGAAATGACAGAAAGCAAAGGAATAAGGCACAAACAAAGAGAGTGACAGAAAAGAAGAACTTTTTAGCACATCTTTTCCAGAAGGTGGGGATACCATTTATACTGAAAGAGCCCATGGAATCCCCACAGGGGATGATACAAGCATACTGTGAAGACTAACATTATACATTGTGGCATCAACATCACCAGTTAGAGAGATATCGCCGACAACAGAGCAAGCTGGCGAGAGCAGTGCACACAGAAATAGTTGAACAACATAGAACAGCTGCTATTGAACAGAAGAGGGACTAGGAAAAGCAGAACGGAATACCACATGAACTCTTCCCATGCAGAACTGGTGGAAGAACATGTGCCTCCTCCAGGGTTGGCCTTGTATGTCACATAAAAGACCCATACTAGGTGATAAAAGACCACTCTGCCTACTCAGCCATCGGATCAACAGGAAAATACATCTCGTAATAGTAGTAGTAACAGCAGCAGTAGTAGTTGTAGAAGCAATAGCAGTAGTCATCGTCGTTGTCATCGTAATAGTAGTGGTAGTAGCAGCAGCAGCAGCAATAGTATTAGTGGTAATAGTCATCATCGTTGTCGTAGTAATAATAGAAGTAATAGAAATAGCAATAGTAGGAGCAGCAGCAGCAGCAGCAGCAGTAGTAGTAGTAGTAGTAGTAGTAGTAGTAGTAGTAGTAGTAGTAGTAGTAGTAGTAGTAGTAGTGGTAGTAGTAGTAGTAGTAGTAGTAGTAGTAGTAGTAGTAGTAGTAGTAGTAGTAAATATATGTAACAGCAATAATATTAGTATCCACTGTTTGTTGTTGCTGTTGCTATCATTGCTAAAGCGGTAGCTGCAGGAGAGGTATTTATTCACGTATTCACATTTTTATTCATTATTTGGTTAATTGGTTGGCTATTTTAATTCATATACATTTATATGATGTGTTTGGTTGTCTTACTTGTATTCATTTAATTCACACACATTTTTGTTGTTTACTCAACAGCTATTTCTTTTAATTTACATATTTTCTTTTTTTCCTCAATATCATATATTTCAACAATTATTTTATAAGCTGTTTACCCTCCTGTACGATTTCTTAACTTCATCTTTCTTCCATACCATAATAATGTATTGGTCCTGGCATAGGCTAAGGCTTTTTCCCGAAAAAGCAGCGACAGTTTCATCTTTGATGTTTCGGAAGGAAGACGGAGTTGAGAGAGCACCTGTACCTCATCCAGCCTGTCTTTCACTAAGTGCTGGACTAGACACAAGTCATGTCTGATCACCTGACGCATCGATGCCACACGCGAAAACTTGAATATGTGGCCCCCACTTCAGAATCATTACCGGTATTTTTTTGGTTCATTCATGTATCTAACAAAAGTCCTGCCTTGTTAAGGGAATAGTGGATTTTTTTCCCAAAAACAAAGTGTTTGTGTGTGTGTGTTGTGTGCGTGTTTTGTGTTGGGGTGTGTGTGTGTGTGTTTGTGTGTGTGTGTTTGTGTGTGGTGTGTGTGTGTGTGTGTGTGTGTGTGTGTGTGTTTGTGTGTTTGTGTGTGTGTGTGTTGTGTGTGTGTGTGTGTGTGTGTGTGTGTGTGTATGTGGTGTGTGTGTGTGTGTGTGTGTGTGTGTGTGCAAAACGGATACATGGATAATGAATGGATGCCAGTTTTGATTGCACTACTACAATCTCTACTACCACTACTACCACTACTACTACTACTCCCACTACTACTTCTACTACTACTACCACTACTACACACTACTACTACTACTACTCACTACTACTACTGCTCTCTAGCTGCTACTACTACTGATGCTGTTACTGCACAATGCTGCTACAACTACTACAGTTACTGCTACTACTGCTGCTATTAACCTGTGACTCCTGCACACTGTCCACCAGTATTCTTATTTTAACCTTTCTACGGAAAGCAAAAACCATTCGATCCCTCATCCTCCAAGAAATTTATGGGTTGGGTTAAGGAAGTCAAAGGGTTAAGATTTTGCAGTTGGTGGACAGGATGCTGGAGTCCAAGGACCAATAAGAACAGTAGTGGCTGCCATTGTAGTAGTCATAGTGGCAATAGTAGAAGTAGTAACGTAATAGCAATAGCAATAGTAGTATGTGGTAATACAGAGATGTTTAGCTTTGTAGTAGTAGTAATAAACAACACAGCAGCAGCAGTTGTAGTAGTATTATTGTTCGTTGTTATTGTTCTTGCTATTGCTGTAGTTGCAGCAAGGTGCCGACGTGTTTATTCATGCGTTCAGTTTCCTTTTTGTTCATCATCTGGTTAGATGGTTCGTCATTTGAGTTTATGTAAGTTTATAAATGTTTCTATTTTTCTTACTTGTTGCTGTTAATTTCCATATCTTTTTGTTGTCTACTCAATATCTAATTTAACTATTACTGTATAAACCGTTCACCATCCTGTACACATTTCTTAACCTTCATCTTTCTTCCATATCATAATAATGTATTGCTTTCTGCATAAGATTTCAACCTACTAAGGCTTTTTCCTCTAAAAGCAGTGACAGTTTCATCTTTGATGTTCCGGAAGGAAGACGGAGATAAGACAGCTCCTGTACCTCATCCAGCCTGTCTTTCACTAAGTGCCCGGTCTAGACACAAGTCCTGTCTGATCACCTGACGCATCGATGCCACACGCAAAAAACTGAACATGTGGCCCCCACTTCAGAATCATTACCGGTATTTTTTTGTTCATTCACGTATCTAACAAAAGTCCTGCCTTGTTAAGGGAAAAGTGGATTTTTTTTTCCAAGAACAAAGTTGTGTGTGTGTGTGTGTGTGTGTGTTGTGTGTGTGTGTGTGTGTGTGTGTTGTGTGTGTGTGTGTGTGTGTGTGTGTGTGTGTGTGTGTGTGTGTGTGTGTGTGTGTGTGTGTGTGTGTTGTGTGTGTGTGTGTGTGTGTTTGTAGTAGTGTGACGTGTGTGTGTGTTGTGTACAGTTGGTTGTGTGATGGGTGTGTGTGTGTGTGTGTGTGTGTGTGTGTTGTGTGTGTGTGTGTGTACGTCTGGTTGTGTGTGAACGTTGTATGATGGATGCCAATTTTATTGCACTACTACATCTCTCTACACTCTTACTACTACTACTCACTGACTACTATCTCTACTACTACTACTACTACTGATGCTGTTACTGCTGAAATAGCTGCTACAACTACTACAGTTACTGCTACTATTGCTGTTATTAAATCTCTGACTCCTGCACACTGTCCCCAGCATCCTGCATTGCCAACCATTCTAGGAAAGCAAAAACCATTTGATTCTGATCCTCATCCTTCAAGAAGTTGATGAGTTAGGTTAAGAAGTCAAAGGGTTAAGATTTTGCAACTGGTAGGCAGGGTGCTGGAGTCAAAGGGTTAATAGCAGCAGGTAGCACCTGTTACTGTACTAGTCTTAGCACAATTGCTGCAACACGATCAGTAGTAGTAGTAGTAGTAGTAGTGGTAGTGGTAGTGGTTGTGTTAGAAGCAGTAGTAGTAGTATAGTTAAAAGTAGCAATAATGATAATGATAGTAGTAGTGGTTGTAGTAGTAGTAGTAGTAGTAGTAGTAGTAGTAGTAGTAGTAGTAGTAGTAGTGTAGTAGCAGTAGTAGTGGTAGTCATGTAATTAAACATAGCAATAGCAGTAGTAATAATGATACTAGTAATAGTTGTTGTTGTAGAAGTAATCATGATATTGGTGGTAGTAGTACTCTTGCTCTTTTTACAAGGCTGACTTCCCCTGTTTAAGGAAGAGTAAATTAAAGATTCCGTGTCTCTGGCTTAAACTCAGCTGGCAACATGAAGCAATTAATAAACAAATATAGATAAATAAGCGAATAAAAACTAGCCGGTTTATTGCCCATCTCCTTTTTCTTTTTTTTTTCTTTTCTTTTTTTAAGGATCATTGCACTAGGGGAGGTTACCTTTGTGCTCCCTCCACCCCCCTTTTTTTTGTCCCGTTTTCTACGCGACTTTAATGGCCACAGAAGCTGAAACAATGTTTACTAAGTGATGATGATGATGTCGATGTGGATGATAATCATGATGCTATGGAGTTCCATCTAGGATTGAGACTGCGTGACAGGGTTGTACTCTTCTACGCTTACTATCATAATATGTCCAGGAGTTAACCAGACCAGAGAGATACAGACACCTGCGGTGTTGGTCAGAGATTTCAGCAACACCCTAAATGACGCATCCAACAATAATTTTGAAGGTACTGGTTGGGGATTGCAACCCACAACCTTCTAGTTGGTAGTCCGTTGTGTTAACCACTACACCTCAGCGACTGGTTTGTTGCCCATCTTAATGCTGTGTGTATTTACTCTTTGGGTGCCAGCTTATCGTTCCACAAGTCCTGGTCAACCCTACCCCCCACCCCACCCTACTTCAAAACCGTGCCAGCACATAGGGTTTTATACACACCGAAATATTCTGCCAGACAATTACGGTCAGACTGGGAAGACTGCATATGGAACTGCCTGAGTGCGACGAATTCCCTTTGAACAAACTCTAAGTCTGAAGTCAAAGATCTTCAAGTGGTTGA
>JAPXFY010000015.1:63303313-63305813 GCA_030674185.1 Monoplex corrugatus
ACATACAAATTGAGTCGCTATTGTCTGGTTTCTGGAACGTTGCTTGCAAAGAGCCCTTTTCTCATCAGCGCTTTCTGCTCTCCTCCTCTCCGCATTCACAACGCCTTGCTGAACGGCTGTCCGCCATGCTGTCCTGTCTTCCGCCAGAGTCTCCCAAGAGCCTGGGTCAATCCCTGAGCTTCTAATGTCCCTTTTGCATGCGTCTACAAAACAGACAGACAGACAGACAGAGAAAGATAGACAGCAACAGAGAGAAAAAAATATCTAACGTGCATATTTGATCATCCTGCGTGCGTGTACACACGACAGGGGATTCAAACACGAGGCCGGTCTGTCTACATGTTGACTTGGGCAGAGATCGGAAAACACACGTCCACACTTAACCCCCAGGGCGTGAAGTATAATTATGTACTGTGGCCATGATCGAAACTCACACCTTCTGATTAAAGGTCTCATGCCTGACCCGCTGAAGCACGGCGCCCCTCGTTTGCCGACGTGCTTTCCGTAGAAACAATGTGACGGTTTACACACAGAAAAAAAATGATGATGTGACAATATTAAAACAAGTCTAATCGATTCCTCATCTGATCGGTCTGTCCCTTCTGCCTAATCTGTGATAATGATTATTTACATCGACGATATTACCTGATGATGGCGTTGATGTCGATTTGAATGGCTGATTTTGTTGTTGGATTACTTTAGACTTGAAGTGCACTCATGTACCTGTTATGGTTAAGAGAACGAAACCTTCGGTTGGAGAGGGAGAGAGGGAGACAGGGAGAGAGAGAGAGACATACAGAGAGACAGACAGAGACAGAGACAGAGACAGACAGACAGACAGAGAGATAAGCAGAAAAAAACAGACATACAGACAGAAAGAGAGAGAGAGAGTATATACACAGACAGATACAGACAGAGAGACAGAGAGAGATAGAGACAGAGACAGAGAGAGAGAGACAGAGAGACAGAGAACCAGAGAGACAGAGACAGACATACAGAGACAGATACAGAGACAGACAGAGACAGACAAAGAAAGAGAGAGAGAGAGCGAGAGTGAGAAGCAGAGAGAGAGAAGAAGCAGAAAGAGAAAGAGAAAGAGACATAGAGACATAGATACATATAGAGAGAGACAGACAGACAGACAGACAAACAGACAGAAGCAGGGACAGAAACAGAGACAGAGGCAGATAGACAGAGACAGACCAATATATATATATTATATATATATAATATATATATATATATATATATATATATATATATAACGTGCATATTTGATTGTCCCGGGTGCATGTACACACGAAAGGAGGATTCAAACACGAGGCAGATCTACCTACATGTTGACTTGGGGAGAGATCGGAAAACACACGTCCACCCTTAACCCCCGGGGCGTGAAGTATAATTATGTACTGTGGCCATGATCAAAACTCACATCTTCTGACCCGCTGAAACACGGCGCCCATCGTTTGCCGACGTGCTTCCGTGCTTTCCGTAGAGACAATGTGACGGTTTACACACAGAAAAAAAAAAATGATGATGTGACAATATTAAAACGAAGTCTAATCGATTCATCATCTGATCGGTCTGTCCCTTCTGCTCGATCTGTGATAATGATTATTTACATCGATGATATTACCTGATGATGGCGTTGATATATGATTTGAATGGCTAATTTTGTTGTTGGATTACTTTATACTTGAAGTGCACTCATGTACCTGTTATGGTTAAGAGAACGAAACCTTCGGATGGAGAGAGAGAGAGAGAGAGAGAGAGAGAGAGAGAGGAGGAGGGAGAGAGAGAGAGAGAGAGACAGACAGACAGACAGAGACAGAGACAGAGAGAGAGTACATAAACAGATATACACAGACAGAGAGACAGAGAGAGATAGAAACAGAGACACAGAGAGAGAGAACAGAGAGACAGAGAACCAGCGAGACAGAGACAGGTACAGAGACAGACAGAGAGACAAAGAAAGACAGAGAGAGGGAGAGAGAGAGAAGCAGAGTGACAAGCAGAGAGAGAGAAGAAGAATAAGCAGACAAAGACAGAGACAGAGACAGAGAGACATAGAGAGAGAGACAGACAGACAGACAGACAAACAGACCGAAGCAGGGCCAGAATAATATAATAATAATAATAATAATAATTACAATATTTATATAGCACAAAATCTTGATAAATAAAATCTAAGCGCTGAAACACACACACACGCACGCACGCACACACACGCACGCACGCACGCACACACACGCACCCACGCACACACACACACACACACACACACACACACACACACACACACACACACACACACACACACACATACACGGCTATAAATGGGGAGAAAGAATAAAAACAATGAAAAATTATAGAGAGCATATTATATACAATTATATATTGCAATGTGACTCCCCTCCGAGTGGAGACAGGCTGCAGAGGGGTTGAGTGAAGTCAGGATTTTATGCAGAGGAGAAAATGTGAGTTTTGAGAGCGGACTTGA
>JAPXFY010000015.1:63310813-63313313 GCA_030674185.1 Monoplex corrugatus
GCGCAAACAGGCTGGCATTTAACCCTTTGACTCCTGCACCCTGTCCACCAGCATCCTGCATTGTCAGCCATGCAGCAAAATATTAACCCATTGAATCCCTAACTTTATCCACCAGGCGAGGACTCTCTCGCTACGAGCGTCGGAATTTCCCGATTATGTCTCAAGAACGTTTGTGTACGAGTGTCGGCGAAATCCGACTTGGGTTTTGAAAATTCACGAGGCTTTCAATATTTTCGTTGACTGAAACTAATGGCTAGAAATAGATTCTTCGGTCACTCTTAGCCTCGTTTCAGGACAACAGGTCACTGTACTTTGCAGTTGGTGTGTAGACAGTGCAAAGTTCACGACCCATTAGCTCTTCTGCGATGCAGACGATGGAAAAGCAAATTGCTCAACAATACCCAACATCTCATCGCTCTTCAAGACGATTTCTTCCTTCAGTGCACTTAGAGTGTGTGCTAGTTGGGTTTTATGAAATGTCATTCAAAATAAGACTATAGGAATTGATGTATTGACCTGACTGTATTTTGGAAGACCTTTTTCACCTGAAAATGTCTCTAATTTTACTTGTACCATTACTCGGCACCATGAGGGTTAGACAATTTGAATTTCAGAATGTTTGATACCAGTCTTTCAATATATGACCTGCGAAATTTCAAAGCTCTCTGTTTTCATTTGTTTGCATGAGAATTTTTCTCATGACCTATACAAATGGTGCATATCAGTGGAACGGCAAAGGGCACATTAAATTAAATTAAAGTTTTTTTTGGTGTGAATGGGGTGCAAGAGTCAATGGGTTAATGTTGCAGGCTAGATTGAACTCATGATATCAGATTCTGAATCCACAACTCTTTCAAAAGAATCAAACAGACTGTAAGAGTTTTTACAAACTTGATTCTAAATGTCTAATTTGCATGGTGCCAATATTCACAACACAGCTCATCATGTCTCATTGTTGGCTAAGTCTCGAAATCAAATATGCAACTTTTTTTTTCAAACTCAATGTCAGCTGGTATTTTGGCCCTCGTGAAAAAAAAAAAAAAAAAAGAAATGCTACCAGAAGATGCCAAAGAAACTGCTGACTTTGTAGAAAATTGCAACAGACATGTCAACACGTCCAACAATGGGTTGCTGACAGCATACCAACATATGTGGCATATGTTTCAAGATACTTCTGGTCCCTGTGAGTTTCTCGTTGAAACTAAATTTTACAACAACTATCAGCAATGATGTCATGTTATTTTTGGTGTTCATATTGTTATTATGAAAAAAATGACATGTTTTTGCCTTTCATGTAGCCCTACTGCCTTTGTTTGATATGTGCTTGTAAATAACATGGTATATTGGTATACAGACCGAAGTCAATAGTACAATTTGTATAACTTGTTTCACACTGTATGTGTAATAATACATCTTTTTGTTTTTCTTCTTGACATACTTGTGTATAGCGCAGCAGGGGCTAGCTGTAAAACAGAACAGTGTGGCCTGATGCTTATGTCCTTGAGTAATAAACTCTTTTGAAGTCTGAACTCTCTCTCCCCCTCTCTCTCTCTTTCTCTCTCTCTCTCACTCTCTCTCTCTCTCTCACTCTCTCTCTCTCTAAAAAAGAGACAAAAACAAAGACAAGTAAAACCCTCTTACTGAATAGGCCTACAGCTCATAAAACAAGCTGCTCTTTTTTCAGCCCACAGCAAGAAAAGATAAACCATTTTTTGGCTCGAACTCGCTAAGAAGGAAACGGTGACAGGTGATACACATCCTCAGCCACAGCAGATAGAAAGCAGATCTGTCTGCCTTGCAGTTGTAAGAACAAACAAGCAAACAAACCAACAGAACACTATTGAAAGGCAAAGTAACGAAAGAGACGTAACACGAAGAAGCAAAACAATAACTGAGATTTCACCTACCTTTCATATGCCAATTTGCTTTTCCTGTTAGACGAAATTTCCAGATGCCGGAACGCTATTTCACTGATTTCATTTGAACAGTCAGTACCAGATCCCGTTTTTCATACTTGTGTACTGTCATCTAAAAAACAACTTCACTTCCACAGATGTTACAGTCATCTGTTTGTTTGAAAAGATAGCATCCAAATTATAATATCTACGTATGTGTTATTGGCACACTGAATGTTACTATTTTCAATCATCAAATTCTGGTCCCTCCGAAGAATATGTCAATGTTGTTTGCGGGAACGTTCTGCTCAGTTAGAATCCGAGATAATCGCTATGAATACCCCTTTTTTTAACCAACAAGTTCATGTCACTGTTTCTTTCCAATGATCTGCTCAGTCAGAATCCAAAATAATCACCACGAACACTATTTTTCCCACAATAACAATTAACACAGTCAATAGTCTCTTAATGGGTGTGTGGCTAGTCAGGTGGTTCCCAATTCCTTAATAGCCCTTGATATTAAACCACATCCGCATATGGCAGTATTCAATTCCAAACAGTGTTTTTAAGCAGTCAAAGGCAGCACATTTTCTAGTCTTCTCAGT
>JAPXFY010000015.1:63328313-63335813 GCA_030674185.1 Monoplex corrugatus
GGGTGTTTGGTTGGTTGGTTTGGGTTGGTTTGGTTGGGTTGGTTGGGTTTTGGTTTGGTTTGGGTTTGGTTTGGTTTGGTTTGGTTTGGTTTGGTTTGGTTTGGTTTGGTTTGGTTTGGTTTGGTTTGGTTTGGGTTTGGTTTGGTTGGTTTGGTTGGTTGGTTTGGTTTGGTTTGGTTGGTTGTTTGGTTTGGTTTGGTTTGGTTTGGTTTGGTTTGGTGTTGGTTGTTGGTTTGGTTGGTTGGTTGTTTGGTTGGTTGGTTTGGTTTGTGGTTGGTTTGGTTTGGTTGGTTGGTTTGGTTTGGGTTTGGTTGGGTTGGTTTGGGTTGGTTGGTTGTTGGTTTGGTTTGGTTGTTTGGTTTGGTTGGTTGGTTGGTTTGGTTGGTGTTGGTTTGGGGTTTGTGGTTTGGTTTTGGTTTGGTTGTGGTTTGGTTTGTTTGGTTTGGTTTGGTTGGTTTGGTTTGGTTTGGTTTGGTTTGGTTTGGTTTGGTTTGGTTTGGTTTGCTATTGTTCACCCTCTCCTCAAGAAACACAATTTAGACCCAAATGAACTGAAAAATTACAGGCCTATCTCTAATCTCTCTTTCTTGTCAAAACTCCTTGAAAAAGTCGTCCTCAACCAGCTCTGCCAACAATCTCCTCAATCCTTTCCAGTCAGCCTACCGCCAGTGCCATAGCACTGAAACTGCCCTACTACACATTCTCAACAATCTCCTCCTTGCAACTGATACTGGCAAAGTCTCTCTCCTCACACTCCTTGATCTGTCTGCAGCTTTCGATACCATTGACCATGGTATTCTCCTTTCTAGACTTCATCATACTTTTGGCATCTCTGACATTGGCTCTCTCCTTTTTCACTTCGTATTTATCAAACAGAAAACAAACTGTTCTCATCAATGGCACTTACTCTCAACCTGCATACCTGATCTGTGGTGTTCCACAAGGATCTGTCCTTGGCCCTGTTCTTTTCACTCTTTATACCTCCCCCCTGTCCACCATCATCAACTCCCATTCTATAAAACACCACTTCTATGCTGATGACACCCAACTTCAAGATAGTGACTCACCTGATAATATACAGCGCCTGTTGACTCGCACCACTGAGTGTTACTCGGACATTAAGAACTGGATGACACACAATAGACTTCAGCTTAATGACGACAAGACAGAAGCTATCCTCATTGGCACCCGTCAGAAACTTTCCCAGCTGCCTCCTCTTTCTCTCCCATTATGTAACACATCAGTCCCAATTTCTGATTCAGCTAAAAACCTTGGTGTCTGCATTGACTCTACCCTGTCCATGAACAACTTTGTTTCTCAAACTGCCAGATCTTGCTACTATCATCTCCATCGTATAAGCCTGATCAGGAAGTATCTCTCTGTCGAAACAACTGCAAAACTCGTTCTCTCCTTCATAATGTCTCGCATTGACTATTGCAATTCACTCCTGTCTGGTCTTCCTGCCTCCACCATTCACATCCTACAGCACATTCAAAACAATGCTGTACGCCTCGTACTCAAAAAGAAAAAAGCTGACCACATATCTCCTCTCCTGGCACAACTTCACTGGCTCCCTGTATCAAAGCGCATACAGTACAAACTAGACACCATGTGCTACAAAAGCCTCAATAACGCAGCCCCCGATTACCTGTCAAGCCTACTTGAGATCTATGTTCCCTCACGTACCCTCCGCTCTGCCTCCGATCCTCTGACTTGTCGCTTTCCACGCACTAAGCTCAATACCTATGGTCCACGAGCCTTCTCTGTTTCTGGTCCACTCTCCTGGAACAAACTTCCTCTCAGTCCGTCAGCAACCTACTTTTGCCTCCTTCAAGTCCGCTCTCAAAACTCACCTTTTCTCCTCTGCATAAAATCCTAACCTCACTCAACCCCCCTCTGCAGCCTGTCTCCGCTCGGAGGGGAATCACTTTGTTTTAATATATAATTGTATATGATGTGCTCTCTGTGGTTTTCCATTGGTTTTATTCTTGCTTTTATTGTTTTTATTCTTTTCTCCCCATTTGTGGCCATGCATGTGTGTGTGTGTGTGTGTGTGTGTGTGTGTGTGTGTGTGTGTGTGTGTGTGTGTGTGTGTGTGTGTGTGTGTGTGTGTGTGTGTGTGCGCGTGCGTGCGTGCGTGTGTGCGTGTGTGTCTTTTCGGCGCTTGGATTTGATTTTGTCGAGATTTGCGCTATATAAATATTGTAATTATTATGTATGCATGTGCGTACGTATGTATGTATGTATGTATGTATGTATGTATACGCTTAGATTTATGTATGTATGTATGTGTGCATGTATACGCTCAGCTTACGATTTATGTATGTAAGTATGTAAGCATGTATGTATGCATGTATACGCTCATATGTATGTAGGTATGTATGCATGTATACGCTCAGCGCTTAGATTTGATTTTGTCAAGATTTTGCGCTATATAAATAAATATATTATATATATTATTATTATTATTATATTATTATTATATTATTGGGTTGGGTTGGTTTGGGTTGGGTTTGGTTTGTTTTGGTTTAGTTGGTTTGGTTTGGTTTGATTTGGTTGGGTTGGGTTGAGTTGGTTTGGGTTGGGTTGGGTTGGTTTGGGTTGGGTTGGTTTGGTTTGGTTTGGTTTTGTTTGGTTTGGTTTGGTTTGGTTTTGTTTGATTTGGGTTGGGTTGGGTTGGGTTGGTTTGGGTTGGGTTGGTTTGTTTTGGTTTGGTTGGTTTGGTTTGGTTTGGTTTGATTTGGGTTGGGTTGGGTTGAGTTGAGTTGGTTTGGGTTGGGTTGGTTTGGGTTGGGTTGGTATGGGTTGGTTTGGTTTGGTTTGCTTTGGTTTGTTTGGTTTAGTTTGGTTTGGTCTGGTCTGGTTTGGTTTGGGTTGGTTTGGGTGGGTTGGTTTGGTTTGGTTTGGTTTGGTTTGGTTTGGTTTGGTTTGGTTTGGTTTGGTTTGGTTTGGTTGTTTGGTTTGGTTTGGTTTGGTTTGGTTTGGTTTGGTTTGGTTTGGTTTGGTTTGGTTTGGTTTGGTTTGGTTTGATTTGATTTGGTTTGGTTTGGTTTGGTTTGGTTTGATTTTGTTTGGTTTGGGTTGGGTTGGTCTGGGTTGGTTTGGGTTGGGTTGGGTTGGGTTGGTTGGATTGGGTTGCTTTGGGTTGGGTTGGTCTGGGTTGGGTTGGGTTGGTTTGGGTTGGGTTAGTTTGGGTTGGGTTGGGGTTGGTTGGGTTGGGTTGGTTGGTTGGTCTAGGTTAGTTGGTTTGGTTTGGTTTGGTTGAGTTGGTTTGGGTTGGGGGGTGGGGGGTTACGCACAAAAGGATGTGCACACATATCTTGTAGGAAAATCAGAGAAATGTCTTCTAACTCTATCGACGGCAGCTATCCAGATGGGATCAAATTCTAACCTTCCCTGGGAAAGTCTAACATTTACCCACTTGATCTGTAAGCCCACCAACTGATAACCTGTTTGTTGACTTATGACACACACAAACATTTATTTGTTGACCGATTCATTCACGTCGGTAATCAATGACGAGGCCCCTGGCTACCAGTACTAGGCATCTGAGCTGGAACAAGCCGACATACAAAGAGGAAGACACAAAAAAACACCTGACAACAGAAAAAGGACATAAAGACACAGAGGACACAGAAAAGTCATATAGCAAATAAGTAAGGATAACACCCTACGATCAATCTACGTAATTCAGGGGGAGGGAAACTATCATTTATCTCAGTACTGACATCGGTTCGTTATCCACAGGGTAATGAGCAAATCACAAGTTATGTCCCTTTAGACACTCGTATTGATGCTGATTCATATCATTAAGAATAGATTTAGAGAGCACGTGACATTATCGTTAATGTTACCATTTGCTTAATGGTGACTCACCATTTATGAGTCTTTCTCATTAATGTATAGCTCTCGAGAATGTGGGAGCACGTGTGGGAGTAAAGGAAGTTGCCTGGTTAAAAAGTATATGTCTGAGGGCTTTCTTTGCTCTCTCTCTCTCTCTCTCTCTCTCTCTCTCTCTCTCTCTCTCTCTCTCTCTCTCTCTCTCTCACACACACACATTTTCACTCCCTTCCTCTCTATGCCTTTCTCTCAAAGAGACAGGGGATAGAGTCATAGGTAGGTAGATAGATAGATAGATAGATAGATAAACAGATAGATAGATAGATAGATAATAGAGATAGATAGATAGATAGATAGATAGATAGATAGATAAAGAGATAGATAGATAGATAGATAGATAGATAGATAGATAGATAGATAGATAGATAGATAGATAGATAGATAGATAGATAGATAGATAGATAGATAGATAGATAGATAGATAGATAGATAGATAGATAGATATAGATAATGATGGTAAATATTATATTTCTTAATCGTTTAAACAATTTATTGAATATGAAATCATGAAATCATAATCAAACAATGAAAACCTAAGGGAAAAACGATTCTATACCGTGAATGTGTGTGTGTGTGTGTGTGTGTGTGTGTGTGTGTGTGTGTGTGTGTGTGTGTGTGTGTGTGTGTGTGTGTGTGTGTGTGTGTGTGTGTGTGTGTGTGTGTTTGTTTGTTTTTTTGTTTTTTTGTTTGCTTGTGTGTGTGCTTCTTTTTTGTTTTATTGTTGTTGTTTTTTTCAATAGCCCAGCGTCAATTTCAGGTAAACAAAGAATGGTAAATGCGAATGATGATGCTGTTCGTTGCCCATCTTAGTTAATGCTTCAAAAGTTTTTGGTTTTTTTGGTTTGGTGTTTCGTTGATCCTTTATACACCTTGCGCCCACCATCTCAACAAAACCTTGTCACAGCATCGGCTTTTGTGGAGACGTGAAGATTCTACGATATATTTGCTGGTAGATGTGTGTGAAATACATGTGGATTCGTCCCTGTGCGGTGAATACTTTTACAACAAACAACAACGACCTGTGATGGTAAAGACGACATATATATTTGTTTAGTTTTTACTCTTGATTCTGTGATGGTAAAGGCAGTATCACTTGAGAGCTGTTCGCCATTTATGACGCTTTGACAACATTCTACACCACTCAATAATCGTATACCATATTGTGGAAAGAACCAGTTGTCTTAGATTAAACTTGATTCATTCATGTCATACATGTATCGATGTTCTTAATAAATCAATGGAATATAAGGGAAGTCTTGCCTCTGTGTTTTCACCCTAAATGTTGTGTATGTTTATAATGTTGTCTCTTGTATACTCTTGACAAAAGGTCAGTAGGTTCGAAAACATGCTCCTCTATTGGTTTGTGTATCAAACACGCCTTCTCATTCCATGTTCGTATTCTTCTGATTTCCATTTCTTCGCTACTGTAGACATTCTTTATTTTGTCAAAAATACGATTGTTTGCTGTGGGTCACAAATTGATCAATATATCATGGTATTTTTTTCTCTGTTGTGTGTTTTTCTAACCTTCCAGAAATTTGACTTTTTTTTAACCCAAAGACATTACCTTTCCTTTCACAAGTTATTTGACATGTGGTGATAGCACATGATTCACATTCTCGAAATTTCATCAGAACGAAAAAACACAATAACCTCTATTGAAAACCGAATGCAAAAAAGAAGTGGCGGGAGGTTTCCTGTTGAAACAGGTTTCGAATCTGGAACCTTACACTTTACAGGTGGGTATTTAACCGACTGGTCCACGTCTTCAAATGATGGATACTAGCAAAAACTGAACGCATCATGGTCTTTTTTGTAAAACCAGTAAATAAAATAGAATTCTTAAAAAAAAACTATGGACATCGACAGAAAATGATCATCACCATTGTTCACTTATGTTAAAAAAAACTGGGCTGGAATAAATATGAATGTGTTATTATGTGCCATAATATATACATTGAAATCATCCCATAACTGATAGATAAGACAGCTTACAGGCATCATGTTATCAGCTGGAGCACTTGTATGTCGAAATCCGATAAAATTGATATTACAACATAGAGTGCACATATGATTTTATCATCTGCTGCTTTCTACGTATTACTGATACATTGCACAACAGACATAACATGTTGCCATCTGCTATGCTTGTAATCAAAATCTGTTCATTACTGACAGCTGATACAATATGCAGTATCCAAATTGTCTCATTACTGGAAGATTGCACAACATACATATATGATGTTATTGGCTGTCATACTTGTACATGGAAATGAACTCATAACTGTCAAATAGCATGGCATAAAAACACCATTACCATTGATTGCCCAACATCTCTGGGATAACATAAATATACATTATGTCAGAGTCATTTTCTCTAGAAAATTAGCTGTTCTGTTGCTTGTCTTCTTTTTGTTCTTGTTGTTTTCTTTTGTGTCATCATCATCACCAACATCGTCATCATGTGCCCTGCTGCATGGCGTTGGCGATAATGGCCCTCCATATGACTGTCCCTTGTCGCTGCAAGTACATCTTCCACCCTCTCTGTCCTCTGCCACCCTGCAAGTCCGTCCAATATTTTTTTTTTCCCTGGGTCTACCCGGTGCTCTCTTTCCCTACATATTTCCTGTTGTGACCAGGTGATTTAATTTATCTTGCCTCATAATATGTCCCATAGACGCTGCTTGTCTTTTTCTGATCTTCTTCATTCCTGTTCTTCTTGTGTCTGCCTCATTCAAGACTGTCTCGTTTCTTTTCTTTGCTGTCCATGGAACTCTCAACGTTCTTCTTATAGAAACCACATTTCCTTTCTGTACGCTTAACAAAGGTCAGTTGACTAAACAATTGAACCTGTCTTGTTTTGTTAATCAAATATGCATTGTAATTCTGTTTTTGAATGCTTCAGGTGTATAGACAATATTGCCATCAAAAAAAGTGATTTACGTCACAGACAAACATAAAAACATTTTCAAGCAAAACTGTAAGAGCAACAAATGGTTAAAAACAGGATAATAGGCATGACATATTTACGTATAATATAACAATGACCGATCAGAACAACATTAATGCCTGATACAGAGGTTGTAGTTTGGAGTTTGTTCAAGACAGATTCATTAAACTCAAATCTCACTTGTCTCACCTGTCGGCGTCACTGGGCTCTGGGTGTTGGCCGCTGCACACTTAGTCACCACCATCTCACTCCAGGCCATTCTGTCTTGAGTTTTGTGGACAATTTCTTGAATATTTAGGCCACTGATGCTGGTTATGTTCTCGATGTACGGGACTGGAAGTCTGATTGTTTTTTTCGTTTTTGCCACTGTTTTTCCTTGAAAGATGATTGTCATGAGGTCCGTGTTCTTGCTGCTGACACATGGCCAATGTATTATATAATATTCTCTTGTTGATGCCTGCTAGTAATTTTCTGGTGGTATCAAGTTCTTCCAGGACGCTTTCGTTAGTTCTTCTATTTGTCCATTTGGCACGTAGTAGTCTCATATAAAACCACATCTCTGCTGCCTCAATTCTTCCGCAATCAGTTTTTTTTTCTCAGATTCCAGTCTTCGCAGCCATAAATCATAACTGGTCAAATCAAACATTTTA
>JAPXFY010000015.1:63343313-63360813 GCA_030674185.1 Monoplex corrugatus
GTACACACGAAAGGGATGGAAGCAGGAACAAGTCTGGACACATATTGATCAAGGAGATCAGAAAAAAATAAGTAATCTTCACAATTCACCCACCAGGCAGATGGATGGCATACCCAGGCAGACTGGAACCTCAGATCTTTCAACTGGCACTTTGACTCTGTTACCTACTTCACCACCTCGTTTGGGTAAATGACTGTAAATGTGCTATCTGCTGTTACGATTGTTAACACCGAAATAGTTCTATTACAGTTGCTGACATCACATACAGGCATCGTTATCACATAAGACACCGTACGGAATCAGCGACTGTCGCTGGAAGGGCATCAATAATCATTACATTATCATTACAGTCACTACCATATGGATCGGTGTATCTCACGGCCCTAACCATTCCTATGCAAACGGCAAAAAGCGACGTTCGATCAAGATCAGCATAATCGTGGTCCTGAAGCCATCGTGTTTCTACGTAACAAGCCAATGATCGATTATGGGCAGTAGAGAGTTATCTCCCATTATTTTTCAGATTCTCTCCCCGAAGCTGTACTTATCGCTTGTAATCAAAATGAAACAGGCCCAGGAATGATACGTCCCTGCTGTGATGAAAGACGTATATCAAACCTATTAAAGTGATGTATGGTTAGAATAACTGTACCCTAAAAGCGTTTATTTGTATTAAACTGCCAAGATCAATATTTGCTTCTGTTTTATTTTTTTTCAATGGGAAAAAAAAGCTACCAAACCTATTGCAATGGTGTTTGTTTTAGACTTACTGAAACTAAAAAGCTTTTATTTGTATTGTACTCCCATGCTCTTCGTTTGTTTCTATAATCTTTGATTTCTATGGGGAAAAAACTACCAAACCCATTACAATGATGTTTTGTTTATCTAACTGATACTAAAAAGAGTTTATTTTGTACTGGACAGGCAAGCTTTACATTTGCTTTTATTTTTTCCAGTGGAAACAACTACCAAACCTATAAAAATGATATATGCTTAGAAGAATTGAAACTGAAAAGCGTATATTTGTTGTAGACTTCCAAGCATTTCATTGGTTTCTATAATCTTTTGATTTCAATGGGGAAAAACAACAAAAACATATTGCAACGATGTGTGTTTAGACTAACTGAAACTAAAAAGCGTCCATTGATATTGTACTGCCAAGCTTTACAATTGCTTCTATTTTTTTTTTCAGTGAAGAAACAACAACTACCAAACCTATTAAGATGTAGCATGCTTAAATAATTGAAATTGAAAAGCATATATTTGTACTAGACTTCTAAGCATGTCATTTGCTTCTACAATATTTCGATTTCTATGGGAGAAAACTATCAAACCTATTACAGTGATATTTGTTTAGACTAACACTTAAAACTGTTATTTGTATTGTACTACCAAGATTTACGGTTGCTTTTAATTGTTTTAGTGGGGAAAAAAAACAACTATCAAAATGATGTATGCTTAGAATTATTGAAACCGTAAAGCGTATAATTGTATTGGACTTCCACTCTTTTCATTTGCTTCTATGTTTTGATTTCAATGGGAAAAAAAGACTTTGCAAGCCTTGGGATATTTCTGCTTGCATGCTTTCAAACTATCAAGCAAGACAAACTCGGTTTGTTTAGTCACATAGTCCACTACAATACATTGTTCTTAGCAAGATGTGTTTTTAGGTTAATGTTTGTGTGTGATTATACAGTATGTTGGTGAAGTAATTTTATACGAAAAGGCTGTGTTTTTGTCCAATTTTCTGTTAGTTCGTTTGTTTATTTATTTTCTCTTTTTAAACATTAGCTTTAGATGTACGCGTCATTACAATGTAGCCAAACTCATTCCAATGACACACTGATCATCATCATCATGTGCTATGACAAATGGCGTTGGCGATCATGGCTCTCCATACCAATCTATCTTTTGTCGCTGCAAATGTACTCCCTAACCTTTGTGTCCCCAGCCACTCTGCAAAACTCGAATGGTTACACGATACCACAAAATCGGTAGTTTGAAAAGTAAATACATACTGGTGGACAAGACACTTCATCATCATCAAGTGCCTTGCCACATGGCGTTGGCGTTCATGGCCCTCCATCTGTTTCTATCCCTTATTGCCTCAAACACCTCTTCCACCCTCTTTAACGTCAGCCATTCTGCAAGTTCGTCAAACATATTCTCCCTGGGTCTACTTGGTGCTCTCTTTCCTTCCAGTTTTCCTGTTGTGACCAGGTGCTCCAATTCCCATTTCCTCACAAAATGGCCTATTAATGTTGCTTGTCTTTTCCTACTCTTCCTATGGATAATCTTCTTGTGTCTACCTCCATCAAGACTATCTTGTTTGTTTCCTTTGTGGACAGACTGCAAAGTAGATACAGTTTATTTATTATAATCTTAAACGAAGACCATCATAAAGAGTAACATCCACCCAGAATACAACAGAAGCAATCCTATCCATTACATGACTGAGACGGCAATAACAAACCACAATCTTCCATCTGAGGACTTTGACACTGCCACCTTCAGTAACATCTACACTAACTAGGACTGTCCGAGATTTGGTTTCTAAGAAGAATGTTGAGAGTTCCAAGGACAGCAAAGAAAACAAATGAGACAGTCTTGAGAGAGAGAGAGAGAGAGAGAAAGAGAGACAGGCAGGCGGGGTCAGATACATGTGGTAGTAGTATAAGTAAGTAGTACCAGCAACAGTAGTAGTATTAGCAGCAGCAGTAGCAGTATTTGCAGCAGCAATAGCAGTAGCAGTAGCAGCGGCAGCAGTAGCAAAAGCAGTAGTATTTTAATCATTGCTTTGTAAAGAGGCAGGATGACAAATTCACATCCAGCCAGGCTTGAAAAGATGTACGATTCGAAAGTAACGTTCCCTGTTGTCTCATGGCGTCAATATCGACGCTTACTCCGTGTCAAAAATTCGTTAGTATCGACGTTTCGCTTCAAGCTTTAGTGCTTTAAGATGACACTGTCTGTCAGAAGCGCCCAAGCTAAAAATTCATTCAAGAAGATGAAAAGCGTTCGTACCATCAAATGCCTACCAACTAACATCAGGAAGAGAGTTCTTGAATGTTATGTAGAACCGATAATGCTGCACGGCTGTGAGGCGTACACAGTCAACACATCAGAACACGATTGAGACAACCGAAATGTGGTTTCTAAGAAGAATGTTGAGAGTTCCATGGACAGCAAAGAAAACAAGGGAGACAGCCTTGAAGGAGGCAGACACAAGACGAACATTAACAAAGAAGAATAGGAAAAGACAAGCAATATTCATAGGACTTTTTACGAGGCAAGAGAAATCAGAGCACTAAGTCACAACAGAAAAGCGGGAGGGAAAGAGAGCACCAGGTAGACCAGGGAGAAAATATTGGGCGGACTTGCAGAATGACTGAGGACAGAAAGGGTGGGAAACGTATTTGCAGCGACAAGGGATACATTCGTTAAATCATCATTCATCATCATCATCATCATCATCATCATCATTGTCATCATCATCACATCGTTCGTTAGCTCTTTCTGTGAAAACCGTCGTGATAATTGAGGGATACAGACTTGAAATGATCGCCAGTGCTTCGTGTTTATCTTTGTCAATATTTGTGACAAACGTTTCTTTCGGATTGCTGGGAATTCTACTGCATAGTGTATGGTCACTTGACGAATGTATGATACCATGACTTGTGTGGGAATATTGACTGATTTAATAACTTTACGGGGGTGGTTGGTTGGTTGGTTGGTTGGTTGTGTTGGTTTGTTGGTTGGTTGGTTGGTTGGTTGGTTGGTTGGTTGGTTGGTTGTTGTTGGTTGGTTGGTTGGATGGTTGATTCGTTGGATAGTTGGATGGTTGGTTGGATGGCTGGTATATTTGTTTGTTTATCTGTTTGTCTGTTTCTTTCTTTCTTTCTTTCTTCGTTTGTGTTTGTTTGTCTGTTTATTTGTTTTGTTTGTTGGTTTGGTTTTTAAAACGAATGCGTCAATTGTTTACGCTCAATCCTGTAGTTGCATTCTGTGTATACAGAGTGTTGAGAAAATGAGCAGGAGAGGCAAAGAACATGCACACGCTACGTAGAAAATGCAGCTGTTATACGAGACATTTACCTGCCTTTTTTGATGGATCTTTACAATATCAAAGGTTATGATTTCTAGAGAATCAATGCACACCCAATATTTCAAACGCATCTTGTCTACGGTTTCTTCATTTGCATGTCGTTGTTGTTGCTGCTGCTGCTGCTACTGCTGCTGCTGTTGCTGCTGCTGTTGTTGTTGTTGTTGCTGTTGTTGTTGCTGCTGCTGTTGTTGTTATTGTTGCTGTTGTTGATGCTGCTGCTATTGCTGCTGTTGCTTCTGTTGTTGGTGCTGTCGTTGTCTTTTTTGTTCTTGTTCTAGTTGTTATTGTTGTTGAACATCACAATGAAAAGAAAAGCAACCTGTGGTGTTAAAACAATTAGCGAGCGTTTTTAATGGCTTAAACGTTTTATTTTCGTTATACAAGAACACGACAAAGAATGTGAAAACTGCCACACTGCAATGAGCTATACACAGAACAAAAAAACAACCCCCAAAAAAAAAATATCCCAAAGGAGTGATAAAGTCAAGAGATTATAATTATTGTTAGGGTTTTTTTCCCCTCTCCCATTGTAGCACTGTGTTGGATCAATTTGCATTGCTATGGACACCTCGCAATTCCCCTTTGCTCGTGATCCTTTTGATGATAAAGGTAATTGTTGTTGACATCTCACCCATTGCCATTCACGCTCAGACGCTATTGTGTGCAATCATGCAGTCGGAGAGACGAGAGCTTCAGAATGATTTCCTGTGTTGTGTGGGCAAACCATTCGACGGAGGGAGAGAAACGAAACAAACAAATGACCAGTCGCTGTGCGGCAATGGCTAGCGCAACACGAACTTCCGGTTGGAAAGTTGTGGGTTTAATTAACCCTTTCATTCCCGCACCCTGTCCACCAACTGCAAGAACAAAATAACCCTTTGTCTCCCGCACCCTATCCACCAGCATCCTGCATTGTCGACCAGCTAGCAAAGCCAAAACTGAACCTTTTGAATCCCTCATCCTATCCACCAGCTTCCTGCAGGAAACTGGTTGATAGGGTGAGGGAGTCAATTTTTGCAGTTTATGAACAGGGTACATGAGTTTAAAAGGATTAACCTTTTGACTCCCTTACCCTATCCACCAGGCGAGGGAGTCAAAGGGTTAACTTCTTGCTTTGCTGGCATAGTTGACAAAGCGGGATGGTGATGGGCAGGGTGCGGGAGTCAAAGGGTTAAATTCTTTCTCTCCTGTCTAAAATCACTGTGGGGCTCTTTGGCCCCAACTAGCCCTTATCTTAATCTGAATGTGATATGGGCTCATTGGTGGGAGATGGAACACGGTCATCCACATCATGAATGCGTTCTTTGAGAGTATTGCTCAAATCTCTTTATCAACACTGTGTTTACTTGTGTATTTTTTTGTTTTGTTTTTGTTTATGGCTTGGGTGCTTTACGTGAATGCGTGATGTGACAGTTGTTCTGTTACTTTTTACTGTCCAGTGTTTTGTCTTATCTACAGAAGTGTGTGTGTGTGTGTGTGTGTGTGTGTGTGTGTGTGTGTGTTGCGTGCGTGTGTGTGGTGTGTGTGTGTGTGTGTGTGTGTGTGTGTGTGATGAGTGTGTGTGTGTGTGTGTGTGTGTGTGTGGTGTGTGTGTGTGCGTGTGTGATGTGTATGTGTATGTGTGTGTGTGTGTGCGTGTGTGATGTGTGTGTGTGTGTGTGTGTGATGTGTGTGATGTGTGTGATGTGTGTATGTGTGGATGTGTGTGATGTGTGTGTGTGTGGTGTGTGTGTGTGTGTGTGTGTGTGTGTGTGCGATGTGTGTGTGTGCGATGTGTGTGTGTGTGTGATGTGTGTGTGTGTGTGTGTGTTTGTGTGTGTGTGATGTGTGTGTGTGTGTGATGTGTGTGTGTGTGTGGTGTGTGTGTGTGTGTGTGTGTGTGTGTGAGTGTGTGTGTGTGTGTGTGTGTGTGTGTGTGTGTGTGTGTGTGTGTGTGTGTGTGTGTGTGTGTGTGTGTGTGTGTGTGTGTGTGTGTGTGTGTGTGAAACAGCGGTATTTTATGGTTAGTGTGGGTCTATGGACATTATGAGTGAAGTTGTTTTTGAATAGTTTTAATCTTTTATTGCTGTGTGTTTGATAAGTTTGTGGTTGTTTTTATTACATATCTGTGACTACACAAACTAATTTCCATTTCCATATGGAATAATGAAGATTTTTTTTTAATTGTTGTTCTTATTGTTTAAAGCCCAGCCAACTGCACAGTCATATCAGAGCTACAACCACGTCAAATGGAACACAGAATGTGGTTGAAGTGAAAAGAAAACTTGAAAATAAAATAAAGTACATATATCAATGCACGCTTACACATAATCTAAGGATATGTTCCCGATATTGACCATTCCGTCCAATGTATCAAATGAAGATTAAAATAAAACAATGATTACAAATGTGAACGTATCCAAAGACACTAAAGCATAAATGAAAATGACCTAAATTATCTACAATTACTCCTGCACAGCACATTTCCTTAGAGCTAAACATGCAGTCAATATAATTATGTACCCTATTATCAATCCTAAGAGACAGTATGCAAGACTTAATAGAACACACACAGGTCAATGGACCAGCAAGGTCAGAAAATGATAGGAAGAGATGACAGAAAGCAAAGGAGGAAGAAAGAAACAAAGAGAGTGACAGAAAAGAGGAAATTTCTCGCACAGAATTTCCAGAAAGTGGGGATATACTATTTATACTGAAAGATCCCCTGGCATCCCAACCGAGGGGTGGGGGGAAGAATTGATAAATATACGTTTGTGTGAATTGAGCTGAACTGTATCCGTATGTCTCATGCCAAGTTGACGTAAGTTAAAGTAAGCATAAAGTAAGTCATGCCAGGCAGTTTCAGTCCTGAAAGGAATTCCATAATATCATGGTTATCAGCCTCCATCGTTACTATCATCATAGAATTGCTGGGAAAGGTCCCATATTCTGTGACCATTAGCGCGGACAAGGAAACAGGACAACGCAAATTGTATTGCCACAGACATCTCACGGTTCCCCTCAACTTGTGATCCTTTGATGATGGGGGTAATTGTTGCTGACATCTTGTCACCTCTCCTCACGCCCAGCAGTTATCATGTTTAAACATGCTGTCAGTGACGAGCTTCAGGAGTGGTTTTGATGTTCTATGGGCAAAACGTTTCATTATCGATGTTCTATGGGCAAAGTGTGTCATATTCGATGTTCTATGGGCAAAGTGTTTCACGTTCGAGGTTCTAGGGGCAAAGTGTGTCATATTCGATGTTCAATGGGCAAAACGGATCCTCAGGGTATGTACAGACGAATTGAAGAAATTGTCCACAGGAAAAATACATGCACATCAACTGGTTGCTTGAAATCGAAAGATGGCACGTTTATCATGGAAAAAGACAAAATACTGGACAGAAGGGGAAAGTGCATTAAAGACCTTTTTGAGGATGACATAAACGAAGAACACATTCTAAAAAAGAACTTTGAAGAACCACCCATAATGAAAGATGAAGTTAGAGCGGCACTGAAAAAGATGAAACCAGGAAAAGCCCCAGGACCAGACAACATTACTACAGAGATGATTGAAGCCCTGGAGGAATTTGGCATAGAAAAAATAAGTCTTCCTAAATGAAATTTACGACACTGGAAAAATCCCCAAAGATATGTCAAAATCAATTTTCATCGCACTTCCAAAGAAAACAGTGGCTATAGAATGCGAACTCCATCGCAAAATCAGTTTGATGAGTCATGTAACAAAAATCCTGTCAAGAATAATCATGATGAGGACAAGGAACAGAATTAAAAGAGAAATAGCAGAAGAACAGTGTGGATTTTGGAAGGTAAAGGGATTATTAATGCCATACACATCCTAAGAACTATTATAGAGGGGTCAAATGAGATGAATAAGGATTTGTATTTATGCTTTGTTGACTACACCAAGGCTGTCGATCGGGTAAGACATGATGAATTGATCAACCAACTGGAGAGACTCAATGTTGATGGAAAAGATCTGCGAATGATCAGAAATATGTCCTGGGAACAAACAGCTGCAATGAGAATAGAAAACAATGTAAGCTATTTCCAAAACATCAAAAGAGGAGCCACACAGGGTTGTGTTTTGTCGCCAGATCTGTTTTCACTTTACAGCGAAAACATTATGAGAAACCTATAAGAAGATCCTGGATTAAAGGTTGGAGGGAAACTGATAAACAACATTCGATACGCAGATGACTCCGTGCTAATAGCAGAAAATGAAACGGACCTACAAAACCTTGTGAATATACTAGAAATAGAAAGCAAAGGTAAGGGGCTGGAACTAAACAACAGGAAGACTGAAGTCATGGTGATCAGTAAAAAACATGAAATCCCCTCATGCAAAATAACAGCAAATGACACAACCTTGACACAGGTTGATAAATTCAAATACCTGGGAACAATCAATTCGTCAGACGGCAGATGCATTTCAGAAATAGCCGGTAGAATTGGCCAAGCCAAAACAGCATTCAAGAAGATAAGAAGCATTCTTACCGACAAATGCCTATAAATTAACATCAGGAAGAGAGTTCTTGAATGTTATATAGAACCAATACTGCTGTACGGATGCGAGGCGTGGACATTCAGCAAGCAAAGCCAGAACAAGATCGAAGCAGCCGAGATGTGGATTCAAAGAAGAATGTTGAGAGTTCCATGGACAGCTAAGAAAACAAACGAGACAGTCTTGATGGAGGCAGACACAAGTAGATCACTCATAAGGAAGATTAGGAAAAGACAGGCAACATTTATAGGCCATTTTATGAGGAAGGGGGATTTGGAGCACCTGGTCACAACGTGAAAGCTGGAGGGAAAGAGAGCACCAGGTAGACCCAGGGAGAAAATGCTGGACGGACTTGCAGAGTAGCTGGGGACGAGGAGGGTGGGGGAGATGCTAGGGGCAACGTGAGATAGAGACAGATGGAAGTCCATGATCGCCAACGCCATGCGGCAGGGCACCTGATTATGATGATGATGATGGGCAAAATGTGTCATATTTGATGTTCTATGGGCAAAATGTGTCACATTCGATGTTCTATGGGCAAAGTGTTTCATTATCGATGTTCTATGGACAAAGTGTTTCATTATCGATGTTCTAAGGGCAAAGTATTTCATTATCGATGTTCTAAGGGCAAAGTGTTTCATTATCAATGTTCTATGGGTAAAGTGTTTCATTATCGATGTTCTATGGGTAAAGTGTTTCTTTATCGATGTTCTATGGGCAAAGTGTTTCATTATCGATGTTCTATGGGTAAAGTGTTTCATTATCGATGTTCTATGGGTAAAGTGTTTCATTATCGATGTTCTAAGGGCAAAGTGTTTCTTTATCGATGTTCTATGGGATTTGTGTTTCATTATCGATGTTCTATGGGCAAAGTGTTTCATTATCGATGTTCTATGGGCAAAGTGTTTCATTATCGATGTTCTAAGGGCAAAGTATTTCATTATCGATGTTCTAAGGGCAAAGTGTGTCATATTCGATGTTCTATGGGTAAAGTGTGTCATATTTGATGTTCTATAGGCAAAGTGTTTCATTATCGATGTTCTATGGACAAAGTGTGTCATTATCGATGTTCTATGGGCAAAGTGTTTCATTATCGATGTTCTATGGACAAAGTGTTTCGTTATCGATGTTCTATGGACAAAGTGTTTCATTATCGATGTTCTATGGACAAAGTGTTTCATTATCGATGTTCTATGGACAAAGTGTTTCATTATCGATGTTCTATGGGCAAAGTGTTTCATTATCGATGTTTTATGGGCAAAGTGTTTCATTATCGATGTTTTATGGGCAAAGTGTTTCATTATCGATGTTCTATGGGCAAAGTGTTTCATTATCGATGTTTTATGGGCAAAGTGTTTCATTATCGATGTTTTATGGGCAAAGTGTTTCATTATCGATGTTTTATGGGCAAAGTGTGTCATATTTGATGTTCTATGGGCAAAGTGTTTCATTATCGATGTTCTATGGGCAAAGTGTTTCATTATCGATGTTTTATGGGCAAAGTGTGTCATATTTGATGTTCTATGGGCAAAGTGTTTCATTATCGATGTTATATTGGCAAAGTGTGTCATATTCGATGTTCTATGGGCAAAGTGTTTCATTATCAATGTTCTGTGGGTAAAGTGTTTCACTATCGATGTTCTAAGGGCAAAGTGTTTCATCATCGATGTTTTATGGGCAAAGTGTTTCAAATTTGATGTTCTATGGGCAAAGTGTTTCATTATCGATGTTCTATGGGCAAAGTGTTTCATTATCGATGTTCTGTGGGCAAAGTGTTTCATATTTGATGTTATATGGGCAAAGTGTGTCATATTCGATGTTCTATGGGCAAGGCCTTTCATTATCGATGTTCTGTGGGCAAAGCGTGTCATGTTCTATGTTTTATGGGCAAAGTGTTTCGTATTCGATGTTCTGTGGGCAAAGCGTGTCATATTTGATGTTCTATGGGCAAAGTGTTTCGTATTCGATGTTCTGTGGGCAAAGCGTGTCATATTCGATGTTCTATGGGCAAAGTGTTTCGTATTCGATGTTCTATGGGCAATGCGTTTCATGTTCGTATTCATAATCATATTCATATAGTCATATTCATAGTCATTGTCATATTCATATTCATATAAACGTCTTTTAGTCACAGTGGGTTTACCATGTTAAACTGGGGCTACTCTCCCCATTGAGAACGCATCACGGCAATGCAACGCCACCCCCACCCCCTCCTGTTTATTTTCCTTTCTTACTTTTTTTTTTTTTTTTTTTTTTTTTTTTTTTTTTTTTTTTTTTTTTACCAAGACTTCGGAAAGGCAGGAAGGCTAACTGGCCTTTAGTGTTTTTTATACTGGAGCAGTCGGACAAATTATCCTGCTATTCACGATTTTTAACTGTTGTGTAATCTTTAGCGTGTGCAGGCTAGAATGCACGCGGCTCTGACCCCTTTTTCGTCCGCTTCTGAAGGACTAGACGTTCAATTCGATTGTCCAATCAAACTGAGAAAAAATGTCGAGACAGACAAACAGGCAGACAAGCAGAAAGACAGAATGACAGACAGAGAGACAGAGACAGTGACAGACAGATAGATACATAGATAGATAGATAGACAGACAGATAGATATCTACATAAATACATAATTATGTATATGTATACATATAGATAGATGGATAGATACATATTTACATACATACATACATGCATACATATATACATATATACATACATATATAGACATATATTTAGATAGATAGACAGACAGATAGATAAATAGATAGATAGACAGACAGTCAGACAAATACATACATACAGACATACATACAGACATACATACAGACATTCATAGATAGATAGATATATAGATAGATAGATAGATAGATAGATAGATAGATAGATAGATAGACAGATAAATGGATGGATAGATAGACAGATAGACAGACAGATAGATAAATGATATACACACATGCATATTCATACAAACATATACATTTATACAAAATATTCTCTTTTTAATTTAAGTTAAACCAAGCTTAGTAACAAACAAACAAAAGGAAACAATACAAAAATATTACGTTCATAACAAAACTTCATCAGGGGCGATTAAAACTTTGCTTTCTCTTTCTACCGCTGTAGTCAAGCGCACACCGAAAATAAATATCTCATTACTGGGGAAAACGTAAAGTTATCGTTATCAGAGTAAATGCCACAAAAGTCTGCGAACTTTCCTGAGGTCATACAGACATTCATTATCTGACTCTGAATACATCGTTATATACCGCAGCCCGACAAGTATAGACACATAGCCGCACAAATCTTACCAGCTAACAGCCATCATCGACCAAGGCACCAGTATAATGGTAGACACGCCGCCATGGAGTTTCTAAGTACAACAAAACGATGATCGACCTTGACAACGGTAGAAGGCGACGTTGGCTGCCAAATTGAGTTTCGCTTGGCAAGACGATTTTTAAACTGAATACTGACATAACTGGGCTGAATATTCCTACTCCCCCTCTCGTAGCGATCAAGTTGCCAACAATAGCAGCAAGAAAAAAACAAATCCTTAATATCGTTGGTCTTTCATTCCGATCAGTTCCGTGACTGACTAATTATTGTTGTTCGTAGGGAGCGTGTTATGCAAGGGTACTCAGTAAGATGGATCACGACAGGCATTGTTGAATTCCATCGAAATGACCCACCAGTAGCAGTGCTGGGTTTTCTCAAGTGAGTGGACCCGTGGCGACTTAACGCCTCTGGCAACCGTTGGTATTCTGGCACTAGGCCTTCGACTGAATGAATTTCGAGTTGGGATGTATCTAGAAACAAAATATGTAGTGTTTGATCAATGCAGAATTTAGGACAGAAAAAAAATCATTTTAAATATGTATATGTGACCTCCCACCACGAAATCAGTCTTAACTCGCAGCCAGTCGAACAGCGCTAGGAGCTGAAAAGCTGACTGAGGGTCTATCTGGGGTGTTTTGACTTTTTCTCAAAATTGATTTCTGTAGACTATAATATATCCCCCACAGAATTTATTTTCTTGAAAAAATACTATTAATCAATTTAAAATGGTATTTTATTGCACTGATCGCAGCAGAAAGACCGCAGTATCCTACCAAAAGTACCTATTTTTGTCTCTTATTATGAACCATAACCTATACAGTACCCACACATATAATATACTGACATAAAGCTCTTTGGTGCACATTTCAGATAATAACAGCTTAAATTAGATACAAACTGGGTCAAAGCCGCCAAAATAAAGAAATTTCAGGAAAATGTGTAGGAGAGTACACAAACACTTTAGGGGCCGTTTTCTCAAAATGGCCGTCATACAACTTAATGACTTTAAACATACATAACGTCTACATTTTTTTGCGTGCAAGGTTTATTCAAGCACCAAAATAATCAACAGAATGCACACTTTCCAGTGATATGTATATCTCAAAATGCCCAAAATGCTAGTTAAGACTGATTTCGTGCTGGCAGGTCATATAGGTAGAAAGAAACTCTAGGGAGAGCTAGACAACAGAAGGTCTTCAGAGAAGTAACCCCCTTTAGACAAGTGTTTCGGCCCTGAATTCCTTACACTCTCGGGGGGCCGGGCCACATCCAGGTCATGACTCCTGGATGCCCTTCTGCTGTTGTCTTATTTTTATTTTAAAATTTCCCACGCCGGGGATCGAACCTGGGCGATTCTGCGCTTCAGAACTGCGGTACGCGGTTTTTACCAATGTGCTAACGGGGCACACATCATCTGTAGGGAATTTAATCCTTATGAAGTTCACTTTTTTCGTTCCTCCTTGCCCAGATCCAGCTTGAGCTCCTTTCTGCTGCCTCTGCCATCGCTTTAAGGGCTCTAGTCCTCTTCTTCCCAGAAATGGCGAGTTGTTTCATGAGATCATAAGCGGAGGTGCCCACAAACCCTCTTGCCCCGACCTCTATGGCGAAGATTTTGACCCGCAGACCTGCTTTCTTCAGGGTGCTGGCAAGACCGGCGTATTTTTCGGTCTTGTAGATATGTGCTTCTTCCATTCTGCTTTCGTATGGCACAGTGAGTTCTATCAGAATCACTTGTTTCGAGGAGTCAGAGTGGAGAGCGATGTCTGGTCTCATGCCTGTCTTGCTGATGACATCTGGGTAATTTCTCCACTCTGGGAGGTCTGCTGTACACTCCCAGTCGACTGCTCCATCCAGAAGACCCTTTGGCAATGTGCTGGTTGTCATAGCACTTTCGGGCCAGACCTGTTTCCCTCCTGCTTTGTAGAACGTTGTCATAGCAATTGGTGCGTTTGGGGTCATGGTTTTTTTCGCTAACCACATCTGTGATCACTTTCAGAACTTGGTTGTGCCTCCATGTATACCTTCCTTGGGCTAGCGCTACTTTGCAAGAGCTTAGGACATGTTCCACTGTTTGTTTCTTCTGACAGAGCGGACATGCTGGGTCGTCTGCTTTCCCCCATTTCACTAAGTTTGCATTCGAGGGGAGCAGGTCATATACAGATCTGAGGAGGAAGCTTATCCTTAGAGGAGCCATGTGCCACATATCGTTCCAGCTGAGACTTCTTTGGAGTGCACTGTCCCATGTTGTCCATTGCCCCTGTTGACCTTGCTGGACTGCCTTCTGCACTCTTTTGACATCTTCTTCTTCCTTCAACTCCTGTATGATCATGTCTCTTTTTTCCTTCCCTTTGGCTTTGGACCACCACTGCATTTTTGTTGCTCCCAGTCCCTGTCTGTTGGTTTGCGTGTGTCCAATTATTTCTTTGATGCTGAGGTTTCTCTTGGCATTGTTTACAGCCTCTTGGACTTTCCACTTTCTGCCAGTTCTCAGCTTTGGATGAACTGATCTCACGATATTGTCTTCCGATTCCTCCAGCATGCTCAACAGTCTTGCTTTTCCAACTTTGTATTCCTCCACTATGGATTTGAGAGGTAGCTTCAGCATTGCTTGACGACAGTAGAATGCAACATCAGTGAGACCAGGTGGGACACCGAGCCATTTTCTTGTGTATTTGTTGATTTTGGCTTCCATTGCTTCGACTGTGCTGGTGCAAATGTCATAGATTAGCAGTGGCCACAGCAGCTTTGGTATCAGCATGAACTGTAGACACCAGACTTTGTATTTGCCTGGCAGTCCGCAGTTATCTATTTTCTTCAGGCCTTCTTCTGCTGTTTGCTTGGTTTCACATCCCCTTTGTGTGTCTTTCAGGGAGTCATCATACCATCTTCCGAGACTTTTTACTGGCTCTTCTGTGACAGTGGGGATGGCTTGGTTGGCTACCATGAATTTGACTGAATCTGCCACTTTTCCTTTTCGCAGTGAGAGACTTCGGGATTTCTTAGGTTTGAACCTCATTCTTGAAGAGGCCACCAGCTCATCCAGCTGCTTTAAGATTTGGTGTGTCTCTTCCTCATCCGTGGACAAGACTGTTGTGTCATCCATGAAAGCTTTCAGAGGAGGCATCTGGTATCCATCTCCCAGATTCACTGGACCTGAACTCTTCATTGCAGCTTTCAAGATGACTTCCATTGCCAACACGAACAGTATGGGAGAGATTGCACAGCCCATTGCAATGCCCACCTCAAGGTCTATCCAGTCCGTGGTGTATTCTTTGGTAGAGAACCGCATTGAGAACCCTTGGAAATACTTCCTCAGCATTGTTCGGATGTTTTCTGGGATGTGATACATTTCAAGAGCCAGCTGGATCATATCGTGTGGAACTGATCCATATGCATTCGCCAGATCAAGCCAAACTACGTCAATGTTTCTCTTCTCTGTTCTTGCTTTTTGGATGGCATCCCAAATCAACGTGGCATGTTCCAAGCATCCAGGCATTCCTGGTATGCCTCCCTTTTGGACTGACATATCCAGATACTTGTTTTCAGTCAGGTATTTGTCAATCTTGCTGCCATAACAGAGAAGAAGATTTTCCCCTCGACGTTCAGAAGTGATATTGGCCTGAACTGATTGATGCTGCTGGAGTTCTGCTCCTTCGGAATGTACACTCCTTCAGCTCTCATCCATTGGTCGCTGATCTTCTGGTTCCTCCATGCTGATCGAATCATCTTGTGGAGCCACTCGAGCACTTTTGGGCATTTCTTGTAGAGCAGGTATGGTATTCCGTTTGGTCCAGGTGCTGACTTGGCTCTGGCTTTCTTTACTACGTTCTTCACTTCATCCAGTGTTGGTGGTTTGTTATTGAATTTTCCTTCTGGCGCTGCAGGCCAAACCAGATTCTGGATTTCAAGTGGTGCCTCGCGCTGAGAATCGGAATATGTTTCCCTGAGATGCTGCTCTAGGGTTTCCTTGCCCACTGTGAGAGTCCCTGATTTGGGTTGTTCAAACAGCTTTCTTGAAAAGTCAAAGGGATCTTTGAAGAAACGATCTTGAGTCTTCTTCTTTTTGCTCTTTCTTCGCCTTGCTGATTCCACTTTGCTGAGAGCATTGTGTTTGGCCTTCAGATCTTTCCAGAGTTCCAGGAGCCCTTGCTTCTCGAATTCTGAGGCAGTTTTCATTCGCTTTTTAAGCTTCCTTTTCTCCCTCCGGATGCTCTCCATCTGTTGCTGTCTTCTGGATTTCTGGGGAGGCGTTTTTGTCTTTGGCTGCTTCACTCCATAAGTGTCCCTGCAGATAGAGTATATGATGTCTCCGTATGTGTCAAGTTTGTGTTCCAGCGTACTGTTCCCTATTAGCGCATTCAGCTTAAGGACAAGTTCCTCATCTAATTTCTCCCATTGTTCTTTTGCACCGGCAGGCGGCAAATTGAGTTTTCCACGTTTGGCGTTAAGAGCTTGTGCAAAATCCGCATCAGAACCGTCAGCGTGGATGTCCTTGGCACTATGGTTTAATTCCTGGCCTTGGTCATCCAACGTCTCACCTGCTATCGCAGTGCGCTGCTGCTGGTTCGTATGTGTCTTCAAACAGCCCATTTTTGTCCTGTGGATCTTCATGCCGCGTCATATATATATATATAACACACGAAATAACAGGGTTTTTTTTATTATGCAGATTTTTCGATTCATGTGCTAGATAAATGGATTTTAGCTTGAATTGTCTCGAGTCCAGTCCCAGTCTTACAGCATACAACCTGACTTGTTTGCTGTCCGTCCCAGTTCCTTCTCATCCCTCTTCCCACTTCAGGACTTTGTTAGTGCATAGTTTTGTGCAGGCTCAATAAGTTTTCCAGATAATTGACGTGACGGTCGATTTGGGTGGAGGATATATGGAACTATCCCATCGCGACGAAATTTGTCCTGAATAAATGCCTGATCCTACACTGGTTATGTTTGACATTCCATTTTTTTTCCTACCGTCTTAAATCTACTGTCTGGCTAGTGGCGCCGATCGACGATGCTAACTCACGACTAGCAACTACCCAATGAAGTTGGATTACTCCTGGTTATACACCCAAGTAACAGTAAAGACATTAAGTTTACTTGGTCTAGTAACGTCATCTGTCCTAAGTTTGTGATGACCTCAGTATTTGGTGTCGTTATCTGATCCTTACATCATCGTTATGTGCCCTGCCGAATGGCGTTGGCGGTCATGGCCCGCCACATGAATCTATCCCTTGTCACTACCACCCTCTCCCGCCCTCTTTGTCCTCAGCCACTCTGCAAGTCCGTCCAATGTTTTCTCCCCTGGGTCTACCTGGTGCTCTCTGTCCCTCCAGCTTTCCTGTTGTGACCAGGTGTTCTAATTCCCCTTTCCTTACAATATGTCCTATAAAGTTTGCTTGTGTTTTCCTTATCTTCTTTACTTTATGATCTTCTCGTGTCTGCCTCCATCAAGATTGTCTCGTTTTGTTTTATCTGCTGTCCATGGAACTCTCAACATTCTTCTTAGAAACACCATTACAGTAGCCTAAAATTTTGTTCTGACTTTGTGTGTCGACTGTCCACG